>CM042161.1:46901459-47011459 GCA_023376005.1 Doryteuthis pealeii
TTTAAAGAAAAATTTATGACCACTGGAATTTAAGAAAAATATCCACACACAGATATTTAATTTTGAAAATAAACACCAAATGGATTTTTCACCATCGACCGTTGAAAACATTGTCTTGATTTTGACACATTAAATCACTCCATTAAAATTTCTCATCGGTGATGGCGTTTCCTTCTCTGTTTATTAGATATTTACTTACTTTAAGGTGGGGTCTGGTTTGAAGACTCAAGTATTTGTGTATTTCCTATTGGTGTTAATGGTCGGAATTCAAGCTTAGAAAATTGACGTTACTTACTCACAATTTGTCGTTCTGATTTACTAAAATAAGCTTCTATATCTATCTATCTATCTATCTATCTATCTATCGTAGTTGATTCTTTCTTTCTTTCTTCTTTTCTTTCTTTCTTTCTTTTTTTTCGTTTGGTATCATTCTACTAATCTATCTATCTATCCATCTATGTAAGTTGATTTTTCTTTTTCTTTTCTTTCTTTATTTCTTTTCGTTTGATATCTATCTATCTATCTATCTATCTATCTCAGTTGATTTTTCTTTTTTCTTTCTTTCTTTTTTTGTATCTATCTATCAATCTACCTATCCATCTACCTTTTTTTCTTCTTTTCTTTCTTTCTTTTTGTTTGGTATCTATCTATCTATCTATCTATCTATCTATCTACTATCTGATTGCGTTCGTATAGCAGAACTCCCCGAAAATCTACAGAAAAAAGTGTTGGAGGACCCTCAGATGCCTACGTGGAGTTGCTAAACACTGTAGTCAAGCCTAGGATAACAAGGGTAGCCAATGGTAGGCCATATGAATGGCAGCCGTATTCGGCTCCCTGCCACACCTCTGGGAAAAGTCAAAAATGGTTGTTGGCGAATTTTTTACGACTACACCAGTCCCAATGTTTGGCCTCCAACTCCCCAGATCTCAACTCCATGGATTATTATGTATGTGGTGCTGTTGAGAAAGACACCAATCCCCGTGCCAGTACTACAAAAGCCCAGTTAATCGACAGAATTAAGACAGTTTTTGAGACCCTTCCAAGGGAAACTGTAACATCAACTTGCTCCAGATTCCGGAGCAAGATTGAGGCTGTGATCGACGCTAATGGCGGTTATTTTGAGCAGAACTTGTTGAAAGTAGTGTAATTTCTGTGTCTGTTGAATTTCTTTACAATCCATTAAATTTTGTAGTTACCAAGCACTTTTTCTTTTCCTTATGATACTGTCAAATTTCTCCCGAACAACCTGTATATATACGAGGATCATTCAAAAAGTTCTTGCGTAGGTGAGGTCCGTATAAAGGTGTGACAAATCTAAAACTAGGGCAAAAAATATATAAGTAAAGAAGTAACAAAAGACTTAGAGATTTAGCATTACAGTCTATTTCAGGGAAAATTCCCTGAAATAGACTCTAATGCTAAATCTCTAAGTCTTTTGTTATTTCTTTACTTATATATTTGTTCTGTGACTCTAACATTAAGAGCACACACTGAGCTCTCAAACTGCGACAGGTTTTTTTAAATAAAACTCTTGTGTCGTAAGGAAGATTTCCTCTCTGGACTTTTGGATTATATATATATATATATATATATATATATATATATATATATATATATATATACGAAGTGAATCCGACGTTATGTAATATAGTGAAAAATTTAAAAAAACACAGGTTCAATAAAATGAGTGATATTTATTCAGCCAACGCTGCAGTGTTTCAATCTGTTTAGTAGATCTTCTTCAGGACTTTTGTTGATTTAAGGAAAAATAAAAGATAGTCTTTTGTTGATCAGTCTGTTAAAAAATGTTTGAATGAAGAATTAGCGCTCTTAGAATTGTTTGAAAATTATGAACGCTAAGATAAACGGTTTTGAAGATGACATAGAACATTCTCTTACATTGTGTGTGTGTGTGTGTGTGTGTGTATGTGTGTGTGTGTGTGTGTGTGTGTGTGTGTGTGTGTGTGTGAGAGAGAGAGAGAGAGAGAGAGAGAGAGAGAGAGAGAGAGAGATTGTATGAAAATGTGTGTAGATAATCGCTTTCATTTTACACACACACACACACACACACATTTTGTCACGTACTTAAAATAAAAACAAATAAATAAATAAACAAATAAATAAACATACACACACACACAGGCGCTCACATACACACACGGACACACATAGACGCCCAATGAAAGCGATTATCTACTCACATTTTCATACACCCCCCCCTCTCTCTCATATATATAATATAATATATATATATATATATATGAATTAACTTCCCTTTTTTTTTTTTTAACAAATCATGTTAATAGTTTGCTGACAGAATCTGTTTCGACCGTTTTAATAGAGCGGTCTTCATCAAGAGCAGCATATGAAGGAAAAGGATTTAAATCTGTTTTTTTTTTAATGTTAAATTCATACTGTCGGATTAACTTCCATTTACTTCATATATATATATATATATATATAGAGAGAGAGAGAGAGAGAGAGGGAAGAGAAGAGAGAGAGAGAGAGAGAGAGAGAGAGAGAGAGAGAGAGAGAGTGAGAGAGAGTGAGAATTTGAATAACAATGGTATTAAGTATATGTTTTTTTTTTACAACTGACATCTATGTTTAGAAGAATTTTAAAAGTCGATTTATTTTGTGTTGCTCTCGGGATATATCATGTATTTATAATCTATATTTATATATGACAGTGAATAAATAATAGTCATGATAAAAGTGAAGGATTGGTGAACATGGAAGTCCGGTTCGTGCCTTTTCTAATGCACCAAGTGAAATATTAACTAGTTTAACAACTGCTCAATATGAACTGCACCCGTAACTATTTCCTAAATTAGGTAATATACTTCAAGAATGAGAAAAGATATATATATATATATATATATATATATATATATATATATATATATATATATATATTTCTCATTCTTGAAGTATATATATATATATATATATATATATATATATATGGGAGATATTGAAGTCGCACCTAATTTTAAAAATTAATTAATTGATAATTAATGAATTAGGCGGGCATACCTATTCAAATGTAAGGCTAAACAAATCGAGAAAAATGATTAAAAAAAGAAAGAAAAATGATTTTTCTCGATTTGATTAGGTATGCCCACCTAATTCATTAATTATCAATTAATTAATTTTCAAAATTAGGTACATATTCTCCCAAAAAAATGTCGGCTAAAAAAGCCATATCAAACACACTGTTTGTTTGTTTACTTCTCATATATATATATATATATATATATATATATATATAGACAGAGAGAGAGAGAGAGGGGGGGGAGAGACAGATAGATAGAGAGAGAGAGAGAGGGGGAGAGGAGAAGAGAGAGAGAGAGAGAGAGAGAGAGAGAGAGAGAGAGAGAGAGGGGGAGATGCACACAGATAGAGAGAGTAGCTGATGAATGAAAGAGAGAAATGTAATAGAAGTGAAAGAGAAGAAAAAAGGTTAAGAGAGAGAAGGAAAAAAAAGAGAGGACGATAAGAACTTTGAAAGGGAGAGAGAGTTAAGATAAATGCGAAGATATGTCGGAAAAATAAAAGAAAGGAAGGAAAAGAGAACGGCTAATGAGAGAGAGAGAGAGAGAGAGAGAGAGAGAGAGAGAGAGAGAGAGAGAGATGGGGTAGGAAGAAAGGGAGAAAGACACAGATAAAAAGACACATAGAAAACGTACAGAGAGAGAGAGAGAGAGAGAGAGAGAGGGGAGAGGGGGAGGGAGAGAGATGAAGAGAGAAAGAGAGAGGGGGAGAGGGAGAGGGAGAGAATTAGAAAAGAATGAGAACGAGAGAAAGAGAAGGAAGAGGGAAAGAGAAATGTAGGTAGATAAAAGAAAGTAAGAGGTGAAAGAAAAGACAAAGATGGCGGAAAAGTAGAGAATGAAGAAGAGGGGATAAGAAAGTCAGAGAGGAACTGAGTGAAAGCAAGAGGAGAAGGAGGAGTAGTTCAAAAGGAGGAAGAAACCGAAAATAAATAAATATCGCGCCCAAATAAAAATCCAGCCGATAACAAAACAAAGCATTATTTTTTGTTGGGCGAACGTCAGACATTTCGTTTGCCCTTTCAAGAAACTCAAGAACAAACGTCTAACACATCTATTCTGTCACCTGACACATCCACCGAGAAGAAGTTCATTTTATCACAAAATGAAATCGCAGATATGAAACAGATGTTGACAATAAACAGATGAGTTGTTAATTGTTTAAAGACAAGAGAGCTTTTCATTTTATGCTAATTCTGGAACGAAGAAAGAAAGAAAGAAAGAAGGGAGGGAGGTAAGAGAGAAAGATAGAAGGAAAGAAGGGAAGTAAGAGATAAAGAAAAAGAAAGAAAAAAGAGAAGAAAGAAAATGATTACAAAAAGGAAGGAAGGAAATGGAGAAAGACAGAAACAAAAAAAAAGAAAATGATTAAAAAAAAGAAAGAAAACAAATACGAAAGAAAAAAGAAAGGAAAAACGAATACAAAGGGAAAAAAAGAAATAAGTAAAGAAAAAAAGAATTAAAACGATTATGAAAGAAAAAAAAACAAGTACAAAAGAGTGCTCAATATTGGTGATATACATCTATACATAATATAAAGGGCAGTTGTGTGTATATGTATGTCCGGAGGAAACTTCGAAAATAAAACAATTAACGACAAAGTAAATATATATGCACATTAAATATCACTAGGGCTTGGTTTTTGAGCAAAAATAATAGAGATTTGATTTATATTCATGAAGATAATTAAAAAATAAAATTTAAAGGATAACAGCATGGATTTTTTTTCATTTAATATTTTACATAGTAGACATTAATATTTCTTTTCAGAGTAACTGGATCAATGTAAAAACCTTACATTGATTTTTTTACATAGGGATTTAAATGGGGCATTCTACGAGGATTCAACTCAAGATTCAGTAATAATGGATATGCGGGACTAACTTAAAAAAATTCCCCCTCTACCCATGTGACGCCGGGTAGACGCTGCTAGTACATAAATAAAGGGCAGTTGGTGTGTAAGTCCGGATGAAACTACGAAAATAAAACAATTAACGACAAAGTAAACATATATACACATCAAATATCACCGGGTCTAGCTTTTTGTGCAAATATTATGAATATTTGCTTTATATTTGAAGATATTTCAAAATTCAAATATACATAGAAATAGCATTAAAATTCTACTTAAAAATGTCCAGCATTTGCAAATCTCAAAAGTAAACAAATCAATACACCACGGGTTTTTTGCCACCCGCTCTACCCAGGCAACACTGGGTAGCCGCTTCTAATATATATATAATAAGTAATCCACAGACACGTGTTTCGAGGTATCACCTCTCATCAGTGTGGTTATACCTTAACAGCTACCCCTGGCCGGGTTTGAGGCCCGAATGAACTTTCGTTCGCCAAGTCTCTTACCCGTGCGGCCAGAGGCAGCTGTCAAATATAGGAGAATATTTAATTGCTACATTTCTAAGCGGAAATGAATTCACTAGAGTCCTCAAACTTTTTTGTAAACAAAGCGAGGGTTAGCTACACGCCACGGTGAATTTTACAATTAAATCCCTATTTAGAGAACTCAACCAAAGTGGGAGTATATATATATATATATATATATATATATATATATATATATAAGGATAGAGACCACTTGGTCTGATGGTCGCATAGGGGATATTACGCAGAGAAGGCAGAAGTATTGAAAGTTACAGTGAGAGAAGAAAAAGATGAGAGTGTAGTTTACCTAGTTACTCACCCTCTCTATTCCTCACCCTCTCTCTTTCTCTCTCTCTCTCTCTCCCTCGTTTATGTTACCATAACAACAGAGATTCTCATAAGTCTGTAATGAAATCAAGTTGTGTGACTGATACACCCTGTAACACACCCAATGATATGGTATAATTGTTATCGTCATAGGAAATGGACTTGTCGACCGCGTTCAAATCCAGGACGGGCCGTTTGTTTTTCACATAGTGCTATCTTTGGGAAAAATATGCATCCAACTATTTGGCCTTCAGCTATGGGTAAATATTAGACTGGGCTCTTCAACCTTGGTTAGGCAACCAGTCTCGGAGAAGGAAAACTGAATTCAAATCTGTTCAACTCCGCTAAAGACATTGACCTTATATCACATTCTACTCGTGTGGAGGGGTTGATATATACATATATATATATATATATATATGGATGAATTGCAATTTCGTAAAAATATCGACGCAAAAACCGTGAATCAGTCAACCCTTAGACTCAGTTTATTGCTTTACATATGTATAACCTAAGATATTGTCTATTTCTTTTTCTTCATCATAAACAAGGCCGATCACCCTGTCGGCTGAGTCTAGAATACGCCGACTTCAAACGACTGAAACCATATAATTACTTGAAAAGAAAAACTGACTTAGGCATTAAATAACCCAACAAGAGTTGATATGCCGTAAAACTGATCAATCATCTTGGCCACAGCATTGTTAAAATCAGCGAGAAGAGTACAAAACAAGACTTTTTTTCAATTTTATTATTTCTCTCTCTCTCTCTCTCTCTATCTCTCTCTCTCTCTCTCTCTATATATATATATATATATATATATATATATATATATGAGGTTAAGTAAACAAACAAATGTGTTTATTTTTATATGGATTTAAGTCGACAATTTTTTGAGCATATGTGCTTAATTGAAGTCATACCTAATTTTGAAAATTAATTAGTTAATAATTAATGAATTTAGGCGGGCATATATGTTCAAATGTAAGGCTAAACAGATCGAGAAAATATCAATCCCTGAATGTACATTTCGACCTATTAGGTCTCATCAGCAAGGTTTTATATATATATATATATATATATATATATATATATATATATATATATATATATATATGAGGGTTCGAGTCACACGCTAGGCGGTCCTCGTATCTATAGCTCTGCTGATGAGACCTAATAGGTCGAAATATATATTCAGAGATTGATTTTTCTCGATTTGTTAAGCCTCACATTTAAGTAGTTAAAAAAAAGCACATATTCTCCCAAATATATATATATATATATATATATATATATATATATATATATATATATAAAAGATAAAAAATGCTAATTTTACAGCTATTGTTGTTGCTGATGATGGTGATAGTGATGATTAAAATCAAATGTTGATCAGCTTATTTGCACCTAACAATAAGGTAAGTGCTGTCAACATACGATCTGAAGTCACCTGAGTGCAATAGTGCAAAACGATAGCCATTTCTCAACTACTCAAAGGTGCAATGACTCTTTGGACTCTTAAGTGTAACATTAGAGTCTTTTTCCGTTCAGTGGGCAAGAAACGTTCCGCACTTGGAAAAATGACCACATTACTTATGTTTTTTTTATTTTATTGCTCTTCCCAGTCACTCCTTGAAGTAATACATCGGAAGGTCGTAGGAGACTTTTGAAGTCTCCAACAATTCTCACTAGGTGCAAAGGAAATAAACATCTAAAGGCGTTTGGTCATAATTGATGTCACAATGATCGGTTTTGTACTTTGGTTGCAGTGGTGGACAAGCCACTGTGAGCAGCTTAAAGTAGGCAAACATAAAAGTTGTTTACACCAGTTTATTAATGAACATGAAGTTGATAAAAGTTGTCTCAGCCAATTTGTTGATACACCTGAGGTTGACCAAGTTATGTATATGCTGAGAAAAAAACAGATTTGGCATTGAATATTCCACAGGGGATGACATGCCATTAAACCTTTTTATATATATTATATCTTTGTCAACAATTATCACAAGAAACGTTCCGCACTTGGAAAAATGACCATATTACTTATGTTGTTTTTTTCATTGCACTTCCCAGTCACTCCTTGAAGTATTACATCGGAAGGTCGTGTGAGACTTTTAAAGTCTCCAACAATTCTCACTAGGTGCAAAGGAAATGAACATCTAAAGGCGTTTGGCCATAATTGATCATCACAATGATCGATTGATTCACTTTAGTGGCATGTCAAACTGTCTAGGATTATTTTATATACAATGTATATACAATGTTGTAATTTACTACCCAGTAATTTATTTTAAAATAAATGTGTTTCCATTAAACTGAAATATTGTGATTGTTAATGAAATTCAAGATAACAGGAAATAAATTTGTGGCAAACTTGAATTTTAAAATTGGTGAGGCAGAAAATATATTTGTGGCAAATTTGAATTTTGCATTAGAGAAAATAGATTAGAATTTAATTCTAAAATCCCTGTTTAAATAAAACTCTTTCTTTAGATGGAAATAATGTGATTATAGAATTTCTACATTTTCATGGAACTCAATATGAAATTAAATAAATATGTAGCAATCTTGAATTACCAATACAGAAAGCACTTATTATTTAATTGCCTGTAAAATGACATAATTTTATACCCGAGGGAACAGTGTTCATTGTACATTGTTATATTTACAATCTTTAAATCGTTGTTTCTGAAGAGATTTTACACAAAGTTATATTGTAACACTATCGTTATGACGTATAACCATTGTGTTGAGTTGAGTGCTGATTCAGCGAATATGTGTGGATAGATCTGATTGGATGATTGGAATGTTGACGTGGCGAAGGGGAGAAAGGAATAGTGAGAGGTGATAGTTAGAAGTTAGTAAGGAGTTTGAGTCTGGTCGTCGACGAGTGAAGACGGAAGATTGAGCCTGCTCGTCCACAGGTGAAGACGGGCTAAGGCCTGATCTTCCCCGTGCAGTGATCATGGATGAAGTTAAAATAAATAATTACTTGATCAAGTCGCAAAATGGATGTCTTGTCTTTTGTAATTCCTTTTATTTTGATCAAATCAGCCTTAGCTAGAAGCACAATCAGAAGCCGGCGAACATGGTAGAGTAATATAAATCAAAGACGTGTTTAACAAATGTGTTTAAAAAGAGTTTTTTTTTAAATTGAATACCCAACAAGAATGAATAAAACAAAAACATCTTCGGCATAAAATAACCCAAGGGTTAACATGCCGTAAAATCCAACTAACCTACCAACCAATCTTTTGGCGGTGATTTTACCCTTCGTCAAGGGATGCCAAGCAGACAGAGCGGATGTAGTCAGTAGTGTCTCAGTAAAGGTGTAATGACACATCTTGTTAAACTGATGCGACTTTTTATACATTCAGAAATAATCTTTCTTTTATAAACATGTATGAACAGAAAGAGATCTACACACGCTCATTATCGCATATGGTATTTCAATTAAACTGATAATATTCTTCAGTTCTTAATCACATTGGCTTGTCAAGATTATGCTGGGCGCGTTCAAGCATACAAAAAATAAACAGTATTTCGACAATTAATTTCTACAATTACCACGAAGTAATAAGATACTATAAAAAAACAAAACCTTTTCACTCTTAAAAAAGAAAAAGAAAATCTGCTTCTCTATAAAAAAAAGAAAAGAAAGAAATACGTTCCGCCAAAAAAACAAAAAAAAACAACAAAAAACCCCAAAAGCAAAACAAAACAAAAAACAAAAAAACAGAACAAAACAAAACAAACAGAAAAAAGACATAATGAATTTCACAGTTGTAAAAATGTTGAGAGTGAGAAAAAAATTAAGAAAGTTTATTGAATAAAATATGCAACAAGGAAAGCAAATACTTAAGAAACTGATATAAGAAATCAGAAATTACTCACTATATAATATATATTTATATATATATATATAATATATTTATAAATAATATACCCCTACCAATATAGATAAAAGAATAGGCTGAAAAGTTCATAGGTGACCAATATGCTCTCATGGAAGGTGATAAAATATGGTTTATTTTTTAACATAGTCCTCCTTGCGGTGCACACACGACTTCTTCCGTCAGTATTGCAGTGCTTGGGTCACATTGGTACAAAAAGTCAACAATATTAGATTGGATGTCATCATATGAAATTTCCGGCCAACCCTCGTATATAAAGCTCACAATGAGTAAATTGTCGCCATTTTAAAATATTAATTACGTGTGTATGATTTGTTTGTCCCAGGTTTGTATACTCTGCATAAAATAGAGTCAGTTTTGCATTGTCTGTGAGGAAAGCAGCACCATGACACAATTCATACCTCAAGAAATTTTGAAACGGCATCTTGTACTGCGTGACATTCATACCAGAAGCTCCAATAAAAAAGGCTTCATAATGTTTAGGTGTCGATCTGAAGACAATGCAGAGGATTTGAAAAGAGTTCAGTGGTTATTACGAAGGTACGACAGCTCGAAGGATTTAATCTGGTCGTTCTGATAAGAAAATAAGAAAATCCGGGCTATGACTGAAAATGAACCCAGGAAGTCAATCAGGTCCATAGCCAAACATATGGGAGTGTTTGAGTTTCTTATTTTCACTATGCTCTCAAGCCCTGTTACTTATAGTAACCGTCGGCGTATTCCATTAGTCTATGAAAGGGACTAATTTTATCAGATGTCATGAAAGTCAAGAGGAAAGACCACGTTGCAAAACTTTTCAACTAACTCCAGCATCCCCTCCAATCAAACACGCTTTGTATTTTTTTTTTTTTTTTTTTTTAGATGGGAAAATTTTCTGTCAGAATCAAATGGTGAACTCACTGAACAAAGGTTAGATTGCTCTGTCATCACAAAATGTACTGATAGTAATAAAAAGCAAACATTGTCTACATTTATGGTGTCTTGGTGGTCATTAGCGATGATGACGTTTATACCTCCATTCATTTTAGACATAACACAATGGCCTACATCAAGTGCCTGGAAGGGGTAGTGCTGTACTGGACCCATAAGGGTTTAATATTAAGTTAAACGAAATCAAACCAAACCATAAACAGATTTATGATTATAACCAAACATTTACAAATGAATCAAATTTCGGAATTAAATGACCCATAAGAAGTTGATGTGCCGTTAAACAAATAGATCAAACCCAACATGGAATTAAACGCAATAGTCGATAAACATGGCAGATGGTGACACCTGTTCATTCTAAATCCTTTCAACATAGCTGCCGTGTGTAGTTAATAAAAATAATCTCGAACATTCTTGTGCAAAAACATTGCAGCACAGAATCCAGCCACCATCTTCATTAATACTGTCGCCCACGATGTCGTTCAGACACAATGTCATGTGATGCACTTTAAAATGGTCGCCATTTCAAAAACGAATGAAGGCGGTTGCCAATACCTTTTTTTTTTCTTTTTTTCAGATTGAGTGTCGTGCAGTGTGTTGAGAAAATGAGAAATACGCATTTCCTGGTTGCGTTGTTCGCGAAACGCCAAAGATTGTCTCTTGCAGCGGTTCCTGATTCTTGAACAAAGACCAAAAAAATAAAAACGAGAATAAGACAAACAAACAAACAAACAAACAAATGTGAATCATTTTGTTTAGTTGATGTCGAAGTTGGATTCTTTCCACTTTCAAAGCTGCGTTCATGCTTATTTAACATCGTATCTAATTTCATTTTTTAGTTTTCTTGGCTTCCTTCCTTCATTCCATTTCAATTTTTATTTGTCTCTTTCTTAACTTTTCTTTTCTTTTCTTTTTTTTGTCTTTTGATAATTTTTTCCTTGTCTTTTCTGTCTTCTTGTTTATGCCATTCTTATTTATATGTACTTATTTATCTATTCATTTATTTAACTTTCTTCTTTTTCTTTCTTGTCTTTCTCTTTTTGTTCTTTTTCTGTTTTTTTAAATTTTCTTCTGTGCTTTTTTCTTTCTGTTTTATTCTTCTTATCTTCTTTTTCTTCCTTTTCTTTCTTCTTTCAATTTTTATTCTTCGTTTTCCTTTTCTCTGCTTCTTCATTATTTCCTGTACCTCTTCTTCTTCTTCTTCTTCTTCTTCTTCTTCTTCTTCTTCTTCTTCTTCTTCATTTTTTAGTTTTCTTGGCTTCCTTCATTCCATTTCAATTTTTATTTGTCTCTTTCTTAACTTTTTCTTTTCTTTTCTTTTTTTTTTTTGTCTTTTGATAATTTTTTCCTTGTCTTTTCTGTCTTCTTGTTTATGTCATTCTTATTTCTCTGTTTTTCGAAAATCTTTTACTTGTGCCCCGTGTGTGTTAATAGTTAGTAAGCTGGACTCGCAAAACATTATAAGTGAGTTCAATTCTCACTGGGTGTCCCATACATAAGACCTTGTGCCACAACTAAGCAAAACAATAAATAACTACTTCTCTTTTCTTTTTCATTTCTTCTTCTTTCTATCTGTCACTTTTCATTCTCTTTTTTTTCTTACAGTTTAAAAAAAAAAAATTTCTTTCTTTTCTGTACTTCTTTCTTTCTGTTTTTCTTTTTCTTTCTCCTATATTTTATTTACTTTTCCTTCCTTTTTTCTTCTTCGTTTTCTTCTCTTTTTTCTTCCTTTTCCTATTTCTCCTGTACTTCTTTATTTCTGTATTTATCTTTTCTTTCCCTTTTCTAATTTATTTCTCTTTTGCTTCATTTCTCTTGTACTTATTTATCTATTCATTTATTTAACTTTCTTCTTTTTCTTTCTTGTCTTTCTCTTTTTGTTCTTTTTCTGTTTTTTTCTTTTCTTCTGTGCTTTTTTCTTTCTGTTTTATCTTCTTATCTGCTCTCTTTTTCTTCCTTTTCTTTCTTCTTTCAATTTTTATTCTTCGTTTTCCTTTTCTCTGCTTCTTCATTATTTCCTGTACCTCTTCTTCTTCTTCTTCTTCTTCTTCTTCTTCTTCTTCTTCTTCTTCTTCTTCTTCTTCTCATTATTATTATTATTATTATTATTATTATTATTATTATTATTATCTTTTCCCTTTTCCTCTATTGTCCTTTTTTTCTCCTATATTTTATTCTTTGTTTTTTCGTTCTCTTTTTTCCTTTTCTTTTGCTTAAAAAAGAATTGTTCTTTTCTTTTTTCTCTGTTTCATCTTTATTTCCTATCTTTTTATTCTTCCTTTTCTTCTAATCTTTCTATATTTCTTTATTTCTTTTTCTTCCTTTTTCTCTATTCTATTTTGTTTAATTTTTTTCTTTTTTTTTGTCTTTTTTAATTCTTTGAACTGATTTTCTTTCCTACGCATTAATCGTACGTAGTACGGACTTTTCCCCCTAACCATTGTGAATAGTACCCTCTACCATTTTGTGAGTAAACATGCACAAAACTGTTATTATAAAAAACGGTGGAAATTATTTTAAAATTATTTTAAAATTATTTTTTAATTCCCTGACATTTTCAGTAGTTACATGAGAATAAATTCAAGAAAGTTGTTTTACCTGTACTCAGTCAATGTGGTGCTATCATTATACATTAAGAAATTGGAGTGGAAAGGATAGTAAGTAAAAAAAAAAAAAAAAGTAAAGTCATCGAGGTGACCTATAGTCGGTATCAGCCAGACAGCGAGAGAGTCTATCCCCTTTTCACTAGCGCTAGACCAAGGAGATTGTTTTGGCGTCTGAAGTGGAGAGCCACACCTACCATCAGCTCCTTAATTTACCGCACATATCCTTGTGCTACTCATACGCTGAGTTGGCGAGGGCCGGTATCGAACTAGGAACTTTGTGGTTTCTAGCCGAACGCTCTACCGACTGAGCTAACCCACTGCTAAAAATGTAATTCTTTATGGGATGATTATATATATATATATATATATATATATATATATATATATATATATATATATTGGAGAATATGTGCTTAATTGAAGTCATACCTAATTTTGAAAATTAATTAGTAATAATTAGTATTAATTAATGAATTTAGGCGGGCATATATGTTCAAATGTAAGGCTAAACAAATCGAGAAAATTTCAATCCTTGAATGTACATTTCGACCTATTAGGTCTCATCATTCACTTGCGCTAGACCAAGGAGATTGTTTTGGCGCCTGAAGTGGAGCACCACATCCACCACCAGCTCCTCACTTTACCGCACAGATCCCTGGTACTATTCATACGCTGAGTTGGCGAGTGCCGGTATCGAACCCGGAACCTTGTAGTTCCTAGTCGAACGCTCTACAGACTGAACTAAACCGGAAAGGATGGTAATCCACATGTATTGCTCATTATCATTGTTCTAATAGCAAAAATTACATAAGACTGAGATTGTAATTATGACAGATGACAGTCATTAGGTTTCACTTCGGTCTTTTTTTGGTTTTGTCTCTGTTGATTTTCCTGCCATCTGAGCTGTGTTTTTGGTTAGAGGTGGCGTTTGAACATGACACTTTGTTAATTAACTCACAGACATTCCTTTCTCATGTATTCTCTCTCTGTTTCCTTCTTTTTAAGTAACTCAAGAATATTCTGATCAAACGAGACTTTCAGAACACTTTGGCAGAAGTTTTAACAACACTTTGGAGGCGCATCATGCAAATAAGAAACGTTTCTCATTGGATGAAAAAAAAAAAAAAGAAAAAAAAAAAAAAGAAGCAAAAAAAGAAAGTATTATTAATGTTATTCGGACTATTGTCCCCATATTCATTGTTATATGTACAACGTTTCGGCCGATATACCCTCCGGCCTTCTTCAGGTATTTCTTGTCGGACTCGGGAACCTTCTCGGACTCGGAAACCTTCTTTTCGAACTCGGGAACTTTCTTGTCGTATTCGGGAGCCATCACGGAACTTTGAACCTAACCCTTTATTTATTCCACGGGGGTATCCTGTTCTCATTCCGCTAACCATAGCTGGGGTAGGAGTTGTGCTAATTAATTATTTTCTAACTGCTTTCACTCAGTAAAAAGAAAGCTTTAGAAATTATTTTTATCTTTAAACACTATATCCTCGATAAGTACGAGGGTAGGATGAAGATTTCATATGATATCGTCATATTTGCAGTTGACCAAGCACTGCAACACCGTTAAAAGTGAGAGTATCGCAAAGGGGGACTACATTGAAAAATAAACCTCATTTGGTTACATTTCATGGGACTATATTGGTCAGCCTACTAACTTTTCAGCCGACCCTCTAACAATTTCTAAATAAGAAAAATTGTTTATTGTTTATTATTTATTATTTTAAATAGAAAAATATTTATTATTCATTATTATGTTTGATTGTGTATCTTGGTATAAGCCTTAAACAGTTTCCTCTCTGAAATATATAGCAATTTGACATTGTATTCTAGAGAAAATAAATCTTCTGATTACTATAAAATACCTGCCCAATGTCAGACACGTAATTTGAAGTTTTTCCTACAGGAAGCATCCATCTTATGACTGTAAATACTGAAAACTTTATGCATGTGAAAATGATAAGCTTTTTTTTCACAGAAAATATATATATATATATATATATATTATATATATATATATGTAGAATTAAAAAAAAAGGCATCTCCTGTTTAACAATTTTGTTTTTCATCTTTTCTAATTTTCTGGCCAACTTTTTAATGTTTGGGTGGAATGTAGATAAGTCCACCAAAGTTCAGTTCCCGAGTACTTTCGGCACTTCGAAGTGCCATCATCAGGGTGATGTATTCCAGTTTAAAAAAAAACATTATATTAATGTGGAGGCTGAAAGGAGAAGATTTGAGAAAGATGTTATAGGCATTTTAGAATGTGTTACTGTATTGGAAATTAATTTTGTTTAAGGATGGTTTGTATTGTTTTATGTATAAAGCTTCTAGTATTTGGAGTTTTTGTTTATCTTTTTCTTTGTGCAGAAAAACATTAAAAAGTTGGCCAGAAAATTAGAAAAGATAAAAAATAAAATTGTTAAACAGGAGATGTGCTTTTTGTTAATTCTACATGTATAAATGAAAGAATGCTGCCTAAATACACACACACACACACACACACACACACACATATATATATATATATATATATATATATATATATATACATGTGTGTGTGTGTGTGTGTGTGTGATGAATATTTACACTGAAATATGAATATTAAATGTAAATATGAAAATGACCCACTTTTTAGAAGCATATATAAATTGGATATCTACACACAAAGAAATACACCTCATGGCTTTTCAATCACTCATGACTGTACTATTCTGTTATTAATCACCTTGGCCAGTCAAAACATACTGTGCACATTCAAAGCAACAAACACAACTATAAATCTATGATTAATATCACAAAGTGACAAGACACACCACAAAAACGGGTGTTTGTAAGAATATATATATATAAATAAATAAATAATAATATATATATATATATATATATATATATATATATATATATATAATATAGCAGTTGTTTTTAAAAAAACCTATGTCGTAAGGAAGATTTCTTCTCAGGACTTTTGGATTATATATATATATATTAATAAGTCATCCACAGACACGTGTTTCGGCATATCATGCCTCTTCAGTGGCTAGACACAACTATCCTTGGGTAGGGTCGAACTCAGACTGACCGCATGGTAGTCCGATATCTTATCCCCTCGCCCACTGACAGCTGATACGGTGACTGGTTTTTTTTAACTATGGAATACATAGGAATGTATGTATCTTTCGGTCACTGAGAGATCAAATTTCCGGAGAAATGATCATTGCTTATTTGCTTAGTAGTGAGAGTTAATTTAAATTACCATATATATATATATATATATATATATATATATATATATATATATATATATATATATATATATATGCACTAAATGAAGTAGCAATAGACATAAAATAACCTTTGTTGCCAGAAATTAAATAATTAATAGATAAAACACATGAATAATTTCATTATAAGTAAAGTAAAGTCGTCGGGGCGGCCTAATGTCGGTATCAGTCATGCAGCGAGGGAGTCTATCTCCTTTTCACTAGCGCTAAACCAAGGAGATTATTTTAGCGTCTGCTGTGCTACTCATACGCTGAGTTGGCGAGGGCGGGTATCGAAGTAGGGATCTTGTGGTTTCTAGCCGAACGCTCTACCTACTGAGCTAACCCGGCCCTTAATACTTACACATATTACATATTTTGAGGGATGATGAACATTATTAAGAATAAAGAACGTCGAGTAACCTTTATTAAATTTTAGGATAGTTATTTGTACTAGCAACAGTATGCACTCGATAGACGCAAGTATTTAAGTTTTAAAGTAATAAAATATCATATCAAATTAGAAAGACTAACAAAACGAATATAAAAAATATTACTTATTTTAATGTTATTTAAAATGGTTTCTGTATAAAATTATAATTACTTTCAATACGTTTGAAAATAACATGATAGCATTAGAAATCAGTAAATAATCATTTTTCAAACCCAGTTCTGTTAAAATCATTATGTGAACTAGTACAAAATAAAAAATACCCTCCGGGCGATGTAAAAATAGATTTTTGAAACATATTGCCTGAGGGGTGGGTGTAAAAAATTCAATGTCAGCGAGTTTCTGCCCTAAGTAAGTAAAATCATCAAATTCATTAAAGGATTAAAAAATAAAACAATTTGAAATGTAAACTTTAAATATGTATAAAATAAAACAAACTATATATAGATATATAATACCAGTTATGTATTTATTAAAACTTGTTTTAAAAAACAACGAGGATTGTCTAATGCTGCATGTTCAAATTTTGAGTGTATTTATTCTATGTTATGACGATTTTGGGTAATGTGACGTAAGCAGTGACGTAATTTTTGTTACAGACAAAAACCGGAAGCGAATCTCCACAGATTCTTAATAGATGATTCCCACCATATACAATGTAAATCTTAATTTCTTACAGATATATAAGACATATTTCCTAATTTTAAATGCATTAATAACATGGACAGTTTTGCGGCAAATCTAACTTAGCTAGACTTTCATAGAGACATCGTTAATAAATGAGATGCTAAATAAGATTAAATAATGACTATTTCATAAACGTTGAGAATATAACTTAAATAACTAAGGAAATCGTGACGTCAGTGGTGATGTAGTTTTGGTTACAGACAGACAGTTACATAATCTCCATTATAATAAGATTTAAAGAACATTTTATTTATTCTTATCGTAAAATGGTCATTATTTAAGAAAATAAAGAATTAGTGTTGCTTTTATCAAAGTTTGCGATAATTATTTGCTTTCAAAGGAGTCAATTTAGCAGTACTTATCCATAATACATACGGGTTGTAAGATGTTCATTATTAAAAATAATGGAAATAGGTTGCTTTTATTGACGTTTGGATAATTATTCATATTTAAAAGATGTTTGATTTGTTTTTAGTTTTTATTTACTACAGGTTACTGAGCTCGTGGTGCAATAGGCGGCATTTGTCGTGCAACGAGCATCGTCGTAGGAAATGGACACGGCGAGACGAATTCAAATCCTGGATGAGGCTGTTTGGATTACACATATAGCTAATACACTTGGGAAAGGTATGCATCCGACTATTCTCCCTCCAGTTATAGTAAAATAAACTAGGCTCTTTAAGCTTGGCAATGGGTCTAGAAGAAGGAAATCACTGAATTCAAAAAAAAAAAAAAAAAAAAAGAAAAAAAAAGGAGTTCTCTTTGCGAAGGAGGCAGCTGCCTCTCGAAACAATGACCAAAAGGGCGGGTTCATGGTATTGGGCGTGAAAAGAACACCTTTTTGTTGCAAGGTGTGCAGTAAAACATAAAAGGTGAAAGACAGATCCCACCTAAAAATCATAAATTTACCCTTTTCATTGTAAGTTACGATTCCAGTTATTATTTAACATAAACAGTCTCCGTAGCATTACAATACACCTAAAAATCATTTTAAATCGGATCTTCAATAGAGATTAACATTTTTTTCTGTGATATTCCAAATATTTCAGAAAGTCTAGTTACACTTGGGTTATAATTGGCGAAGCCTTAGTTGTACGGATGGACGGACGGACATTTGTGAAAATCATAAATATAATATAATTTTGCAAATTTATGGCAAACTGATGTGGAAACGACTATGATATAAAAATAAATGCAAGTAAAAAAGGCTGTTTTTAAATTGATTATCTGTTGTAGAAAAGTTACATTAATAGTTTAGAAGAGTTTGTATATCCTCTATTGACGGCCGGTACAGTTTTATATAAATATACTTACAATTTTTTGTAGGGGAGTTCCCCTGGTGTAGTTGTTAACGTGCTGGACTACGACATCGTAGTAAACGAGTTCGAATTCCAGTAGCGTTATTACATCTACTTTCGGTCTAATAGCATTGAAAAAGGTAAGAACCACCTCATCCTCTAGTTTTGGTTTAATAATAATTATAATACCACTACTTTCCTTCTACAAGAATGGCTATGGCATTAAATAACCCAAGAAGGTTATTAAGAAAGTAACCAAATCAAACCAAACATTACAAATGTTGTACTATACTTACTGATCCTCGGTGTTCTCGGTATGACTCTAAACTGCATCTGATAGTGAGGTTCCATTTCTGGATACCATTGGTTCAAGGTCACATTGACCCAGAGTGGCAGTAGCTGTTTGGGTCCCATCTATAAGTCAAATAGAAGTGTTTAAGAATTGTTTATTTTCAATAGAACGGTGTGCAAAAAACAAACAAACAAACAAACATTCTCAAGAAACAACGATCCAAAATGTAAATACGAACACGATTCTCTAACCTCCAGACATGAAGTAACCGTCGACAGATTGACTTGCTATTAAAATCAATCAATCAATCAGTCAATCATTACTGAATCTACAAAAAAAATTAGCATAAAAAATGTTCCTCATGGGGAAAGTCGCGCTCTCATCAAACGGAAGTCACACTAAACAATGAGACGACGTAACTAATCGCAATTTAATCTAATTTACAAACTTCAAAAGAAAAAAAAACTACTTATTTAATTTAATCAAATAAACATTCATATTTAATTAGACATTACAAACAGAGTTGAGGGTATCGTTGTGGTTATCGCTCGACAAGAATGAACTTGGCAAGTCAAGTTCAAATCATGAACGAAGCTGTTAGTGTTCCTCTTCGTGCTAATGCCCTTGGTAAAGGACAAATGTGCTTAGTGTACTTTTGGCATAAAACCAGAAGTATGAGGCACACAGTGAGAATCGAATTCAATAGCAATTATCTGCTGGCGTAGTTTGCTAACAATTACACAAAGTAAGGTGTCCCCTTTGTGTTGAAATTATTTGCCACGATCATCTTAGTTTGGCACAAAGCCACATGTATGGAGCAGCCATATTTTTATACCCCAAGAAGCTAGACTGGTTTGCTTACTTACAAACCCAGTCTGCCCTACTATTTACGCATAGCTGGAAGGACAGGAGATTTCCCAAGAGTATTAGAGCGGGGTAGAGACGGCCCCGTCTAGGGTCTGACCTCGATTCATCGAGACCATATATCTACGGCAATAACCGTTGCACAATATACCCTTTTCGGTTTGAGAATGTGTACATGTTTAAAGCTAAGTTTCTGACTGTGACGCTGTTGTTTACAAAACGGTTTGTTTAAACAGTCACCTTCTTGGGACAGATGTGCACACTAACACTTAACCACTAGATCTCCAACCCTACCCCCGAAAAAAAAAGAAAAAGAAAACATCAACAACAACAACAACAAATACCTACCAGCCCTTCTTCTAACCTGTTCTGTTTACATAATGTGCTTTGGTTGTCGGCTTTCAAATGTGTACAGACCGATTAACCTTTCGCAGAGCACGTGAAAGTAGTCGGGACTGGTTCCTAACTTTTTGGCAAGCAAAACAGCTTCTCACGAAGCAAGTTCACAATTTGCCAATTTTCTGTGTCGGTCTATTTTTGACTCATTCTGTTCAGTTCTTCCGTCTCTCCCAGGCTTTTCTACGCCATTTAATTCACCTTATTCTTTCCTATAAAATGTCATTTTTCTTCATGTCTTTCCTAATCCTCATTGTATTCCAAGTTCTACCGTTTCCCCCATAACTTGAGGAAAACTTATCTTGCAGACTCTTGCCAGTGGTGTTTTACGGGTATGCATTTACCCAACTCTCCACCACCGGCAGGGAACAAAATGTTCCTTTTTAAAGTAGAGTTTAGCTGGTTCGAATTCAGAGTTTCCCTTCTCTCTCTGTCTATTTAATTGTCAATATCATTCAGTTTATATGTATCTATCAATCTATCTATATATTCTTTCTTTCTTTCTTTTACATGTATCGTTACCCTCTTAGTATGTATGTGTGTATGTATGTATGTATTCATGCACCAATATATATATATATATATATATATATATATTAATAAGTCATCCACAGACACGTGTTTCGGCATATCATGCCTCTTCAGTGTAGCTAGACACAACTATCCTTGGGTAGGGTTCGAACTCAGACTGACCGCATGGTAGTCCGATATCTTATCCCCTCGCCCACTGACAGCTGATGCGGGGGACTGGTGTTTTTTAAACTATTAAATACATATGTATGTATCTTTCGGTCTGTTCTTTTACGTGTATCGCTATCTCCTCAGTATGTATGTATATATGTATGTATATATGTATGTATGTATGTGTGTGTGTATGTATGTATTCATGCACCAATAGCTATCTATCTATCTATCTATTTTTTTGTTCTTTTACGTGTATCATCTATCTCCCCAGTGTGTATGTATATATGTATTTACTAATATTTATCGATCTATCTATCTTGAAACATTTGTTTTAACCAATTTGTTAAATGTATGTATATATTTACCCAACCCTCAAGCGGCAAGAGGCAACACAAGGTCAATTTTTAAACGAAGTACAGCTGGTTTGAATTCAGAGTTTTCCTTTCTCTAGACTGGTTGTCTTATCGAGGCTAAAGAATCCAGTCTGCCTTACTATTTGCCCATTGTTTGAGTGAGGACAGGCGGATTCATGCATTTCCCATGGGCATTAGCGCGAAGAGAAACACAAACATCTCCATCATTGTTATCTGTACAACGTTTCAGTCGATGTGCCCTCCGGTCTACTTCTGAATAAGGTCGGAGTGCACATCGGCCGAATCATTGTACAGATAACAATGAAGATAAGGAAAGTGGTCCGAATAATACAAATAATACTAATTATCAAGCCTCATGTAAAAAATTCAGAGAAATAACTAACATCTCCGTCCAGAATTTGAGGCCCCTATTCTATTTCATACAACGATAACTGTTACGCCTAGCGTGACTAGAGTCTTATGGGTAGCTGCGCCAAATTTGGTCCCACTCAACCAGATAAGAATAAACGAGGTTCGAATTGTTGCAATGAAGGGCGTAAATCTACACCCCTAAGAACTCCAGAACAGGAGTCTCACAATCGGATGCAAGTTAGTAATATACCCAGGGAACCTTTTTGGGTAGTTGGCGTATTCTAGGCTTCGCCGACCAGGAAAAGAAATACTTAGAATAAGCTGAGCAAATATCAGTGCACAGGCACATGATTCCCTGTCGTAGATATATGATTAACGAGATAGTCTCAAGGACTTTTCTCTCTTGGAGTGATATCTTCGTGGGGTAACGCACCATTATGGCACCGCGCCAATTTCATTTAAGATAATTGAATAGCGACCATTTTTTCTTTATTACCTTTTGTTCAGGATATTTTATAGATAGAGGCGCGAGGTGTAATTATTATCGTCGTAAGAAATGGAATCGGTGACCCTGGACGAGGCTGTTTGCATTTCCCATTTCACGCGAATGACCTTGGGAAAGGTATGCATCCAACTATTCTCTACTCAACTTTAGGTAAATAGTGGGGCATACTGGGCTCTTTAACCATGATAAGGAGAACCAGTCTAGGAGAAGGAAAACTGTCCATTCAAACCTGTTAAGAACTTGACATTGTGTCGCATTCTGCCCGCGCGGAGGTAGATATATACAAGATAATTTATCTTTTATTTTCTTTCTCCTATTCTTCCCTGTTTCTGATTCCATCCATTCGTGCGTCCGTCCATCTGTGCGTCTGCCCATATATGCACCCACCGTCCTTCCGTCGGTGCGTCCTTCCGTCGGTGCGTCCTTCCGTGCGTCCGTCAGTCGGTCCAATCTTCATTTTCCTTCTCTATAATTTCAGAATTGGTTGTTCGGTTTTTCATCCTTTTCCTTCATCTTTTTCTTGCTCTTCTTTCTTTGTAATTATTAAAATTGTTCCCCTCTCTTTGCCTCTCTTTTTCTTCTTTCTCTCCTGCCTACCCCCATCATTTCGTCCTATTCACGGGTTCTATTCTTCATCCTCTCATTTTCATTTTTTTATCTATATTATATCTATTAATTCTTCTTGTTACTTTCCTATTAATCTTAGATTTCATTATATGTCCATATTTAATTTTGGTTCTTCTTTATAGTCATATTTATCTTCTAGTATTTTTCTCCACAATGTACATCCCATACACTTCTTCTTCTTCTTCTTCTTCTTCTTCTTCTTCTTCTTCTTCTTCTTTCTTCCTCTTCTTTCTTATTATTATTATTATTATTATTATTATTATTATTATTATCTCATCTTTCTCCTCTACATCTTCCTCTTCCTCTTCTTCCTCCTCCTCCTCCTCTTCTTCTTCTTATTATATCTTCTTTCAAACAAAAATCCAACACCCTCTACATCTTCCTCCTCCTCCTCCTCTTCCTCCTCTTCTTCCTACTCCTCATTTTTCTTCTTCTTGTTATTATTATTATTATTATTATTATTATTATTATTATTATTATTCCATACCCTTTCTGCTTCTTCCTCCTTTCTCCTGCATTAGAATGAACGCGAGAGAAAGTCAAAGGATGTTGACAGTATCGAATATCAACTTTCTCGTTCATCATTTGCTATTAACAAAGGAAAGCAGTTTTTATTATTATTATTATTATTATTATTATTATTATTATTATTATTATTATTATTTGTGATATGTAAATCTAATTTTTTTCTTTCTTTACGAACGTTTTTGCAGCTTCTGTTTTTCTCTCTCTCTATCTCTCTTTCTCTCTCTTTAACTATTTTTTTCTACTGTAATCGATGTAAAGGATTATACCTTTGCCATTGCAATTATACATAGTGGCAGGATGTCTCACCTTCGAAGTAACGGTTAATGAGCTCGTCTACAGGAATATTACAAGTCATTTTCTAAGATTAGTTTAGTTTGGCACAAATCAAACTAATTAACAATGGTCTGTTTGCCTCGCACTAAATCCTTACCCCACACAAGGCGCCTTTAAAAGGCAAATGGTCGCAAGTATGGTGAGTATTGAAATCAAGTCTAAGTGATAAGTGATTTGTGAGACTAGCTTGCTAAACATTATACAATGACGATTACCCCTAATAAACCATTACTATTATGGGCCGGATAGCTCAGTCGGTAGAGCGTTCGGCTAGAAACCACAAGGTTCCTAGTTCGATACCGGTCCTCGCCAACTCAGCGTATGAGTAGCATAGGGTATGTACGGTAAAGTAAGGAGCTGATAGTAGATGTGGCGCTCCACCTCAGAGGCCAAAACAATCTCCTTGGTCTAGCGCTATTGAAAAGGGGATAGACTCCCTCGCTGACTGGCTGATACCGACTTTAGGCCACCCCGACGACTTCACTTTTTACTTTTATTATGTACTGATTTTATAATCATTTTCATCAGGAGGTGTGACACAAGGCCAAATTTAAGCTGGTTTGAATTCAGAGTTTTCCTTGGTAAATGGTAATACAGAAAATATCCATGTGAAATGGGTTTTGTTCTAGTTATCGGACAAATGGCTGATATCAAGTCCCGGGTTAATAAAGATTACACAATCCAGTACAACATTAAATACAGAAAGGGCAAAGTTCCAAGCGGGCAAATCCAAATAGTTAATCCAACATCAGAAAGGTATCTTTTTTTTCCTGCGGGAGACGTTACATTAAATGGCTTTAATGAATTTTGTATTTTATAGTAATTAGAAGATTAATTTTTCCTAGAATGCAATGTCGATGGTCATTTATAGTTTATACTGAGAAAAAAAAATTCAACATTGACCAGATGCCATACGAAAGGCAAAAGAACCCATTCTGTCCTACTATTTATCTGTAATTGGTTGGGGGAGAGAAGGAGTGAAACGCAAATAGTCTTATCAAGATTTGAACACGGGTCACCGATTCCATTTTAAAGACGATAACCGTTACTCAATGCGCTTCCACATGACCAAATACCTATATATAGAGAGAGATTGTGACCCAGTAGTATACGGAGGAGGAGTGGGAGGATGAGTTCTCAAGTAGTTTTGACTAACGAGAAGAGAGTCCTTCTGGTTTTAATTCAGAGTTTTTTTTCTTCTCATAGACCGGTTGCCATTCCAAGGTTAAAGAGTACAGTCTCTCCAACTAGAGTATATATTATACCCATAGCCGGAGGGAGAATAGTTGGATTCATACCTTTCCTAAGGGTATTAGCGCTATATGAAATGAAAACAGAGACGTTCAGGATTTGGACTCGTCTTGCTATGCCCATTGACGGTAACTATTACACAACACATTCATGTACTGAGTTTGGTATCCACCGGGTGTTTCGCAATAGGAATTTTGTAAAAAAAATTCTTAATAAACTAGGCTTATTGAATAAAAATAAGAAGACCGCAACATGTGTAAAGGATTAGCAAACTCTACTAGCCGGTCATTAGGTAGAATTTTAATTGGATTGAAATTATTTTTTTTTGTTGTAATTACCAATAAGTAAGTAAATAAATAAATTGAATAAATTTGTAAACAAATAAATAAATTCCCCCAAAAAATCTTAAAAGAAAAATTAACAAATATAATTCATTGATAATAAAATGAATTAAAAACAATAAATGAAATAAAAAAAAAGGCAATGAGAGTGGTTTCCCTTGCTTATTTTACAGAAAGAAACCGGCGGTTTATATCGCTCCGCCATTTTCTCTACCGTAATAAAAATCAAAATCACCAAGGTAGGTCAGATCAATGCAACCGCATGTTTTAACTCGAAAATAACATAAAAACTAAAGGTTTTTTTTTATAGTATCTAATTATATAGTATATATTAAAAAATAAACTTTTATTTCACTATGCCGGAGCGAGGCTAAATTTATAGTAAAAATTAAAAGAATTTCGAACAATCTCCACGAGAGCAGGAGCAGCCAAACCGAATTAACATCACGGAAATAACCGATTTAACATCACGGAAGTAACCGAAAAAGAAAAATTCAAGTATACGGCGTTCCTCAACTTCTTAAAACAACAGATGATTACAATATCGCCGTGGGATAAGTACTATGAAAAAAAACACCTAGTACTTTCAATAATTCTGATGATGGAATTTTATTTCCGAAAATATTTAAATTAAAAAAAAAAAGAAGTTAAATAAATATAATTTTCAACACATATTGCATTGTAAATTGCCTTCAAAAATCTTTATATTAAACATAAAAACTGTATTTTTAGTAACAGATAACATCATTTCAAATAATGCGCAAGTACAATTTTATCGCTGGAATTTTTTTCTGTTAAATAGGATTCTACCAAAATTTTCCTTATGTTTTTATATGTGTAACCGTAACTAACAAATGCGGTCAATATTTTTGTTAGAATATTTTATTAGGAGTATAAAAGAATAATCTAATAAATAAGAAAAAAAAGGAAATATAATACAATTAAAAACAACAGAAATGAATAAATAAAATGATAAAAATAAAATAAAAGTATATAAATTTATATTTTTCTCATCATGCAAGGGATTCTGGTCACTATTAGCTGCTCCTAGAACCCGGGAATATCAAAGTAGATCACGGTACTCTAACTTACTTATCCATACTTCGGAGCCTTTGTCCAGTGGCTTCAGCCATTGGACCGGTAAGATGTTTAATATCAGCGTAGTCCCAGGCAACACATCCTCCTTGATTTAAAAGGGGCCGGGTGGGTTTATTTCCTAGTGCCTGAGATGCCTCAAAAGAAGAATGCCGAAGCGATTCACGCAAATTTTAAACACTCGCCACGCATGAGCTTCTGTTTGTGCGTGGTTCCCCAATATATTGATTTCTTGTATTCGACTGGAATGGTAGGATGTCAGTAAATATTTACTCCCACTCAGTAACACGTGGACTTGACCAGGTGACTATACCTAAATACAATAACCCTTCACACAATCTGAATTGTAAATACCGCAAAGACTTCCTTTCAAGGCACATGAAATAAAATCCGCTACGTGAAAAGAAACGGTTGTTTATTTTGTAAATTGTTTTTCATTTAACCAACACACGGAGCACACGAATAACACATTCACTTCGTAAGAGAAATACGCTTCAAATTCTCTAAGAGGATAAAGCAATTTCCTATCCAAAATTCATCAGTTTGTTCATTTCTCTCTCTTTCTTTCTTTCTCTCTCACTCTCTCTCTCACTCTCTCTTTCACTCACTTACTTTCTCGTCCATTCTCTCTAACCCTTTCCATTTCTCTCTCTCTCTCTCTCTCTCTTTCACTCACTTACTTTCTCTTCCATTCTCTCTCACCCTTTCCCTTTCTCTCTCTCTCTCTTTCTCTCCTCTCTCTCTTTCATTCACTTACTTTCTCTTCATTCTCTCTCACTCTCACTCACTCTTTCTCTTTCTTTCTCATTCTTTCTTTGTATTTTTCAATCTTTCTCTCTCTCTCTCTCTCTCTCTCTCTCTCTCTCTCTCTCTCTCTCTCTCGCGTTCTCTCTTTCACTCACTTACATTCTCGTCCATTCTCTCTAACCCTTTTCCTTTCTCACACACTCTCTCTCTCTCTCTCTCTTTCTCTCCCTCTCTATCTTTCACTCACTTACTTTCTCTTCCATTCTCACTCACTCTCACTCTATCTCTTTCTCTCCGTCTCTATCTTTTACTCACTTACTTTCTCTTCCATTCTCTCTCACTCTCACTCACTCTTCTCTTTCTTTCTTTGTATTTTTCAATCACTTTCTCTCTCTCTCTCTCTCTCTCTCTCTCTCTCTCTCTCTCTCTTTGGCTTTCTCTCTTTCACTCACTTACTTTCTTTTCCATTCTCTCTCACCCTTTCCCTTTCTCTCTCACTCTCTCTCATTCTCTTTCTCTTTCTCTCCCTCTCTGTCTTTCACTCAGTTACTTTCTCTTCCATTCTCTCTCACAATCACTCACTCTTTCTCTCTCTCTCTCTCTCTCATTCTTTCTTTGTATTTTTCAATCACCTTTTTCTCTCTCTCTCTCTCTCTCTCTCTCTCTCTCTTGCTTTCTCTTTACACTCGCTTACATTCTCTTCCATTCTCTCTCACTCTTTCACTCTCTCTCTTTCTCTCTCTCTCTCTCATTCTTTCTTTGTATTTTCAATCACTTTCACTCTCTCTTTGCGCTCGCGCAAGTACGTGCGCACCTACGCACGCACGCACGCACACACACAATGCGTAACAACTATTGTTAGAGACATGCAATGAATTTATGATCTTTTTAAGTATAATGAAATCGTTCTTGTTTTGAGGCGCCGATTTCTTTTTTTGTTTTGCCAACAATCAGAAAACAAACAGAAAATAGAGGAGATATTAAAACCTTATTCAGTCGAAAGCCGAAGTTTCAGTTCTCATTAAATCTAAGGCCCAGGGAGACAATTTTATGACCCAGCGGGAGCCGCTCAGAAGTTAATCAAGACACAGAAAAGCCACATGACCCTTTGTTATCTTACAGTAATTTGAAGAGAAAATCCCAAATGTCTATCATCCGGTCCACTATGCCAGTGTGCCAGTAATGCTAAATGTACAAGGTTTGACTTATAGAAATAGACAACATTACCATCTCTTTAAATAGTACATTATGTCTACATAAAAAGTTTTCACTATCACCACATATATTCATCTGTTACACAACATATGAACTTCTTAGCCTCCATATATATATATACACACACACACACACACACACACACACATATATATATATATATAATATATATATATTATATATATATATATATTGGTTTGGAGGTTGGTTTTGAAGGCTATCACAATGCAGGTGTAAAGAATAAAATAATAGTTAGGTAACAATGATGTTGTGTGTTAACCAGTATTTTTATTCTTGAATTTTCGAGATAAAATCTCTTTTTCAGAAGATCGCTGGAACTGAAGTCGTCTTGTTATGCATTTCAAGTTAAAAAAAAAAAAAAAACAAAAACAAAAAAACAAAAAAAAAAAAAAAACAGTTAGAAATGCCATAACAAGACGACTTCAGTTCCAGCGATCTTCTGAAAAGAGATTTTATCTCGAAAATTCAAGAATAAACACACAACACAATTGTTACCTTACTATTATTTTTTTTCTTTACACCTGAATTGTGATAGCCTTCAAAATCAACCTCCAAACCATATATATACACAATGCTTCAAGTAAATTATAAAACTCTCTTATATATACTAGCAAATATATGTACCCTCCGGGTGCAAGTATTTTAGTTAAATTTTATAATAAAATATCATATTAAATTAGAAAGGCTAATGAAACTGAATAAGAATGTAGATAAAATATTTTGAACAGAGGGGGTATGATTGAAAAATAGAACAACTTTGAAACTAACTCTTCCATCATTTTCCGTTACTCCCGTTTTTCATTGGTAAATTTTCCTAATTAAACTGTTTAGTTAAAATAGGAAGTAAAGAATAATATTAGTTATTTCTTCTTGTTAAGGGAATTTCTTTTAAGATTTATTGAAGAGATTTTGCTCATATTCAATAAAATAAAACAAACAATTAGAAATCAATAATGCTGAGCACAATATTTATTAAAATCAAATTTTGAATATCAATATGCAAATTAGCCTTCCCCTTCACACTGCAAACCACTATATTTTGTATATATAAATACAAATGCATGTTAATAATAAGTAGATATGGTCAACAGTATTAATAATGTAAACAATTTTATTAATAATTGAGGTTTGAATAAAATAAAATCATGGAGGATGTGACGTAAATAACTAAGGAATTGTGACTTGAGTAGTAATATAGTTCGGTTACAGACAGAAAAACACACAATCTCCATTATAATAAGATATATATATATATATATATATATATATATATCATGTCGCGCAATTAGCACGGAAATCCATGACAATCTCTCGCCAACCTTCCCTATCATTCATCGTCCCAGGGAGATCCTCTGCGCAGCATCATGCATCTTCCCATAGTTGGTCAATGTAGTTCCTTGGTGGGCGGCCCACACTAGCACGTCCATGTGTTGGCTTCCACAGGAGAACGTCGCATATGAGCTCGTCCTTGCTTCTCCAGTAGTGTCCAGCATGCCTTGTCCTCCTCACTCGGATGGTTTATGAGATGGGGACAGGTGGCCATGTAGCTGTTTCCTTGTGGGGTGCTGTTTCCACGACTTGTTTAAGACCGCACGCAGTATTCTTGTGCAGCTCACATCTAGCTTATTCTCAAGGCGCCTCGTTAGGGTCCAAGTAATGCAGCCACACAGCAGCACTGATATAATCACAGCCTGGAAGAATTGTCGCTTTACTTTGTCAGTGAGATCGGATTTCCATATTACTGATAATTTGTTTGTGGCCGACCATGCCTTTTCTTATTCGTGTATTGACATCGCTTTCTGTGGATGAGATATTACTACCTAGGTATGTGAATTGTTCTACTTTGTACTGTTTTTTTAAGCATGAAAGAATAGTGAAACTAAAAATTCAAATATTCAAGAAATACACCCCAGTTACCAGTTTCGAACAGATTAACTGTGTAACTGATACTAGTTTAAGGATATTTTTGTCATAGATGCATGTCACATTGGGATATTGATATTGCTATGAAAAAATCAGAAATCATTTATAACTTAAAATTGGTTGACTTTAAGACTTATTTGATAGCATTTTTGGATTGTTTGGGTTAAAAACTTTTATAAAACAATTTTTAGGAGCAGGGAAGCTCTAGAACCCATTTTTCAGACAAAAAGAGATTACAAAAAGTTGCCATTTTTCGCAAATTTGGAAAGCTAAAAATCAACATAACTCGGTCAATTTTTGAAATTGGAAGCTCAAATTTTGAGGATTTTCTAACTTTAGAATTGTCAACATCCAGAAAAATTGAAGGGGTGGGTGATTTGATATAGAATTAACCAAGGGCTGAGATGTTTTCTGGTTTAAGGGTATTGCGATACGAGGTAGTTGGTGATGGATAGTAGATGCTTTAGATTACCACAATAAAATAGTAGAACTACTCAATTATACAAACACTTATAATCCTAATTCATATATTATATATATATATATATATATATATTATATATTATCAAAAGGTACACGATAATAACCTACTCGAGTTTCACCATAAGGATCTTCAGGGTTACATCCACTGGATTCAATCAACTGCAATTAATCAATATCTTGATTAATCCAGTGGATTTAACCCTGAAGATCCTTATGGTGAAACTCGAGTAGGTTATTACCGTGTACCTTTTGATAATAAATTTGCTTTACTAACGTATTGAGCACTTTATATTTGTTATATCGCTGTCTTACCATTGTGAAACTTGAATCAACTAACCACTGTGACCATTTTCACCGGTAAGTCACTTTTTCCACAAATACCATATATATATATATATATATATATATATATATATAAATAGATAGATAGATATTGTTGTAAGGTTTTAAGGGGTCAAATAAGAACAAAACGACGGGTAACAAATGTAGAAAAATGTATGAACAGAAAGTAGACAAATACAATAGAGAGATGTGGAAATTACGTCCGACGAACAGAGTTATTGTCTTACTGCTACGCCACAACTATCCTTGTAATTTATAGTAACCTGTCGGCGCATTCCATTAGTCTTATAGGGTGTATCACCTATAACAGATATGTAGGTAGGTAGGTAGACAAATATTACAGGGGCATTGGTTGAAAGACCACATTCAAAGTGTGAGAAAAAGCTCTAAAAAGAAATTTGTTAGTTTTTCTACCGATATTTTCACATTATTTAGAAAAGGTCGAAACTGTGTTTTGTTTGTTTGTTGTTTTTATTTTTATCTTATGACTAAAAGCACCGGAAGTGTCTGAATGTGTTAACAACACAGATTCTATGGGTAAAGCAAGAGGAAACGTGAATAGAATTAACATTCACCCAGGTAAAATTTCTTATTTGCACAATGCATATTTTTGCTCCCCCCCCCATCCCCTATTGAATGATCTATATAATAGTATAATAGAGCAGATTAGTGGTTTGGTTTTGTTTTGTTTTACGGCATATCAACCTCAGTGGGTCATTTAATGCCGATAAAGTTTTAAAATAAATCAATTCTTAATGGATAATACAATTTTTTTATGAATACATTTTTCTATTTAACCCATTGATGGGACTCTAACAGGTACTACCACTCCGGGCCAGGGTGGACCAGGGAGCAATGGTGATGAAGGGGTGCCCCACATTCCCCAAACCTCCAAAACTGGAACCTCACCATCAGATAGAGTTTAACTTCATTCCCAGGACATGTAGACCCTCAGTCACCACCTTCTAGCACCCATATGATAAAAAGGGGTTGCCATAAGTGCAGATTAGTGAATTTTTGAGATGGTAGTTCAATTCCAAACTTTACCCCTCTCACACTCTCTCTCTCTCTTCTCCCCCTCTCTCTCCTTCACACACACACACACACACACACACACACACACACACACACACACTCTCTCTCTCTCTCTCTTTCTCTCACACACACATTCTCTCTCTCTCACACACACACACACACACACACACACACACACATATATATATATATATATGAGTATATATAAAAAAGATATGAAAACACCACGAAATGCTGTTAAAGTGAAAACATTTTATAACTTCGCTGATATTGAACAATATTTCGATTTTATGAAAATCGTCATCAGAGTTTTGTTTATACTCCGTGTTGTTAAGAGCAGAGACAAAAGTCATATGAGTTCAAAACAAAAACCTTGAGGTTGCAAAAAAGAAAAAGTTATACAATAGTTTCGAATGTGAGCCACTTCCGCCGCATTTTTCTCGGTCATCAGATTATGTATATCTTATTATAACAGTTTTAAAAAAAGAAGATATATTGCCAAGATTTGGCACTAGACGAATTCTCTTATTCAAATTCAGCGAAGTTATAAAATGTTTTCACTTTAACAGCATTTTGTGGTGTTTTCATATCTTTTTATATATACTCATGCCGTCGGATTCATTTCCTTTCTTTTAACTTATATATATATATATATATATATTTATGTATGAGTAGTGGCTTACCGGTGGGTATGGGTACGATCGTTGGGAGCGCACAGAATCCAGGGGTTAAGACCGTGAAAAAACAAATACAAAGTGCTCAATACAATGTAGAGCAAAATTTATTTAAGAAATGGATATAAAGTAACCTACTCGAGTTTCATCATCTGAATTGTCAGGGTTACATCCGCTGAATTAATCGAGTTTTCGATTAATATCAGTTTATACCACGTATGTCTGTTGGAATGGATCTTATAAGATATCCATTTCTTAAATATATATATATATATATATATATATATATATATATATAGCATTACGTACCAATAAGTACACGCTCAATATTCTTTTAAAGATAAAAATCAATTTTCTTCTAAACCAACTATACTAATATTTTATTGTATCTCGTGGAACATTATATAATAACGGCTAATATTAGTAAAAAGTAAAGTCGACTGAGTGGCCTATTGCCGGTATCAGCCGAACAGCGATGGAGATTTTTCCGCTTTAGACCAGGGAGATTGCTTTTGCGTCTGAGATGGAGCACTACACCTACCATCAGCTCTCCACTTTACCCTGCTAGCAATTTGCATAGATCAATATAACTAAGTAGTGAGTTAGTTTCACTTAGTTTCTCATACGCAAAAAAAAAGCTATTAACAGAAAGCATTATGACTGAATATGTATTTATCACCCCCCGCCAACCGCCGCCACGAACAGGATGCGACACAACATCATTTTTAAGCGGAGTATAGCTGGTTTGAATTCAGAGTTTTACTTCTCCTAGACTGTTCATTTGCAATTTTGTTTTTGGTTCCGAGGCGGACGATTGAACTAAACCGGCCCCATCGAGGTGGCCTAAAGTCGGTATCAGCCAATCAGCGAGGGAGCCTATTCCCTTTTCAATAGCGCTAGACCAAGGGGGTCGTTTTTGCGTCTTAGGTGGAGTGTCACACCTACCATCAGCTCCTTACTTTACCACACAGATCCCTGTGCTACTCATACGCTGAGTTGACGAGGGCCGGTATCGAACTACGGATCTTGTGGCTTCTAGCCGAACGCTCTACCGACTAAGCTAACCTGGCCCTTTCAAACCGGTCCCTATGTGTTACATATAATTTGTCGACAATAGAGTAGCATACTTTTTAAAAAGACTTCGTGTAGCAAATCAGAAATAAAAGTACGTTATTTGTTATGTCAGATATCCTATTGCTGATCATTCTTTCTGTGTTTTTTTTTTTTTCTACCTTCTTCATAAAACTCTCGACGAATGCGGATTCCTTTATAATTGCAACTTATGTCATAACATTAAAACCTATCATTACACACCACAGAAACTGAAGTGGGATGTAAAAGCCGAGATAGAGATAAAGAAGTTGTAAATGAAGAGAGAGAGAGAGAGAGAGAGAGAGAGAGAGAGAGAGAGAGAGAGAGAGAGAGAGAGAGAGAGAAGGGGGAGAGGAAAAAGAGAAAACGATAAGAAAATTGAAGATATTGAAAGAGAGAGAGAGAGAGAGAGAGAGAGAGAGAGAGAGTCATTGATGAAAAAGAAAAAAGAAAGAGACAGAAACAGAGAGAAACAGAGACAGACAGACTGACTGACAGATAGACAGACAGTGAGTAAGAGAGAGAGAGAGAGAGAGAGAGAGAGAGAGAGAGAGAGAGAGAGAGAGAGAGAGAGAGAGGGATGAAGAGAGAGAGATAGCGAGAAAGCATAAGAAAAATATTAATTAATGAAAAGAGAGAGAACGAGAGAGAGAGAGAGAGAGAGAGAGAGAGAGAGAGAGAGAGAGAGAGAGAGAGTCATTGATGAAAAAGAAAAGAAAGAGACAGAACAAAAAGAACAGAGAGAAACAGAGACAGACAGACTGACTGACAGATAGACAGACAGTGAGTAAGAGAGAGAGAGAGAGAGAGAGAGAGAGAGAGAGGGGGGGGATGAAGAGAGAGATAGCGAGAAAGCATAAGAAAAATATTAATTAATGAAAAGAGAGAGAGGAGAGGGAGAGAGAGAAAGAGAGAGAGAGAGAGAGGGGGGAGGGGAGAGGGAGGGAAGGGTGAAGAGAGAGATAGCGAGAAAGCATAAGAAAGAAAGAAATATTAATTAAATGAAGAGAGAGAGAGAGAGAGAGAGAGAGAGAGAGAGAGAGAGAGAGAGAGAGAGAGAGAGGGGGTCAATGAAAGAAAGAAAAGAAAGAAAAGAAAAGAAAGAAAGCATGAAATACATATATAAAATGACAATTAAATGAAAAGAGAAAGAAAGAAAGAAAGAAAGAAGAAAGAACGAAGAAAAGAGTCATTAATGAAAAGTGAGAAACGAAAGAAAACAAAGAGGAGGGAGAAAAGAAAGAAAGAAAGAAAAAAGGAGAGAGAGAGAGAGAGAGAGAGAGAGAGAGAGAGAGAGAGAGAGAGGAGGGGTCAATGAAAGAAAGAAAAGAAAGAAAAGAAAAGAAAAGAAAGAAGAAAGCATAAATATATGTAAAATGACAATTAAATGAAAAGAGAAAGAAAGAAAGAAAGAACGAGAGAAAAGAGTCATTAATGAAAAGTGAGAAACGAAAGAAAACAAAGAGGAGGGAGAAAAAGAAAGAAAGGGAGAGAGAGGTGGGGGAGAGGCAAATAAATTAACTAAAGCCGTTCTTCTAAAACTGAAACAGGAAGGTGGTTTCATTGTATCATCATTTTCATGTTTTGTGATACGGATTAAGTTTACTTTCGTACAGCACAAAGCCAAAACGGGAACCTTGTTAGGAAGATGCCAGTGATCGATGTCAGTGTCTAAGTATCATAAACCGATCATATATATCTATCTACATCAAAGGAGAAAGCCTTAACACAGATATTTTCAAAAATCTCTTTGTATTATAACATGTCTATCTATCTATGTATCTATGTATCTATCTTAGTCTGTTCATATCTGCCGTTCATATCTCTTTATCTCTTTTTCTCCTCTGTTCATATCTCCTTTTCATCACCATCAGATGCAGTTTAGTGCAATTCACTTCAAATCTTCGACATGATTAAAGAATGCAGGAATTTAAGAAGATAATTTTTGCTATATGATTTTGCGAAAAAGAGGAAACAAATAATGGTCAATTGTCCCAAAACTTCCCACAGACATATCAATAATATATATATAATATATTATATATATATATATATTATATATATATATATATAATATATAATTATAACTAAATGAACTATTAATTAATTAACAAAATTAGGTATGACTTTAATTAAGCACATAATCTCCCACAAATTGTCGGCCTTCGCCATTTTCAAACACACTGTTTGACTACTTCATATATATATATATATATATATATTATATATATATATATATATATATATATGGAGAAATAAGAGGAAATGAATCCGACAGCATGGGTAGAAATGTAGACAAACACGGGATGTTGTAGAAAATGGATGTTTATTATAGTTAGGGATGTCGATGTGGTAACGTTTCAGTCTGTTAAACCCTATTCAGGACGTTAGATTGAGTTCTTGCTTCAATGGTGAACATTTTCATACTGGTGAATCAGGAGGTCGGGAATAAGGGGAGGGATGGTCGGTTGTTGGTGTCAGAAGAGCCAACAACCGATCACCCCTCCCCTTACTCACAATCTCCTGATTCACCAGCGTGAAAATGTTCACCATGAAAGCAAGAACTCTATCCAAAGTCCTGAAGAAGGTCTAACAAACCGAAACGTTACCACGTCGACATTACTACCTACAATAAACATCCATTTTCTACAACATCACGTGTTTGTCTACCTTTCTCCACACACACACACACACACACACACACACACATATATATTCTTTCTTTCTTTCTCTTTTCATTTAATAGTCATAAAATATATATATTGTCGACACTGAGTGTTTCGATTGATAATGTACAGTATCGAACATCTCTTATAATGGAGATTGTGTGCTTTTCTGTCTGTAACCGAAACTATATTACTACTCATATCACTATTCCTTTAGTTATTGACTTCACATTTTCCATGATCGTATTTTTATTTAAACCTCAATTATTAATAAAATTGTTTTGCATTATTAATACTGTTAACCATCTCTACTGTATTTACCGCGTACCCCACTTGTACGGGTCAGGCACAAAGTCCCTATTAACGTGGGACCACCCAAAAACCGAAGCTCATGGAGTGGCAGGTGAAAAATTGCGTCGATCCCGTCGGCATTCCCCCTCAAGGGGGGCGCCTCAGGCACTGGGCAATAAACCCAGCCCTGCCCCTTTAAATCAAGGGGGCAGGTGTTGCCTGGGGGGACGGGCCCCCTGGGATCGACGCCGTTAATTATATCAATGGTCCAGAGGCCGAAGCCACTGTTGACCATATCTATATACTGACACCATGCAATTATATTTATATATTCAACAAAATAGCGGTTTACAGTGTGAACGGGAAGGCTAATTTGCATATTGATATTAAAAATGTGAGTTTAATAAATATGTGCTTAGTATTATTGATTTCTAACAGTTTGGTTTCATTTTAATAAATATAATCAAAAATCTCTTCAATGAATCTTAAATGAAATCCATTAACAAGAAAAGATAACTGTCATTTTATTCTTTACTTCCTCTTTTAACTAAATACTTAAATTAGAAAAAATAACAATGAAAGACGAGAGTGATGGAAGAGTAAATTTCAGCTGTTCTATTTTTTATTATACTCCCTCTGTTTCAAATCTTTTTATCGGTATTCTTATTTAGTTTCATTAGCCTTTCTAATTTAATATAATATTTTATTACATTAAACTTAAATACTTGCACCCGGAGGTGCATATATTTGCTATTATATCTAAAATAGATATATATCAGACATGCATCTCGAATAATTTTCAGGACAAAGCAAATATCGACTGTTTGTTTAACAAGTGACTCGAGAAGGAATCAACACGCTGAGTGTCGACAATGTTTTTGTTTCAAATATCAATAAATCACCGCTTGTAACTCATTTTACGCTGAATGTAATTTTTAATCACTTAAACCGTTTTTAATAATCCAAATTCACGATATAACGGCAATAACTATGAATCCTTATCCCCTTCTGTTATAGGTGACACACCCTATAAGACCAATGGAATGCGCCAACAGCTTACTATAAATAAACAGGGATAATTGTGGCTTAGAGCAAGCCAATGCGAGTGCCGATAACTCTGTTCGTCGGACGTAATTTCCACATCTCTTTATTGTATTGTCTACTTTCTATTAATACATTTTCTACTTTTCCCCATTGTTTTGTTCTTATTTGATCCCTTAAAACCTCACAACACCTTCTTAAATCGAAACATCGATATCATCATGGACCGCAGTTACAGAAGATACTCAATAGATTTGCGGGTCATGTAGTCATTTATCAAAAAAATTACACCCGCCTCTCGGGACGGGGTACCGTGGCTACAATTATCCCCAGGAAAATACCCGCCCCCTCGATTTAAAGGGACTGGGTTTATTGCTCGGTACCTGAGGCACCCCCTTGAAGGGGAATGCCGACGGTATCAACGCATTTTTTGCACCCACCACCCATGAGTCTCGGCTTGTGAGTAGTCCCATATTAATAGGGTCTTGTGTCAAACCCGTACACGTGGGATACATGGTAAATAACTAGTGTTGAGCGTGGATTACTTAAACCGTGGCAAACAGAATCACGAATAAAGGATGTGGTGGGAGTGGACATTGTATACAATTTCTTTTTTACTTTTTCTACGCATCAATTATAATTACCCCCACCCCACTCCTGCCAGACTTTTTCCTTTAATCACTTCACGGGGAATGTATCGTACCTCGTTTACCTCTCTTTTATTTGACAGTTGTTATTCCCCGTCAGAAAACGGTTCTTGAAATTCCAGCATTTTGATGAAGGAATCGGTTTACGAAGACCGAGGAGGCTTCATTGATTGTATTTTTTGATGTCACCGTCAAACAAATTCAAGACAGGAAGTTTGGCAATTTTATGTTTTTTTAATTCATCTATTTATTTATCTATTTATTTTATCTAATAAAACAGTTTAAACGTGTAAACTTGGGTTCATGCTTTTACCTACGCACAATCTATGTATGTATCTTGGTTTCGAAAAAATCAGATTTAATGGTATTTCAAACCATCTATGGTTATTTTATGACTGAAGGTTAGAGAATGACGTTCGTAGTACATTCATATTTACAATTTTTGTGTAGTTGTTTCTTTAAGAGTTTATTTATTTATTTATCTATTTTGCTCACGGTCCTATGAAATACAAATAATTTTTAGATTCAACCCACACTAACACACCGGATCAAAGTAGAGCTGGTGAGTGTAGAGTACCTCTTCATTGCAATTACTGCAATGAAGAGGTATATATATATCTCCCCCCATCCCAATCAGTTCGTAAATATAAGTTTGTTTGTATATATCTATTTCAGTTCAGTCTATCTATCTATCTATCTATCTATCTATCTCAGTCTGTTCGCATCTATCTATCTGAAAATGATTTATTAAATTGTCAATAAACTATATGGATAGTTTTGAATCGTTTCCCTTGGGAGGATTTAAAAAATAACAATTAAAAAATAAAACATAAATAGAATAAAAATAAAAATGAAATAAAGTTTTATCTTATTTCATTTTATTTTTATTTTTAATATTTTAAAGTTTTATTCCCGATCCTTAGTCGTTTTTTTTTTTTTTGAGCTTTTTCCCCCTGAATACTAATGATTTAGTAGTCTACTCTTGAATATTAAAACTATTATTTAGTAACCCTATACCACAAACTAAAGTTTATTGCCTTGGTGTTATTTTACTGGTTTCTTTTTAATTTTTGTAATTCTCGTTTCTTGGGGGTTGGGAGTGTTGAGCTTAATTTTTTAAAGTGCTTCAATTTTGCATTCCATTTTTATTGTAAATAAAGACATTTTTCTACTTCTTTCGGTCTAATAAAATATATTCGTCAGTCTCTGTCTGCCAGTCTGTCTGTCTGTCTGTCTCTCTTCTCTCTCTCCTCTCTCTCTCTCTCTATATATATATATATATTATATATATTTATATAACACATGAGAAAACCATGTATAATACACATCCACAGACCACAGCATATATATATTGACTAATCACTATCTTTCTATATATCTATTTATCTATCATCTCTTTCACTCTCTATCACAATCTATATATCTATATACAGTGTATTCATTGTCTATCCATCTTATAGTCACAGCTGCACTTAAAACAAAAAGAAAAAAAAACATTTATATATATTATATATATATAATATATATATTATCGGCTGCTATTAATCGGTACCTCAATTAATTCAGTGGATTTAACCCTGAAAATCCTTATGGTGAAACTCGAGTAGGTTTCTATTGTATCCATGTTTTATTATATATATATATATATATATATATATATATATTGTACACAGCCTAAAAACAGTAAAAGCACACATACACACACACACACACACACATATATATATATATATATATATATATATGTATATATATATAGATATATATATGTGTGAAGAAAAGTAGAAAAACACGGGATGTTATGGAAACTGGATGTTTATTGTCGACGGTGCAACGTTTCGGTCATTTAGACCTTCTTCAGAAGTCTAATATAGTTGTGAAGACAATAAACATCCAGTTTCCATAACATCCCGTGTTTGTCTACCTTTCTCGACACACACACACACACACACACACACACACACACACACATATATATATATATATATATATATATATATATATATATATGCGTGTGTACGTATGTGTGTGTGTGCAATCAGAAGTACCTGACGTTGCCTGGGATAAAAATTAATTTTCTAAAGCAGATTTTGTATTCTTTAATCTATAAAGTTTATATAAATATTTCGAATGGCGGCCCGTCACGTGACGGTTATCGTCTCAGAAAATGGATACGGTGACCCGTGTTCAAATCCTGGACAAATCTCATTTCGTTGTAAATTGGGTTGGAAACTGCTTACGGTTGGATACATCCCAACATAATGAGAATTTGAAGTTGTGCATTGTGTAACGGTTATCGCCATCAAACATGAAACCGGCGACCCGATTTCAAATCCTGGATGTCGATTGCTTGCATTTTACTCCACGCTAATGCCCTTGGGAAATACATGAATCCATCACTTCTCATAGCTATGGGTAAATTGTAGGGCAGACTGGGCTCCTTAGCATTGTTACGGCAATCAGTCTTGAGGAAAACTAGGAGGGGTTGGGTGAATGTATACTTTCGTATGGACCGCCATTTCTAATGTCTGCGATGCGCTACAAGACAAATACAAGTTAGTAGGCTGCGCGTTTTCCATTGACAAGAGGATTCGGCGATCCCCGCTTGTGGCCTGGGCTGATGGACCTGGGGGTGGGGTGGGGTTTCGATCTCGTGGTATACACTGCTGACGACACCTAATAAGGTCGAAACAGCTGTCTAGTATGTCACATACGGTTTTTGCCGAGTTGTCTGGTCGGAGTAATTTAATCTAATGAATATGATTCCACTATTTACAAAGTTCTCTGTATTTTAATGCACGATAAAGATTTTACGCATTTTAGTGCTAAATCATAGTTATAATTGGGAATATCTATCTATCTATCTATCTATCTATCTATCTATATATATATATATTATATATATATAAGGACCTACATGAGTCAGACACTATCTACCTAGGTTTCTAGTTTAGAAGTAAAATATATATATATATATATATATATATTATATATATATATATAACAACGACACACAAATTCAGCGAATATCGCGTGCGACATACGGAAAACTAGACAACTGTTTCGACCTATATTAGGTCTCATCAGCAGCGTATATATATATATATATATATATATATATATGATTAAAAATTAGCGTAGTGAATGCTATGAATTTATAGGAATAAAGTATGTTGCAATGATGCTGTAAACTTTTGCATGAATTCCATATAATGCAATACATAGCTCAGCTAAAAGATCGCGATGATATAGGGAAAGGCAGAGAACCATTTTTCTGGATGAATGATGATGCAATGAATTTATACGAATAAAAATGTAAAAAGAAATGCTGGAAACTTTTTCAGCAATATAATAATTCTCTTTTTTATTGTTCTTGTTAGTGTGTATGGTTATTATATTCATCAGTATCATCATCAGAACAATCATAATCGTCGTTGTTTTCATTTGTCGCGTCTCTGTTCGTCTCAGCAATGCAATAATAGACATACCGGGTAAGCGTGTGTCATTTGTAGTCTTAAGTGATTGACTTTTGTTTACATCTGTCTGTTCAATAGAAGAAATATTTGAAGCATTGAATAAAACTTTTATGAGGCCGGTCACTCGGTTTAAGCAGTGTATTGTGACATTTAATGCGACTAGACCTGACTTTAAACGTCCATGTCTTTTCTTTTATTTATTTATTGCCTTTCGAAACATTTCAGAAACCGCACAAAATTTATCTGAGCATATTGGTTATATAATACTAATACTAATACTGATATAATATATATATATATATATATATATATATATATATATATATATATACACGATGATTGAATAGAAATATTAACACTTACATAGAAGTACCTTTATGATATAATTTCAAACGATCTCCACCTGTTCACCATCCCTGTCAAGACATTCTTGGAATATTCGACAGGTGATTAAAAAAAAGTTAATATTTTTTATGGGAAAACCTTTTTGAGAATAATAGTATTGATATCATGGAAACCAGGGTGGTCTGAAATGTTCATATCATGTGCAGTCTGCTGTTAATAATCTTAACCAATGGGGTCCAGGGATTGCAACACCGATGGGGGGAGTGTGTGGACCGTAAGGAGGACTATGTTGAAAAATAAACCTCATTTGGTCACATTCCATGGTAGGATCTTGGTCATTCTATGAACCTTTCAACCGACCTTCGTATATATATATATTATATATATATATATATATATATATATATATATATGAGAAGTAAATACACAAACGATGTGTTTATGATATGGCTTTATTTTAGCCGACAATTTTGGGAGAATATGTGCTTAATTGAAGTCGTACCTAATTTTTAAAGTTAATTAATTAATAATTAATTAATTAGGCGGGAATACCTATTCGAATGTAAGGCTAAACAAATCGAGAAAAATCAATCTCTGTATGTACATTTCGGCCTATTAGGCCTCATCAGCAGAGCTATAGATAGGAAGGTGTGTGTGTGTTTATAATAATATTGTTTAAAGTTTACAGCATATACAGTGAGTAGGTTGGCTGGTTGGCTGGTTGGTTGGATTTTACGGCATGTCAACCTTTGGGTTATTTTATGCCGAAGACATTTTTGTTTTATTCCTTTTTTGTGGGGTATAATTGTTACTTATGCCGGCATTTGTAAATTGTTTCAGAGGATACTTCTGTTGGTAGACGTGTACTTGAGGTTGCCGCACATATTTATGCTCTTGCTTGCGACAATCTATACCAACTGGATGAAACAGATGATGATTTCGAAACGCTTCATTAGGGGTTGAGTAAAGTTGCTTCGTAAGAACATGGTGGGTTGGTTGGTTATTTTATTCAATGACACATCAACCCTTGTGGGTTATTTAATCCTAAATTTTGTATTTTAATATATGATTTGTAGGAGACAGGAATACTTTATATTAATACTAGAATCAGCTACCTGGCGTTGCCTAGGTAGAGGGGTATAATAAAACGTTAGTCCCGCAGATCCATTGATGGTTTTAGTCTTACATAATTGATTTATGTTTTCTTACTTTTCAAATTCTAATTTTTAAATATCTTTTCAGATATGAATAAAATCTTCATTATTTTTGCACAAAAAGCAAGCTCTGGTGATAGTGAATGTGTATATATATATATTTACATTGTCGTTAATTGATTTATTTTCGTAAAACATATACATACACACAACTGTGCTAGAAGTGGCTACCGAGCGTCACCTAGATAGAAGGGGGGGGGACAAAAATCTAGTCTCGCAGATCCATTATAACTAAATCGTGAGTTAGATCCTCGCAGGATACCCAATTAAAATCCCTACGTAAAAACTAACTTGTGTTGACCTGGCACAGTAACCAAATATAATATTGCATGAATATTATATATATATATATATATATATAAAATCTATACTAATTTTTGAACATATTTTTTTACAGAATTTTAATGATTCAGAATAACCAAAAAAAAAAAACCCAGTAGGATTTTGTTTTTTCGTCTTTTTTTTCATGGCGTATATATATATATATATATATTGGTGCATGAATACATACATACATACATACATACATACATACTAAGAGGGTAACGATACATGTAAAAGAAAGAAAGAAAGAAAGAAAGAATATATAGATGGATTGATAGATACATATAAACTAAATGATATTGACAATTAAATAGACAGAGAGTGAAGGGAAACTCTGAATTCGAACCAGCTGAACTCTACTTTAAAAAGGAACATTTTGTTCCCTGCCGGTGGTGGAGAGTTGGGTAAATGCATACCCGTAAGACACCACTGGCAAGAGTCTGCAAGATAAGTTTTCCTCAAGTTATGGGGGAAACGGTAGAACTTGGAATACAATGAGGATTAGGAAAGACGTGAAAGACATGAAGAAAAATGACATTTTATAGGAAAGAATAAGGTGAAATATATATATATATATATAACTTAAGGTAGCGTAGATATGGAGTCAACAGTACATGGTTACTGACAGATTTTCGCCCATGCAATCTTCAGACCAACGCCATAGGCTAGGAAGTGTCAGTAACTCGGCACCATTGACTTCATGTCCACGCTACCTTTACTTAGATATGTATACTCTATCCATGATATTGAGCACTGATTACTTATAAATATAGCACCCATATTATCTATATAATATTAGTATATATATTTATATTTATATACATATATGTATGTGTGTGTGTGTGTGTGTGTGTGTGTGTGTGTGTGTGTGGTCGTAGTAACCTATGTGTGTTGGTATGTGTTTGTGTGTGTGTATTTATATGTACTAATGAAAAGAGAGATACATTGGCAACATTTGGTTCTATTTATCAACAACCGGCATCATCTCTCGACAGGTTTCATTTCCTTGTTGCATAAAGCCATTTTCTCCGTTAAGTGTCCTTCATTAATTTGCAGAAACAGAAAAAAGAAAAAGAAAAAAAAAAGAAGAAGATGTAAAAGATGAAATTAGACAAGAACTATTGGTTACCTAAACAGCATTAGTAGCAGACAATGCTGCCACCTCTTTCTTAAGCACCAAAGCTCTGACAGCGGACACCATACTAAAAAGCAGACAGAAATGATGAGGTATCTGCTTTTTAAATATTTTTGGTAGGTTTGCGCGGTGGGGGTGGGGGTTGTATTCGTAAGCATTTGCCTCGAAAAATCTGCCTATATTTCTTTTTTTAATTTTTTGAGGCTAGAAAATGTTTTTTTTTAAAGTTACATATTCATATTTTTTTGTTTACAGAATTTCAATTCTTGCATTAAAAAAATAATAAGAAAATGAAATAAAATAAAATAAAAAGTAAAATAACAATGGCGCACTTCTCTCCCTTGTTACAGTAGGATTTCGTTTTTGTTTTTGGAATTCCGATGACGCTATTCCAGTAAAGAAAAACAGCAATCTGATTTTTCAAACTATATTTTTCTCCTATTGTCGGATTTCATTCCAAACTTTGCCTATATATATATATATATATATATATATATATATATATATATATATATATATTTAGGGAGATTATGTGCTTAATTAAAGTCATACCTAATTTGTTAATTAATTAATTATAATTAAATGAATTAGGCATGCATTAATTATAATTAATTAATTAACAAATTAGGTATGACTTTAATTAAGCACATAATCTCCCTAAAAATTGTCGGCCTTCGCCATTTCAAACACATCGTTTGACCACTTCATATATATATATATATATATATATATATATATATATATATATATATATATATATATATATACTCTTTCTACACTCTCTTATTAGCTATAAAGTGAATAAAATATCATTTTCATGCTATCATCCCTTAAAATGAAATTAACATTACTTTTTAAAAGTTTGTTTGTTTGTTTTTTTTTTTTGTTTTTTTGTGTGTGTTTGTCTGTGTGTGAAAAACAATATTTCATGATAGAATGGCTTAGCTTAATGTAGACACTGGTAGCGAAAAATGGCTCCTGGATATTTTTATTAGGCATAATAAAACCTAAGCATTCCTTGTATACAATTCTAGATACGAAAAACAAAACAAGACATGCTTATATTTAGAGATCAGTTGCGAGATGGTGTTCCTGTTAGTTCTTGTAATACGCCATGAATAAAACCACACACAAGAAGAAAAAAACAAAAAACAAACACAATCAGAGAAAATATAAGGATTGCCTAAGTGTAGACATTGGTAGCGAGATAGACTTCTAGGTATACTTATATGATGAAAACATACACATGTATAAAACCTGATACTTGTTCCGTCCGTCATGAGAATTGGAATATTATTTTCCACTGACTAAATAAGGTGGGCCAATTTAGTGAGACAGTCTTCGCTGCTAACTGTCGGAGTTCTAATGAAAGTTCCAAATCATTAACTTTTAATAGCACACTCGACACTTTTGGATTAGGTTCTACAGAAATGCTTAGAAGGACACCGCCTTGTCGGCGGCGCGTAGAATACGCTGAATGTGTCCTCTGCGGAGGAAAAGATAGCTGTCCTTAGTATGACCCCAAATAGTGAGGCTGGAGATCTGGTGAGTATGTAATCACCCTTTCATAGCCATTACTTCCAGGTCTATTGTGACTCCGAGTGGCAGTACCTGTTAGGGTCCCATCTATGGGTTAATTAGATCTGCTTGAAAAGGATAAGTATTGGATAGGAATATGTGAAACCACATAACTATGTACAAGCAAATGATTATTATTAAAAAGAATTATTGGACCATATGACCTTTAGGCACCCCTTTTGCGATCTCGATTCATAAGGACATTTTTTTTTTCATTTACACCGTCAAAATCCGGTTGTTTGTTAGGGGTTAGGGGTTAGTTTTATAATTAAAAAAACTCTAAAAATCGTTTGTTAACAAAAAACCGGATTTTGACGGTGTAAATGAAAAGAAATGTCCTTATGAATCGAGATCGCAAAAAGGGTGCCTAAAGGTCATATGGTCCGAATTATTCATATTAGATGGGAATACTTGAAACCATATAACTATATGCAAATTGGTTTATGGTTTCTTTTGTTTAATGGCATATCGACCTTCGTGGATTATTTATGCACAAACCGTCCCTGTAGAAGGATAGTAGTGAGACTATTTAACGTTATAGCAGTGGGTGAGGAGGTTCAATACCTTTGCCAATGGTATTAATCCGAAAGTGAATATAATAGTGCGATTGGAGTTCGAACTCAATTACTACGATTTCGTAGCCCAGCAGGTTAGCCACGGGGACCCTCAAACTGATTAATAATAGTTACTTGAAGTAAGGCTTGTTAACAAAGGGTCCTTATTAGCTACTTGAAACCATATAAGTGTGTAAATTATCAGTTACCTTATCGACAGGGTTTTGAATATGCCGAGTGCATTCTCTTCTGAGGGGTAAGACGCTCTCTTTCTCAAAAATGAAAAATAAATAAATAAAAAATATCATTATGATTAAAAAAAGAAGAAAGAAAAGAAAAAGTGTTATCCAGGTTATGGCACGAACTGCATCCAAAGGTGAGACTCCATCTAGTGGTGGGGGTTGTTTAAAAGTTGTTTATATGATACCATATAACTGTATGCAAATTATTTGTACTAGTACAAAATAAAAAACACCCTCCGGGCGATGTAAAAATAGATTTTTGAAGCATATTGCCTGAGGAGTGGGAGTAAAAAATTCAATGTCAGCGAGTTTGTACCCTAGGTAAGTAAAATCATCAAATTCATTAAAGGATTAATAAACAATTAAACAATTTGAAATGTAAACTTTAATATGTATTAAAATAAAACAAACTATATATATATATAGATATATAATACCAAAAACCGGAAGCGAATCTCCATTATTAATAGATTAGATAGGTCGGTTGTTTGGTTATTTTGTTTCAATTTTTGTATTCAGTGTCTGTTTTTATAACGATTTACAGCAACGAATAAACTCGATTCCTTATCAACTAGTTATAAAATAACCCCAACTGGTTGACATGCCGTTAAAATCAATCAATCAGAACAACCCATATATATATATATATTATATATATATATATATATTTGGAGGATATGTGCTTAATTGAAAATTAATTAGTTAATAATTAATGAATTTAATGTTCAAATGTAAGGCTAAACAAATCGAGAAAATGTCAGTATTTAGCCTTACATTTGAACATATATGCCCGCCTAAATTCATTAATTATTAACTAATTAATTTTCAAAATTAGGTATGACTTCAATTAAGCACGTATCCTCCAAAAATTGTCGGCTTAAAGCCATATAAAAAATAAACACATTTGTTTGTTTACTTAACTTCATATATATATCTTATTATAATGGAGATTGTGTGTTTTTCTGTCTGTAACCGAAACTATATTACTACTCAAGTCACAATTCCCTTAATTATTTAGTCAAATTCTCCATGATTTCATTCTTTTAAGCCTTCAGTTATTAATAAAAATTGTTTTACATTATTAATACTGTTGACATATCTACGCACTAATAACATGCAATTGTATTTTATATATACAACAAAATAGCGGTTTACAGTTTGAACGAGAAGGCTAATTTGCATATTGATATTTAAAATTTTATTTTATAAATATGTGCTTGGTATTATTGATTTCTAATTGTTTGGTTTTTCTTAAGAAAATATAACAAAAATCTCGTGGATAAATCTAAAAGATATTTATTTACAAGAAGAAATAACTGTAATATTATCCATTACTTCCTATTTTTAACTAAATAGTTTAATTAGGAAAATTTACCAATGAAAGAGGGAGTAATGGAAAATGATGGAATAGTTAGTTTCAAAAGTTGTTCTATTTTTCGATTATACCCCCTCTGTTGCAGATATTTTTATCTGCATTCTTAGTCAGTTTCATTAGCCTTTCTAATTTAATATGATATTTTATTATATTAAAACTTAAATACTTGCACCCGGAGTGTGCATATATTTGCTAGTATATATAATGTTGTAACCTAACAAAGATTACTAAATGAGAAATAACCAAACGGAGGTTGGAAATGAAATGGAATCTTTATAACAGCGTTATGGAAGAGGGTAAACCACTGTTAGTCATTTAGGACTAAAAGTCATCGGGGTGGCCTAAAATCGGTATCAGCCAATCAGCGAAGGAGTCTATTCCCTTTTCAATAGCGCTAGACCAAGGAGATTGTTTTAGCATCTGAGGTGGAGCGCCACACCTACCATCAGCTCCTTACTTTACCGCACAGATCCCTGTGCTACTCATACGCTGAGTGGGCGAGGACCGGTATCGAACTAGGGACCTTGTGGTTTCTAGCCGAACGCTCTACCGACTGAGCTAACCCGGCCCATTTAGGACTACTCTTAGCATAATACTCCCGTATTTTATGAGGATTGGGACATACCCATTAATGTTCATGGGTAGGATATATAAAATTAATATTGTGCAAACAATTACTGTTAGGCAAACAGAAGTACAATGAAGGGAAGTTAACTTAAAGAAAGGGTCATATTGTAGTAACTTAACAAAGGTTACTAAATGAGGTTACCAAATGGATGTTGGAAATAAAATGGAATCTGTATAACATTAACAAAATACAATACTCGCCAGAGAGAGAGAGAGAGAGAGAGGGAGAGAGAGAGAGAGAGAAAGAGACGGAGAAATTGATGGGCCGGGTTAGCTCAGTCGGTAGAGCGTTCGGCTAGAAACCACAAGGTTTCTAATTCGATACCAGTCCTCGCCAACTCAGCGTATGAGTAGCACAGGGATTTGTGCGGTAAAGTGAGGAGCTGATGGTAGGTGTGGTGATGATTAGTAAATAAGTAAAGTAAAGTCGTCGGGGCGGCCTAAAGTCGGTATCAGCCAGTCAGCGAGGGAGTCTATCCCCCTTTCAATAGCGCTAGATCAAGGAGATTGTTTTTTTGGCATCTGAGGAGAGTGCCACACCTAGCATCAGTTCCTTACTTTACCGCACAGATCCCTGTGCTACTCATACGCTGAGTTGGCGAGGACCGGTATCGAACTAGGACCCTTGTGGTTTCTAGCCGAACGCTCTACCGACTGAGCTAAATGTTCAGGTAGGGTATATGGGGATTGAATATACCCATTAATGTTCATAGGTAGGGTATATAGCACATAACCAGCCGATTGATCGGATTGAACGTCTTCGACCGTTTGTTTAGCTCAAGTTAGGGTCGAAATGGAGTGTTGCGTGTCTCGGGACCATTTAAGGTCACGGACTGCTCAGCCTCTACGACCCTGTTCTCAGCCATTATGGGTTAACACCCACGGCTAACAGGTATCCCTCAGCAGAGATGCAGTCAGCGTATTCTGCTAATCAGCCGACAGGATGGGTATTAAATAGAAATACTTGATATCATTATTGTGTGCAGCAGAAACTTAAGAAATAACTACTCGAAAAATGTAACTACAAACATAAAACTTACGTGATTTATTTTTCAGGTTTGCAACACTAATTGAAATTCAGCTGATGTGTGTGTGTGTGTGTGTGTGTGTGTGTGCACGCGCGTGTGTGGTGTGTGTTTGTGTGTGTATAGTGAGATAGATTCATAGATATTTGCAGAATGAACTAGATAGATAGTGGAACAGTATATATATATATATATATATATATATATATATATATATATATATATATATATAGAGAGAGAGAGAGAGAGAGAGAGAGAAAGAAAGAAAGAAAGAGAAAGAGACGGAGAAATTGATTGGAGTAACAAATAGATATGAATATATATACAAATGAACAATGATAGCCGCATATATATATATATATATATATATATATATATATATATATATATATATATATATATATATATATATATAATCCAAAAGTCCAGAGAATAAATCTTCCTTACGTCACAAGAGTTTTATTTAAACAAAACCAAGTCGCAGTTTGAGAGCTCAATGTGTGCTCTTAATGTTAGAGTCACAGAGCAAATATATGAGTAAAGAAATAACAAAAGACTTAGAGATTTAGCATTATAGTCTATTTCAGGGAGCTTAGACAAATAGTCTAAATCTCCCGACTCATCAGATGCTTACTATATATATTATATATATATATATATATATACATATAACACTGATATGGACAGAAAAGACATGTTAACACAAAAAGAAAAGAAAAAAAGAATAGTATATTAGTATCGGCGCTATAGTGATCTCTTCCAAAGGTCAACACCCCAGCTTGTTTTCATCTAACTTACGGCATCTTCCGCCATATTGTGGGGGTTTATTTTATCGGTCTATGTGAAGTGAAAACCTTATGATAACCGTAAATTTCAACGACATGAAATAAAACAAACAAATAACAGCCAAAAAAATAAAAAATAAAAAATAAATAAAAAAGAATTCCAGCTGCAATTTCTGCAATTGTAATTTTCTACGCAGATGATATCAGACACCCGACCCGGAAGATGTTTTACATTTTGGCTTCATCACTATCATGCAACGGACGACAGGCAGCTCAGTGGTGGGTTTGTTGTTATATATATATTTTTTTATCTTTATTCTTTTTTTGTTTTGTGCATTTTGTTTTAATGTTTTGATGATATGTTGGGATACTGCAGTTGATTGATAGGCGTAGCTTGAAGCTGACCCGGAAAAAAAAGCACATAATAACTGGGGAACCTGTGGAGTGCGAGGGTGAGGATAAGTCACCCGGTATGTGACTAAATGATGGCAATGTTGATAGATGATGAACCGGTGGTGAGCAAGTATTTCCTAGTTTAGTGTTGGCAAGAAAAAATACATTAGTCGTTGTAACTGGACCTGATGGAATATTTTGGTGTCTCTTTCTCGTGCTAATGGCATAAATGCTTTGTATATATATATATATATATATATATATATATATATATATATATATATATACTAGCAAATATATGCACCCTCCGGGTGCAAGTATTTAAGTTTTAATATAATAAAATTATATTAAATTAGAAAGGCAAAGGAAACTGAATAAGAATGCAGATAAAAGATTTGGAACAGAGGGGGTATGATTGAAAAATAGAACAACTTTGAAACTAACTCTTCCATCATTTTCCGTTACTCCCGTCTTTCATTGGTAAATTTTCCTAATTAAACTGTTTAGTTAAAATAGGAAGTAAAGAATAATATTACAGTTATTTCTTCTTGTTAAGGGATTTCTTTTAAGATTTATCCCAGAGATTTTTGCTCATATTCATTAAGATAAAACCAAACAATTAGAAATCAATAATACCAAGCACATATTTATTAAAATCAAATTTTAAATATCAATATGCAAATAAGCCTTCCCGTTCATACTGTATGTCACTATTTTGTTGTATATATAAATACAATCACATGTTATTAGTAATTAGATATGGTTAACAGTATTAATAATGTAAAACAATTTTTATTAATAACTGAAGGTTTAAAAGAATGAAACCATGGATAATTTGACGTAAATGATTAAGGGAATTGTGACTTGAGTAGTAATATAGTTTCGGTTACAGACAGAAAAACACACAATCTCCATTATAATAAGATATATATATATATATATATATATATATATATATATATATATATATATTCTTTGGTTCGGTACCAAGTTTCTTGGTACAAGGTGTTTCTAGGCGGGTCCTAATTCTCTACCAGTAGTTTGTTGTAGAGTTCAGGTTCCGTGTGAGAGCTCAATGTTTAATTATTGTAAACAGAGCAAAGTTATTTGGGAATAAATGGCCTGTCTAAATAAAAGATATCAGTGGTCTGAAGAAGCTCGTGGGCATACTCGCGAGTGGAAATGGTCCATAACCACGATACCCATGGTATTTAAGGCCTTTTATTCCCAAAATATATATATATATATATATATATATATATATATATATATATTGCTACGTATATTAAAGGCTATATTCGCATAGGTAAAGCATGGGCTGCTATTGACAGGTTAACGACCATAGGGGAAATCGGATCTCCATGTTAGAATAAAACGGGAATTCTTCCAAGCTGTGACCGTATCAGTGCTAATGTATGTTTGCACCACTTGGACTCAAACGAAACGCTTAGAGAAAAAGCTAGATGGAAACTACACAAGGATAATGAGTGCAGTTTTGAGCAAATTCTGTTATCAGCCCCTCCCCCCACACAAAACAACAATTACCTCCGATCATACAAAATATCTAAGTAAGACGAACAAGACATGCTGTGTACTGTTGGAGTAGTTAGGATGAACTAATAAGCGACGTTTCCCTATGAACTACTACACATGGACACAACAGTGTTAGCCGACCAACAAAAACTTAATAATAATAATGATAATTTGTTGCCCTTGGAACTGATTTGAGGTTTGCCTCATACCCCACTTGTATGGGCTGGGCACAAGGCCTCGTTTTAACGTGGGCCCACCCACAAGCCGAAGCTCATGGGTGGGAAAGAACAAAAATTGCGTCGATCCCTTCGGCATTTCCCCTCAAGGGGGCGCCTCAGGCGCTGGACAATAAACCCAAGGGCAGGTATTGTCTGGAGGGATAGGCCCTGGGATCGACGCTATTAATTCAAACACAGACCAGTGGCCGAAGCACACCGGACCAGTGGCCGAAGCACACCGGACTCCCGTCCCGAAGGACGGGTTGGAAGTGGAATGATTGCCCTTAGAACTGATTTGAAGCAAAATGTCATTTGAAGACAGGATAAAGATAAAGTTTGGTTTGGTTTCTTTGTTTAATTGCATATCAACCCAGAAGTGGGAGATGAGGAGGTTCATAACTTTACCAAACCTATTAGTCCAGCAGTTAATATCACAGTCGAGCACGTTAGCCAGTACGCCACAGTACATATAAAGCCGATATTAAACACTTGGCGAACGAAAGCTCATTCGGGTCTCAAACCCGGCCAGGGGTAGCTGTTACGATATAGCCACACTGATGAAAGGTGAAACCTCGAAACACGTGTCTGTGGATTACTGATTTATTATATATATATATATATATATATATATATATATATATATTACCTCATATGGTAGAGACGTATCAGTATCATTGACAGGTTAATTTCGCAAGGATTGTCCCGTGCTGTATCGTTGCCGCGGCAGTATGGTTTCCGACTATCCTGCTGAAGTCCCAGTTTCGATTTCTGTCGGAGGGAAATCGTTAGTATACATCGCTGATGAGACTTAATAAAGTTGAAACAGTCTGTACGATGTTCTACACACCGAATAATTCTTTACCGAAATTCACTTGTCATTGTTATCTTCTATAATTATCGAATTTTATGCGATATACGCATTGTAATTGCCTTCAAGCAAAAATGTAAATAATAATATATACATTGTTCAACAATGCTTCTAAAAAAACATCCACAAATCTTATATATATATATATATGTGTGTGTGTGTGTGTGTGTATGTGTGTGTGTGTCAGTCTAGCTTGGACATGAAGCCAACAGCGCTTGTTTATAGACATGTTCTCGCCTCCTTGGTTTGGGGCAGGTATTGCCTGGGGGGATAGCCCCCTGGGATCGACGTTATTAATTCAAACACACCGGACCAGTGGCCGAAGCACACCGGACCCCCGTCCCGAAGGACGGGTTGGAAGTGGAATGATGCCCTTGGAACTGATTTGAAGCAGAATTTCATTTGAAGACAGGATAAAGATAAAGTTTGGTTTGGTTTCTTTGTTTAATTGCATATCAACCCAGAAGTGGGAGATGAGGAGGTTCATAACTTTACCAAAGCTATTAGTCCAGCAGTTAATATCACAGTCGAGCACGTTAGCCAGTATGCCACAAATACATATAAAGCCTATATATATATATATATATATATATATATATATATATATATATATATATATATATATATATTGGTTAGGAGGTTGATTCAGAAGGCTATCACATGCAGGTGTAAAGAAAAAATAATAATACGGTAACAATGATTTTGTGTGTTAATCTGTATTTAATTCTTGAATTTTCGAGATAATATCTCTTTTTCAAAAGATCACTGGAACTGAAGCAGTCTAGTTATGACAGATATGGCAAAAAAAAATTCATTTAAAAAAGAAATGTCATAACTAGACTGCTTCATTTCCAGTGATCTTTTGAAAAAGAGTTATTATCTCGAAAATTCTTGTCAGAAAGGAACAAAAAGGAATTACGCACCGTACTCTCAATACCACTACAGATATACAGTCAGAAATACCCCATATATATATATTATATATATATATATATATATAATATATATATATATATATATATATATAAGAGTTTTATAATTTACTTGAAGCATTGTGTATATATATGGTTAGGAGGTTGATTTTGAAGGCTATCACAATGCAGGTGTAAAGAAAAAAAATAATAGTAAGGTAAGGAATTACGCACCGTACTCTCACTACCACTACAGATATACAGTCAGAAATACCCCCATATTATATATATATATATATATATATATATATAAGAGAGTTTTATAATTTGCTTGAAGCATTGTGTATATATTGGTTAGGAGGTTGATCACTGGAACTGAAGCAGTCCAGTGATCTTTTGAAAAAGAGATATTATCTCGAAAATTCAAGAATTAAATACAGGTTAACACACAACATCATTGTTACCGTATTATTATTTTTTCTTTACACCTGCATTGTGATAGCCTTCTGAATCAACCTCCTAACCAATATATACACAATGCTTCAACAATGCTTCAAGCAAATTATAAAACTCTCTTATATATATATATATATATATATATATATATATATATATATATATATATATATATGTGTATGTGTGTGTGTGTGTATGTATGTGTTTGTGTGTGTGGGGGGTATATATGTGTGTGTGTGTGTGTGTGTGTGTATGTGAGGCTAGCTTGGACATGAAGCCAACAACGCTTGTTTATAGACATTTTCTCGCCTCCTTGGTTTGAGAATTGCATAGGCAAGAAACTATCAGTAACCAAGCGCCTTTGACTTTATATCCACGCTACCCTAACTTAGGTATACATGCTCTATCAACAATATTGAGCACTATGTACTTATAAATATAGCACACTATATTATATATATATATATATATATATATATATATATATGGGAGATTATGTGCTTAATTAAAGTCATACCTCATTTTGTTAATTAATTAATTATAACCAAATGAATTAGGCTTGCGTATGAGTTTAAATGTAAAGCGTAAACAAATCGAGAAAAAGTCATCTCTGTATGACACTGTTTCACTATAATATATATATATATATATATATAATCCAAAAGTCCAGAGAAGAAATCTTCCTTACGACACAAGAGTTTTATTTTTTTAAAAACTGTTGCAGTTTGAGAGCTCAATGTGTGCTCTTAATGTTAGAGTTACAGAGCAAATATATAAGTAAAGAAATAACAAAAGACTTAGAGATTTAGCATTATAGTCTATAGCTCCCTGAAATAGACTATAATTCTAAATCTATAAGTCTTTTGTTATTTCTTTACTTATATATATATATATATATATATATATATATATATAAAGAGGGTGAGAGGGTGAGAGAGTGAGATAAATAAATGAAAAAGAGAAGAAAGATAAAAGAGATATATAGGAGGAAGAGGTAGGACAGTCAAACGTTGTATGATTAAAAATAACTAAAGATAGTAAAAACCTGTGGGAAAATCTTCTCTTCTACTTAATAAGTTAAGAGATTGACAAATCCTTAATTGGCTTTTCGAAACAAATTGAAAGACAAAACCACCCTAAAAAATGATAAAAATAAAATATCCGAAAAATAAATTATCAAATTAAATCAAAATCAATGTCATAACTCCTTTGAAGTTTCTGTTTCTCATGTGGCTCGAGTTCAGATGCCGCCGATGTTGGGATAGACGGGGACCAACGGAGCAAGGAAGGAAAACAGTTTATTTTATCTACCGCCAGTCATTTACACTTAACCCTGATTCCCCCTTCTTAAAACTTTAATCAAGTGCCCCTCCTCTCCAATCCAGCCCTCTATCTCTATATTCGTTTTGCTCTTATGAATTTTTAATTAGTTTATCATAGGTAGCTTAACCGTCATCGACACAGAAAATAGATTCGGTGAGATGATACTGCATTCTCTTCGCACAATGGACCAACTACCTACTATGGATAAAATAGAAGAGCAGAAAGGGCTCTCTAGCTTTGGTGGCAGACAACCAATTTAAGAAAAGGAAAATTCTGAATTCAGAACCATAGAAATAAATAAAATCTTTATCTAATATAAAAAATAAGGTTGTTTCCTATAAGTCTAACACAAAGGGGAACCACTCTTGACTGTTAAATTATCTATTTATTTTCTCATTAAACTAACCCTAAACCTTAACCCTAACCCTAAACCCTAACCCCGTCTTCTTTTTTCCTAGTAGATCAATTTTCCTATAGGTCTAACACAAACAAAGGGGAACCACTCTTGACTGATAAATTATCTATTTATTTTCTCATTAAACTAACCCTAACCCTAACCCTAACCCTAACCCTAACTCCATCTTTTTTTTCTAGTAGATCAATTTTCCTATAGGTCTAACAAACAAAGGGGACCACTCTTGACTGATAGATTATCTATTTATTTTCTCATTAAACTAACCCTAAACCCTAACCCTAACCCTAAACCCTAACCCATCTTCTTTTTTCCTAGTAGATCAATTTTCCTATAGGTCTAACATAAACAAAGGAGAACCACTCTTGACTGACAGATTAACTATTTATTGTCTCATTAAACTAACCCTAAACCCTAACCCTAAACCCTAACTCCGTCTTCTTTTTTCCTAGTAGATCAATAAATAAATAAATAATTTATTAGTCAAGAGTGGTTCCTCTTTGTTTATGTTAGATTTATAGGAAATAAACAAAAATGAAATTCAAAATTTACGAACTTTAAGGAGTTCGTGATTATAACTTAGTGGAAGCATCCTAGAAAGTGGACTCAGCTACCTGAGTTCAAGTCCTGAACAAGGCTGTTTGTATTTCACATAGTGCTAATGGGAAATGCATGTAAAGGCATGTATTCATCTTTTTCGATCCTTCAGCTATGGGTAAAATAGTAGTAAAGTCTGGACACTCTAGCCTTGGTAGGGCAACCGGTCTAGGAAAAGAAAAAGACTGAATTTTAAATCTATGAGCCGGCATTGTGCTCAAAACTCTTGTAACGACTCTAACATTAAGCTATGGTCGAATTAGATCAGCCCAAAGTGTACAATGCTTCCCAAAGCGAGGTTTAAGAACAATAGTCTCGTGCCATAACATAAAAAAAAATGGTGTTTATTTAAGGAATCTAGAACGTAAAATTGATGCGCGCGCGCATGTTCATACATCCATTCGTACGTATACACTCATACATAACAGTACTCGTACACTCATACATAATGGTACTTACACATACCTAATACATCCGCATCCCCTGCATATGTACCATATATATGCACACACACATACATATGCATATACACATATATATGCACATATCCATACACATACATCCATACACATACATCCACATATATATGCATAAACATACATATACATACATATGCATACATACGCGCATACACGCGCGTACATACATGAGCACACGCACACATATACATATAAACAGATTGAAATAGGTAGAAAGAAAGAAGAAAAAGACTGAGAGAGATAGATTGATGGGTAGATAAAATAGATAAAATGGGACTGAGATAGGTAGTTAGAATGTTAGATAGATGGATAGATGAGGAAACATATATATATATATATATATATATATATATTATATATATAAATTGAGCGTTGTAATAAAAAACAAATTATGTAAGAAACTTGAACAACATATGTATCTACTACTACTACTACTAGGTGTAAACAAACAAAAGAAAGAAGATGAAAGACAAGTTACTAAATCTTATTATAATGGAGGTTGTGGGTTTGTATTTCTGTAACCGAAACTATATTACAATACAAGTCACAATTCCTTTAGTTATTTACATCATATTCTCCATGATTTTATTTTTACTTAAACCTCAATTATTAATAAAATTGTTTACATTACTTACACTGTTGACCATATCTACATACTAATAACATGCAATTGTATTTATATATACAACAAAATAGAGGTTTACAGTATGAATGGGAAGGCTAATTTGCATATTGATCTTAAAAAATTGATTTTAATAAATATGTGCTTAGTATTATTGATTTCTAATTGTTTGGTTTTATCTTAATAAATATGAGCAAAAATCTCGGGGATAAATCTTAACAAAAATCTATTAACATAAAGAAATAACTGTAATTTTATTCTTTTCTTCCTATTTAACTAAATAGTTAAATTAGGGAAATTTACCACTGAAACTGAAAGACGGGAGTAAGGAAAATGGTGGGACAGTTAGTTTCAAAGTTGTTCTATTTTCCGATTATACCCCCTCTGTTCCAAATATTTTTATCTGAATTCTTATTCAGTTTCATTAGCCTTTCTAATTTAACATGATATTTTATTATATTAAAACTTAAATACTTGCACCCGGATGGTGCATATATTTGCTAGTATTAATAATAATGAAATCGCTAAGAAATTTGGACGACATAAGACTATTATATCTATTACTACAAGGTGTAAACAAACAAAAGAAATAAGGTGAAATAATAGCGGCACTTGTCCAGAGTGTCGGAATGAAGCAAGTATTTGTTCTCATGCCTACACTTGCGGATAAGCTCGGACTTCTTATTAAGGAAGTTGTCTTGTTTGGGGAAAGTAATGATATTTAGTTTCTCCTTCAAACACGTTTATTTTTTTATTTTTTTTATTGTAGTTTTATATATGTTTTCTGTTTCAACATCCAACCTGAATTGTAAGCCCCCCTCCTAGATAATTAATCACCTATGTAACTAACATATACCCTATCCCTCCCCCACTCCTCCTAGCCTCACCCTTCCAATCCTCCCAAACTGAGACACTCTACCTCCAAATTTAGAAATTGAAACCCTTTTATTCTCGGGAATATCTTCAGGAATAACCATGTTTTTGCTCATGTCTGATGCTGACGCATTGTGGCAGTTGAAATAAATAATTACAATGAAGCAAATTTAAAGTTTTTCCTTCATTTATTCAATATATATATAAGCTTGTTTATTCTCCCCGATAGAATGAATAAATCAAAGTGGAAAGACGTTGATAAAGACGGTATATTTCCGGGGCATTTCCCGAAAAAGATATCTGAAAAGATTGTTTGTTTTGTTTTACGGCATATCAACCTCAGTGGGTCATTTAATGCCGATAAAGTTTTGAAATAAATTAATTCTTAATGGATAATACAATTTTTTTATAAATACATTTTTCTATTTAACCCATAGATGGGACCCTAACAGGTACTACCACTCCGGGTCTGAGTGGACCAGGGAGCAATGGTGATGAAGGGGTGCTCCACATTCCCCAAACCTCCAAAACTGGAACCTCACCATCAGATAGAGTTTAACGTCATTCCCAGGACATGTAGACCGCAGCCACCGCCTTCTAGCACCCATATGATAAAAAGGGGTTGGGGCTTGCCATAAGGGCAATAGGGTTGGGAAAATCATATAGGTGCTAGGGCTTGACGTGACCAGCCGATTGATCGGAGGGGGCCTTTCCGACCGCCCGTCTAGCCCAAGATAGGGCCAAAGTGGAGTATTGCATGTCATGAACTGCTCATCCACCTGGGCTCTATCTTTAAGCATCACGAGTCGCCACCCACGGCCAACAGGTGGCCCCATTGGGGGAGTCTTACCCCTCTGCAGAGGTGCAGTCGGTACATTCTAACGCCCCAGCCGACAGGGCGGGATATCTGAAAAGTTCGGGTATGAACACTAATGATACCCAGTGAGAAGGAAACTTTAGAAAACCTGCGGTTGATACAGCTATCAATTATCTTGCACTGCTTTTCATTGTATTCTACCTGTATATACTTAGTGGGTGGTATGTATGTAACACATACTGTGCAGATATCACCCTGTGCAGATATCATATTAAAGTCTTGTAGTGATGGTCTGGGTTGAAAAGTTACCTGTGTGCACATGGTCGTGTAGGAATCAACGATGAGATGGTGATCTTATGACGAGAAGGAGGAATCACCTTTTAACATTATTTCGCTAGCCGAGCCTGTTTACTATTATATCATGTAAGACAACCACTTTGTCACATAATGTAGATTACTTTGTTAAATCTTAATTTGATTGCTATCAAGCTCTGTTTGTTCACCCGACCTTGACGTATTATTTTTCTTTTCGCGGTAATTTTTCCCTAAGTTGCACGAATATCTTCTTTAAAATAAAATCTCTAAAAAAGTAACAAATATTGAAAATCTAGGTTATTGTCTTCTATAAAAATTAATTAGGTTGGTTGGTTTATTAATTTTAACGGCATATCAACCCGTCCAGGGTTATATCATGCCTAGAGGTTGGGGTGTTATACATAGGTAAAAATCTTCTACTTTTAGAAAAAAATCTTCTACTTTTAGAAAAAAATGGGTTATATCATGCCTAGCGGTTGGGGTGTTATACATAGGTAAAAATCTTCTACTTTTAGAAAAAAAATGAAATGCACCCTGATCTGACAGTTATACTTAGAAGCAATCTTTTTAATTGAAGGTTCTTAAAAGTATGTGATCCGAATACACACTTGTGACAAAATAGAACAAAGTTTTTTGGGTCACGTTCAAATATGTGACCAACAGATATACTGACCTAAAAATGACACACAAATGATTTCAGCTGAAAAAAAAAACGCCTCTTTAAAACAGATCATGTCTGTAACAATTGCAATTAGTTGTCTATCATAAATAGTTTACTTTAAAGAATGGAATCAGATGGAAGAGGGTCGAAAAGGGAAGAAGACGTGTAGAGCGTTTTCATCATCATAATAACTTCTTTTTTTTTTTTTAATTTATACTTTGTAAGAAGAAGAACCTGAAAAATCATGTTTGACGAATCGTTTTTTTTTTTTTGTTTTTTGTTTACTTTTTTTTAATTTTTCGGATGACACGTGGACTAATTATGCTTTTAATAGGGGTATTTGACAAATTGTCTTCTTTTTCTTTTTTCCTTTTTTCTCTTTTCTTTTTTGTGTGTTTTTGGAGGAGACGTGGACTAATTATGTTTGTTAGTAGGGGATTTTGCTAAATTATGTTTGTTACTAGGGGCGGTCGACATATTGTTTTTACTAGTAGGGGATTTTGGCAAATCGTGTTTATTAGTAGGGATTTTGAGAAATTATGTTTGTTAGTAGAGGAGTTTGACAAATTGTGTCTGTTACTAGGGGCGGTCGACATATTGTGTTTATTAGAAGGAAAGTTTGACGAAGTTTGTTAGTAGGGAATATTGAAGAATAGTGTTTGTTAGTAGAGATGTCCAAAACCTTTTGTTTGTTAGATGGAGTTTTTGAAAGATTTTTGCTTGTTAGTAAGAGATACGAACTATTAGAATGGGAGTCTGGCGAATTATATTTGTTTATAGAGGCGTCTAGAGTATTGTGTTTGTTAATAGGGGAATTTGACAAATCGTGTTTGTTAGTGGGGAAAAATTGTTAAATAGTGTTTGTTAGTCAAGAAAATTGCCGAATTGTGTTCGTTTTTTGGGGACATTGACGAATAGTGTTAGTTAGTAGTGGATTTTGAGAAATTCTGTTCGTTAGTAGGGGTAATTGATGTAAAGTGTTTGTTAGTAGTGGATTTTGACCAATTTTGTTTGTCAGTAGGGGTAATTGACGAATAGTGTTTGTTAGTAGTGGATTTTGACAAATTTTGTTTGTCAGTAGGGGTAATTGATGAATAGTGTTAGTTAGTAGTGGATTTTGAGAAATTCTGTTCGTTAGTATGGGTAATTGATGAATAGTGTTTGTTAGTAGTGGATTTTGACAAATTTTGTTCGTTAGTATGGGTAATTGATGAATAGTGTTTGTTAGTAGTGGATTTTGACAAATTTTGTTCGTTAGTATGGCTAATTGACGAATAGTGTTTGTTAGTAGTGGAATTTGACAAATTTTGTTCGTTAGTATGGGTAATTGACGAATAGTGTTTGTTAGTAGTGGATTTTGATCAATTTTGTTCGTTAGTAGGGGTAATTGACGAATAGTGTTTGTTAGTAGTGGATTTTGACAAATTTTGTTCGTTAGTAGGAGTAATTGATGAATAGTGTTCGTTAGTAGGGGAAAGTGACGAATTGTGTTCGTTTGTTGGAGAATTTAATGAATTGTATTTGTTTAGTACGAAAGTTTAATAAATAGAATTAGCTATTTGGTGAATTCGACGAATTATCAGTTCTTTTTGTTTAAAAAGGGCTTTCGATAAATTATTCGTTTTTATTGGAAGACTTAATTATGTTTTTTTTTTAGTAAAGGAATTTGATGAATAATATTTATAAGTATGGAAATATGACGAGGCGGGGGGGGGGATTGGTACTAATTCTCTCAATGATTCTAATATGTGTGAACAAAAAAATGTCTTTTCACAACCGTGTCAACAAGTTGATTCTTGAGCATCAGCGAAGCATTGTACGGGGGTGAAAAGAAAAGAAATAGAAAAACGGGCTGACGTGACAGAAGTTTAAAGTTAGGTCATGCGTAAAACTATAGGCAAGGAATATTTATGGCTCGTCATAGTGATATCTGAGACGCGTTCGAAAGAAATCAATGATGTGTTGGCGTTTGTAGTATAGACTGTATAAAAACCCAGAAAAGACAGCTGATTGACAGAATGAAGGTTATGAAATCAGAACAAAGTATGGGAACCGAATAGAGAAACAAGAGTTTGTAAAGTAAGCAGCTGTATGATCGGTGACTATTTAAGCAACAGCAGGTACTGTAAGCAATATGAGTCCTTTATCAAAATATTGATTCGGCATGAAATTGCTCGAAAGGGGGGCGATATGCCATAAAACTAAACAACCAAACAAACTGTGGAAGTTGAAAAGCGATGAGCTTGTTCAATACTCAATTGGGTGACCATTTAAGCAACAGCAGGTACTGTAAACAACATGAGCCCTTTGTTTATTCAAATGACTTGATTCGCCATTAAACAACCTGAAAAGGGTTTTATTACTGTAAAATAAAACAACGAACCAGCTATATGTTCATTGGTTACTATGGGTCACGTGATAAGAAAAAGACAAAGATTTTTTTCGTGGTCTCTAATCAGCGCACTTAGAGCCTCGACGCAGGTGCGGTCAGTCTTACAGACCGGTCTTAACCGAGATTACAATGCTTTTTAGAGTAAGGTCTGTTATATTATTTTAATCTTCCCACCAAGCTAGAATAAACACACGGTCAATTTTAATGTGAGGTGCTACGCTAGAAGCAAGCCTTCCGTTGCGGAGGGTTTAAAAATTGCTTAGATTCTGTCGGCATTCCACTTGAACGGCGCCTCAGGCACTAGTCAACAAACCCGGCACTTCATCCTTTTAGGCACGGGGCAGGTGCTGCTTAGGTAAGACCCACTAGAATCCGCCTGTTAGCTTTTTAGCCAAAGCAAGGTCTGGGGAAGAACACTGCCTCTCCAGCCAAAATAGGGACAGAAACAGCATTATTAAGATCGGCTAGAATACTCAGAAGAATCCTTGAGAACTTAAGAGGGTTGTTGTCACAGACTCCAAGGAAAAACCGCAAACTAACGCTGGTGGGAAAAACTAGCATAACAAGGAGTGAAATAATAATAATAATAATAATAATAATAATAATAATAATAATAATAATAAACGGATCATCTTATCCCAGCAAGAAGACCAGACCTAGTATTGATAAACAAAAAAAGAAAGAACTTGTCAACTGGTGGAATTTGCAGTGCCAGCAGATCACAGGGTGAAGCTAAAGGAAAATGAAAAAATGGACAAATATCTGGACCTTGCCAGAGAAGTGAAAAAGTTATGGAACATGAAAGTGAAAGTGATACCAATTGTAGTTGGTGCACTTGAACAGTCCCAAAAGGATTAGAAAAGGATTTGGAAAGTTTGGATATCAAAGGAAGGATTGAAACCATTCAGAACACTGCACTGCTGCAATCTGCCAGAATACTCAGAAGAGTCCTGGAGATCTGAGGAGACTTGCTGTCACTCAGACTCCAGTGAAATACCATCAGCTAACACTGGTGTGAAAACTCAAAAGGAGATAATAATAATAATAATAATAATAATAATAATAATAATAATAATAATAATAATAATAATAATAATAATAATAGACAAGGGAAAAAATTCGACAGATGGACCAAAGAACAAAAAAATGTGTCAATAAAAGAAAGAGGATTGCGTAGATCCGGCAATTCGAGGACTCGTTGAATACACTTAAAAAAGCAAATAAAGAGTAATTACATCAACCAGTATCAGCAATTGCAACATATGGACAAACAGAAAAACAACAAAAACTAGAAAAACAGAGATGGGAAGAAAAACAACTATATGGATACTTCAAACCACACACTTGAGAGATTGAGACCTGGACATGACTAAGAAACTGAATCCCTCATAATTGCAGCACAAAACAATGCCATAAGAACAAACTATATCAAAGCGAAAATAGATAAGACGCAACAGAATAGCAGGTGTAGATGCGTGGAGACAGAAAGGAAACGGTTAATCACATAAGCGAATACAGCAAACTGACACAAAAGTGTTACATAATTATTAGTTGCCTAATATTTATGTACAGTAGTGTAGAAATCAAAATGGCTGTTATAAGTTGCAGCCCACGGCCTTGAAGGGTGAGTGACAAGGCTTGACCTCAGTCCTAACCTTCCGGTGGATACCGTGAGAATCGGTGGAGAAGAACCTCTTCCGGTTTAGATTAGAAATAGATTTTAGTCAGTCGACCAGAAACCACGACGGTGGTGAGTCGTTTATTGCACGCTCCGAATCGATCTGTGCCGGTAGTCTGGTGGGGGGTTTCGAAATAAATATGATCTAAGTTAAATCGAAGTCTTGAGTTATTATCTAAAAACTACCAATGACACAGGGCTTCTGATAAAGAGAAATCCCCAATGGAAGACCAGACACGAAGTCCTCAAGAGAAGTCCAGACGCTAGAAGAGATGTTAGAAGAAGACGTAAGATAGAAAAGACGTCAGAAGAAGAATAGAAGTAAGAAGTAAGAAAAGGGTATACAACAAAAGGAGTGCAAAACAAGGCACGACTGGGTGGGAAAGGTTATACTAACAAATTGTATATGCATAAACCAGAATCTGTTCTAGAAAATGAGACCAATACAATTCTCTGGAATTTTGAGATAAAAACGGATCACCCAGTCCCGGCTAGAAGACCAGATCTAATATTTATTAACAAGAAAATGAGAATTTGGCATCTCAGTGGGTTTTGTTGTTTCAGTGGAACACAGTGTGATAATGAAAGAAAACTAAAAGACAGACAAATACTTGGATCATGCCAGAGAACTGAAAACAAAAACTGTGGAACCAAGGTGAGGTTATACCAATAATAGTCGGTGCACTAGGAACAGTCCCCAAGGGCTTCGAAAAGAAACCGACCGGAAATCAGAGGAAGAATCGAAATCATACAGATCACAGCATCGGCTAGAATATTCAGAAAGGTTCTGGAGACCTGAAGAGATTTTTTGTTTCTCATACCCCAGGGAATGATCTACAGCTAACGCCAGTGTGAAAAATACGCAACTTTATTATTCCTTTTGAGTTTTCACATCAGCGTTAGCTGATGGTCTTTCACTGGAGTCTGAGTGACAGCAAGTCTCCTCAGGTCTCCAGGACTCTTCTGAGTATTCTGGCAGATTGCAGCAGTGCAGTGTTCTGAATGGTTTCAATCCTTCCTCTGATTTCCAAACTTTCCAAACCCTTTTCCAATCCTTTTGGGACTGTTCCAAGTGCACCAACCACAATTGGTATCACTTTCACTTTCATATTCCATAACTTTTTTAGTTCTCTGGCAAGGTCCAGATATTTGTCTATTTTTTTATTTTCCTTTAACTTCACCCTGTGATCTGCTGGCACTGCAAAATCCACCAGTTGACAAGTTCTTTCTTTTTTGTTTATCAATACTAGGTCTGGCCTTCTTGCTGGGATAAGGTGATCATTATTATTATTATTATTATTATTATTATTATTATTAGTAGTAGTAGTAGTAGTAGTAGTATTGATACAATCAATAGTGGTTAATCGCATGATTTTTTTCTCTGTAATTCTTGTATTTGGCGTTAGCACACCCACGTTTACTCTACTTTTTTGTCGTTGCAATAATTATTAATTTATCATATACTACTACTACTACTACTACTACTACTACTTAAAACTTTTCCACCTAAAAAAATTGTCGTTTCGATCCATCCTTCTGCTAGAAACGATAGCTCGTGCCCCAAAAAACTGGAACTAAGTAGCATAGGCCTGTTGATATGGAGGATGAGCAGTCACCCAAGCAGCAGACTCACTTCTCCAAAGGAAAGACAAAAAAAAAAAACACCAATTCAGTGTCGCAGGAGCCGCTAGATAGCGCTGAATTTCAGCATCACACTACCTTTGGGACTCCAGCACCGAATTTGATTTCGAAGTTTACTCCCCTAGCCTTTTCTTGAAATGAGGTATAGCCACCTGGCAGGGAAAATTAATTTGAAAAGTTATTTCTTTCTTGCTTGGGACGAGAAACCTTCAGCACTAACTGTTGATCTTGGGTGTAAGTCAATGGTTATAGTATTGGACTGAAATCGTTGAGGTTCTTACTGATATAGTAAAACACAATAGCTAGAACAGCCAGGGGAATTCTCTGTACAGGATTGGCCGAATAATGATTAATATCTATGGAAATTGGGTGTCAAATCACACCTTATGGATATCATTAAATTAATTACTAGCTTTGGAGGAAGTTTATAATTGGGAAGGACACTGTACTGTCTGAGAGTATTGTATTATAGAGTGGGTAGGATGAACAGTAGTGAATTATTTGAGCGATTTGACATTACAACGAGTCACAGATACTGATATGAAAATTAAATACGTAAATAACATTGGAATGTCGTAAATTACATACGAGGTGGGGATAAATGGTTGAAAAGATCTCACTCTAACCAATACGAGAATGATGTAGGGCAGGGATTGCCAAAGTAGTCAATATCAATCTCTGGTTGACTAATTGATTTTAACGTCATGTCAACCTATCTAGGTCTATCTTATGCCTAGAGGTTAAGGAATTGGGTTCATTGTACGTTTATATTTACATTTTATGTGGATTTTTCTTAAGAGCTTTTTTACACGGTCCTATTGAATACTAATAATTTTTTAAACATTTATTTGATCCATAGATGGGACCCTAACAGGTACTACCACCACAGACCAGAGTAGATTGATTTATTGATTTTACGGCATGTTAACTAGTTGAGGGTTGTTTTATGTCTTGATGTTAGGGAATCGCGTTCATTGTACATTTATATCTACATTTATATCTACATTTTTGTCCAGTTGTTTTAAAGAGTTTTTGTCCCCAGTTATATGATATAAACTATTCCTATCTCATACTAATAATAGGATTTAAAGTAATTATTTCTATCTAATAATAAACATGTGTTTGCATATACTTAAATGGTTTCAAGTGACTAATAATAATAACACTGATTTACAAAAAGCAGCTTATTACAGATAAAACAGGATAGATAAAGAACATTGACGGAATAAATATACTTGGATGACACAATGTACACAATTCATAGTACCGCAGACAGTTAGAAATGTGTTTTCTTAGATGATCTGCTGACTGCCAGTGCACTACTGGCTAGTGCACTACTGGCTGTTGATTGAGACATGTTGGCTACGCTTAACTGCCAAAATCCGTCTTGATATATAGCTATATATATATAATGTAATGCTATCACTTACATTCATTGCATAATAACTAAAAAAGAAGACATAAGTCACACAATATTAGAAATTAACCCTGAATGCATATATGCCTTTATGTATAGTATGTATACAAAAGGTACAGTATGCATATCTAAAAAGAGGTGATGAGTAAAAACGGATTTCTAATCTGAATTCAGCACCCCCAAATTAGGTTAAAACAGCTATTTTTGTGCTTGCCTCAATTTCTTTGTAAACCAGTGTAATCCTTAGTAAACAATTATAGTTTCAAGTAACTATTCTATTCCTATCGAATACGAATAATTTTTAAACAGATATATTTGACCCATAGATGGGACCGTAACAGGTGCTACTACTCCAGACCAAAATGGACCCGTGAGTAATGGGAATGAAGGGGTACTCCACACTCCCCAGATCTTCAGACAAGAGGTTTTTTTTTATATTATAAGATCCTGAAAAAAAAATCCTCCAAGTGCATTTCTTTTGTTTTGTTTTGTTTTTGTTCTTTGTTTTTCCTAAAGGATTTTTATCTGGTAAATATTTGTCTCACGACAGAGACACACCGACAATGTCCATAAAAGCAGACATTTTAAAGAAGGACTCCTTCATTTCTTTTCTTCTTTTTTCCCCTTCTCTCTTAAATGTCGATATAAGAGCAGATAAATAAACACAAACAATCAGAAGTAGCTCAACTTTCAAGACAAGCGTTCCACCCCAAGTATTTTTAGTTTGAATTAAACGCACACACACACACACAGACTAAAATGATTGCTACCATTGCTCAATATGCATTGTGTAAATTATATAAACGGTAGCACCTTCATTTGTTGGTACGTATGATGTGCGTAAATTTACAATATCCCAAGTGTCATGTTTCACAGGCTGAGCGTGTCCTGGACACTAAATGATTTACTGGATGTGTCATCTGGTGTAAAATTTATTTTGCGTGTGTACTGTGTCCGTTTTTTTATTTTTTATTATTCTCTTTATTTTTTTAAAAAAGGATTTTTTCAAAGGTGTTTATCTCATATATTGCTATTGTGTTTAAAGGGGTCATATGACGAGGTTTGCACTCACTTCGTACTAATCCATTTGGGAAAGCTCTGAATTAATCTCTTCACTCTTTACCTCAACTTTTGTTAAGTTATTATGGAAGGATTGGCTCCTAGCCTTGGTAGGCGGCCACTCTAGGAGAATGACAACTCTGAATTCCTACTACTGTCATCATCATCATCATCATGTCGCGCTTTCAGCGCGGATATCCATGACAATCTCTCTCCATCCGTCCCTATCGCTCATCATTCTCGGGAGGTCCTCTATGCAGCATCCTGCATCCACACAGAGCTGATCAATGTACGTTTTTGCTGGTCGGCCCACACTGGCTTGTCCATGTGCTGGCTTCCACAGGAGGACGTCGCTTATGAGTTCGACTACAGCAGTGTCCCGCGTGTCTTGTCCGTCTTACTCGCCGTACAGCTGTTTTCTCGTAGGGTGCTCTCCAGTATTTCTAATGTTTTACTGACTTTGAGAAAACACCTAACTTCTGCAGTAACTTTGTCTAGTCGGAGATTCAAGGAAATTGATTGATTGATTGATTTCACGTTAATTTATACTTAGAGTTTAAGGAATCGCGTTTATTGTACGTTCGTATTTATATTCTTTTGTGCTGCTTTTTCTTAAGTTTGTTTTTTGCACACGATTATGTGATATCAAGTATTCCTATCTAATACAAATAATTTGCACATAGTTATATAGTTTAAAGTATTCCTATCTAATACAAATAATTTGCATATAGTTATACGGTTTAAAGTATTCCTATCTAATACAAATGATTTGCACACGGTTATATGGTTTAAAGTATTCCTATCTAATACAAATAATTTGCACACAGTTATATGGGTTCCTATCTAATACAAATAATTTGCACACAGTTATATGGTCTAAAGTATTCCTATCTAATACAAATAATTTGCACACAGTTATATGGTTTAAAGTATTCCTATCTAATACAAATAATTTGCACACAGTTATATGGTTTAAAGTATTCTATATGGTTTAAAGTATTCTATCTAATACAAATAATTTGCACACAGTTATATGGTTTAAAGCATTCCTATCTAATACAAATAATTTGCACACAGTTATATGGTTAAAGTATTCCTATCTAATACAAATAATTTGCACACAGTTATATAGTTTAAAGTAAGTAATACAAATCATTATCACCATCAAGTTTTACTGAAAGCACTGATTCCCTTGATTCAGTCTCGACATGCTTCCCTATTGGCCATCGCTCTCGGTAAGTCCTCTAGACTGTAACCAGTGTCTGCACAGAACAGATTAATATAAATCCTCGACCAACATTGGTGTATCCATATGTAGGAGTCCACAGGAGAACGTCGCTTATGAATTCATCCCTGCTTCATCAGTAGTACCCAGTTTTTTAAAGATTTACTTGGATTGTTTCTAAGATGGGAGATGTGGGCGTACAGCTGGTGTTTTGTGGGGTGCTGCTTCCAGGATTTGTTCAAAACAGTACGCAGCATCTTGCGTAGTTCTCATCTAGATGTTCTCCGAGCACTTCGAACGCATTTGCGGAATATCTGAATCAATTTTCATTTACCTCAGCAATGGAAAGGCTTGGTTCTCTAGCCTTGGTTGGCAACTACTCTAGGTGAATGACAAATCTACATTGCTGCAAATTATTGTATTAGATAGGAATACTTTAAACCATATAACTGTGTGCAAATTATTTGTATTAGATAGGAATACTTTAAACCATATAACTGTGTGCAAATTATTTGTATTATTAGATAGGAATACTTTAAACCATATAACAAATTATTTGTATTAGATAGGAATACTTTAAACCCTGTGTGCAAATTATTTGTATTAGATAGGAATACTTTAAACCATATAATTCTGTGCAAATTATTTGTATTAGATAGGAATACTTTAAACCATATAATTCTGTGCAAATTATTTGTATTAGATAGGAATACTTTAAACCACATAACTGTGTGCAAATTATTTGTATTAGATATGAATACTTTAAACCATATAACTGTGTGCAAATTATTTGTATTAGATATGAATACTTTAAACCATATAACTGTGTGCAAATTATTTGTATTAGATATGAATACTTTAAACCATATAACTGTGTGCAAATTATTTGTATTAGATATGAATACTTTAAACCATATAACTGTCGTTTCGCCCCTTTACAGGGGATGCAGTTGGCGTATTTATGCTTCCCCGATAGGATGCCGTAAGCAATCTCACCCTCTCTATGTTGAGTAAGAATGAGAGTGAAAACGGAGCGTTATTGTGTTAGAGACATTTAACTCTGTTAAATTAATTAGGGGATAGCAGATAGTGGCGTAACCACCGTTGACATGTATTGGACTCACCCGTCAAAGAAAGACTCCTCTCCAGTAGATATAAAAAGGATATTTTTGCTGTGACGTCGGGGGAGGGACTGTAGATTGTAACGCGGTGCTCCTGGGTAGAGAAAGCGTTCTTCGGGCTAACCTTTTTTTGGGTAAAAGTGCTTGTAGCTCGTTATTACTGTGTAGTGGAATCAGACTAAAATCTATTTTGATGGAAGAGTTTTTACCTCATAACTACGATGTAGTTAAATTTTGTGTTTAGCTCTGTTGGGCGAGCCAACGTTTTTTTTCCCCCTAAAAATATGTATCAGACTAAATCTAGTAAATCCTATGCATTCTAGGACGATTTGACGTCGAGCTTAATGACCACGGTAAGTGGCCTTTAAGCGGATATCATAAAATGCTAATTGATTCCAACTAGGATTATTAAAAAAACAACATCGGAAGTTCCTAACATTTAAGTGCAATATGAAACTCATACTTTCCACCTGGCAACGTGCATCTCGTATACAATTAGACATTTTTTTTTAGAATAGTAAAGGGGATGAATCACTAGTGAACTACTGAAAACGTTTATGTCTTGTATGACGAAACATTCGCATTGCTAATCTTTTTATTTTGCACCTGTTAATAAAATAAATATTATGCACAAGGAATTTCCAAAAATATAATCACCGTTTTCTATAATAATTTGGCTCACTTCTGATTTAGGTCGGAAAATTAAAGCTGAAAGTTTTTGGTGGTACTCAATGACAGTTTAACTACTGTCTATGAATTAACTTTTTGCGAATTGGGTTACGGTTTTAGGGGATTAAGGTTGTTTTTAATTACGTATTGCTTAAAAAAAAACACAACAAAAAAACCAAATTACTATATATTTAATTAACCATTGAAATTAATTATTGAATCTATTATTGAGACAGTTGCTTGTGTTAGTATTGCAATGTATAATTTCAATTAAGCTTAGTTTAAAAAAATATTTTTCAACATTATAGTAATAGTAATTTTGTTTTTTTGTTAATTATTTTTTTAAGCAATACGACGTAATTAAAAACAACCTTAATCCCCTAAAACCATAACCCAATTCGGAAAATGTTGATTCATAGACTGTAGTTAAACTGTCATTGGGTACCACCAAAAATCTTTCCGTTTTAATTTTCCGACCTAAATCAGAAGTCAGCCAATAATTTTCATTTGAAAGTTATCAGAAGGGCAAGAAAAGAAGAGGAGAGCAAACTTTACCGACCATTTTAATTCTTCAGTCTGAAAGAATCATTTAGACCGGGTATCGTCTAAGGGTGAACGAGTGTCACACATTGGAGGTGAGTTCAAGAAGTATCAAAACTAAAGCTGTATTTACCAAGACAAAAATGAACTATGGATGAAACGTTAATCTTATTCAAAATAGTTTCCCCTGGCATTCAACACGACAACTTTTCCATTGTTTGACACAATTCTGAAACTTTTCTATAACTTCGTGTGAGGTTGTGCTATCTTATCTTTATCACCCGACACGTCTTCAAATCTTACCCTTGAGATGTATTTTCACGGAGAGCTATGTCAGGGGTGTATGGAGTGTGTTGCACTTGCACAATCCTGTGTTTCATTCGAAAATATCGAGACTAGCTTCATATCTTTCTTTTTTTTACTTCAAATTAGCACTTACTTATCTAGACTTTGTTTGGACGTGAAAGCAGCGTCACTTTATGAGATAAGTGGCTAAATAAAATGAAGATTCAGTTAGAATATTTCTATTAAATCTTGTATTCCTATTACTCCCACTCTGAAATGGTATTCCTATTAGGGTCTCATCTACAGTTCAACTAAATCTGCTTGGAAATTATTAATAGTAGATAGGAATATTTGATATCATATAACTGTGTAACTTATTTGTATTAATAATAATTACTTAAATATATAATTGTTTACTCAGAATTATTATCATGAGGGGTCACCCAAATGATTGGTAAGGTTATCGAAGAGGTCAATAAATGCTTCAGGTAATAAATCAGGAGGGGATCGAAAACTATTTTTTTTGGGGGGAGGGGGTGGTCAAAACCGACATTCAGAAATAAAAATTGACTGATTATTCTATCTATACCAAGCGCTATGCAACAGAATCTTCCCTCTGCGCATTTCGTTATATCAAACAATATTCATTTATCAGCCTGTATTTTACACATATTTTGACGACCCGTCTGCGGTTCTCTTAATCCGGTGACTGTGTCCTCCCTGCAGAGGGGTAAAACTCCACCCAAAATGAAATAGGGGTGTCCCGTGTATGACACTAAACTGCATCAAGGTGAGATTCCAGTTGTGGAGATCAACGGAGTGTGGAGTACCCCTTCGTTGCCGTTTCAACAAAGTGCACTCGAAGTGGTAGGACCTGTTAGTATTCGACAGGATCGTGTGTACAAAAAAGCTCTTCAAGAAACAACTAGAAAAATATGAAGGCAATTCTCTAATCTCTAGACATAAAATAACCCTAGACGGGTTGACATGCCGTTAAAATTAATCAATCAATCGATCACATTCACGGATTTCGACAAGATTGAACATGTTTATGTTAAATTCAAGAATTATGTTCAGTATTTTTACATTTCTGGTTAATTTTATATATTTTTGTGTCCATGCGTGATTTCATTTTCCTAGTACCCCACTCGTACCAGGCCAGTCACAAAGGCCCTATTAATGTGGGACCATCCACAAACCGAAGTTCATGGGGTGGCAGGTGAAAAATTGCGTTGATTCCCTCGGCATTTCCCCTCAAGGGGGCACCCCAGGCGCTGGGCAATAAACCCAGCCCTGCCCCTTTAAATCGAGGGGGCAGGTATTGCCTGAGGGATAGTCCCCTGGGATCGACGCTGTTAATTCAACACACCGATCCAGTGGCCGAAGCACACCGGACCTCCGACCCGACGGACGGGTTGGAGTGGGGTGATATTCAAAGTGATGAAGGGATATAGTATAAGTCTTGCACGGTGTAGTTTAAATAAAAAAAACTCGTGGCCGGAGAAAGAGTGGCACCTAAAAGTGACTCTTTTTTTTATAAGAGTGCAGACTGGAAACAAGAGGCATTGTGGGAGTAGAGTAAGTGAATATAAAGTCGAATATCTAGCAGTAGAGGAGTTAATTTTTGAGCTTGAGTGAGTATTACGGAATTGCAAGAAAGTGACGTTGGACAAAGAGTGTAGAGCTAAGAGAGGAAATGGTCAAATTCGATAATACAAGTCGAATGAATTACACAAGGTTTAGTATGTACGTTCACCATATGGAAACAGACAAAAATAACAAAAAACTTATCGCCAACAAACCAGTCAGAACACGTCTTAGTTATAAGTAGCGGTTGTCCAAAGGGAAAGGATCTCGAAATTGCACGATAAGGCTTCCATACATGCTAAATTTATATCCCATTTACACGCACGAGAAATTCTAAATTTACAGGTATTTGCCTCATACCCCACTTGTATGGTCTGGGCTCAAGGCCTCGTTTTAACGTGGGCCCGCCCACAAGCCGAAGCTCATGGGTGGGAAAGAACAAAAATTGCGTCGATCCCTTCGGCATTCCCTCACAAGGGGGGCGCCTCAGGCACTGGGGAATAAACCCAGCCCTGCCCCTTTAAGTCAAGGGGCAGGTATTGCCTGGGGGGGGGGGGATCGACGCTATTAACTTGTAAAGATCCAGGGTCGAAGCCACTGGACCCCCACCACGAGGGCAAATTTACAATGATTAATGATTATTGGCAAATTCATTTTTCTGTTCTGTGATTATTATAACGCATTTATTGTTATTTATCAAATAATAGTTTAAGCGTAAACAATACTGATTAAAAGAAATTTGTTGAAACATTTTTTTATTCATAAAATTCGATTGTATATTATAAAGCTGTAATTGTTAGTGTAAATATTTTATTCTTTTCACGAACAATAAATGTGTAATATGATTTTACAAATAGAAATACATCGCTAAAGAATTGCCAAACAAAGGAAGAATTTTTTTTTTTGTCGATTGATCTATTTTGCCGACTTAGGAACGTGATGGCGAAACGGGACTATTTGGCGTCGACATTTTGGAGCCGAACGGTTTTGGCGCCAATTTTGAATGTCAATGATATTTTTGAAACAAACCACAGCAACCGACAGGTGATATTTAGGTAACGGGAAGTGAATAAGAGTAACCGTCGAGTAATTGACCAGCTCTGCGCGGATACTGGATGCAGCGCAGAGGACCTCCCAGGAGCAATGAATGATGGGAAAGGTTGGCGAGAGATTTTCATGGATATCCGTGCTGCCGGCGCGACATGATGATGATGATGATGATGATGAACTTACGTTTGATTATTTCAGAGTAAGGATTTATCAATTATCAATATTTAGCCATCCCTTACAATATAATCAACAAATTCAACACACACACACACACACACATATATATATATATATTATATGTGTGTGTGCCTGGGTGTGTGTGTGTGTGTGGGTGTATGTGTAATCTATAAGTCTCTCTCTAGCTATGGGTAAATAGTAGAGCAGAGTTGGTATGGCAAACAGTCTAGAGAAGGGAAACCTGTTAGAATGTACCTTGTGTCATATCCTGTTCGTGCGGAGGGTTTGAACACACAGACACAAACACACACACATTATTATATATATTATATATATATATATATATATATATATATATAATATCGGTCACGCAAATTAAACTCATTGCAGTGCAATGAGAAATTACGCTGTCATGTAAGACTAGGCGTTACTCAATTAAACAGAATTAAGAAGGATAGATAGAAAGAAAAAGGAAGAGAGAGAGAGAGAGAGAGAGAGAGAGAGAGAGAGGGAGAGGGGAGAAGAGAGAGAGTAAGTGGAGGAAAAAGATTGAAAAAAAATAGACACATTATGGTGTGTGTATGTGAGAGAGAGAGAGAGAGAGAGAGAGAGAGAGAGAGAGAGAGAGAGAGAGAGAGAGAGAGAGAGAAGTATCGTGCATAAGATATAACCCTCCTCATTTATGACGGACCTTATGCCAGTATTATAATGCTTACAATTTTCTTTATCACCTCCTCTTCTCTTCTTCTTTTTCCACGACTTCCCCCTCTCTCTTACCTTCTTTATTTTCAATATTTTTCCTTTTTTGTAATTTTCTTACCCTCCCTTCTCATACGCTCTCTCTCTCTCTCTCCCCCTCTCTCTCTCCTCTCTCTCTCTCTCTCTCTCTCTCTCACACACACATATACACACCCGCACAAATTGCGAAATGATTCACTCTAAATTCGTCACAGGTCTACCGGGGCGTGGCTATCACTTGCGTGTGGTCGACAATCCATAGTCTGACTCCATGCCCTTTAAAATGAATAAATATATAAATGAATAAAAAGAAACTCAACAATATTAGCCCCTCCCGTCTTAAAAAAAAATACATTTCGTCATTCCCCACCCGTCACTCTCTAAGGGTATGTGTGTATCGGGTGCCTCGTGTAGCATGCCTCACACAATTTTTATAATGTTCTTGATATAGACATTATCACATCTTCCTACCGAGACGAGAAATACCACAAGACCCTTTTTAATCGTGGGAAACCCCACATACGCTTGTGTGTGGGTAAACGCAAAAAAGTGTACTGCCTGGGGCGTCAAGGTGTACCCATTGACCCGGCTCCTTTTAGTGCACTGGAATACTGATATCCAGGAACTAGACTTAGAATTATCTTTGATCTCTTGCCAAGTGTGACCAGAGATGTTGCACAAATGCCAATTTTGAAAATTAATAAATTATATATAATAATATATATATATATATATATATAATATATATATATATATATATATATATATATATATATATATAGTAAACCCTTGCGGTGAGAAAAACCCAGCAAATAGTTTGTTAGTAAAAAATATACTACCAAACTTCACCTGGGGAAAATATTTAAAAAAGAAAAGACCAAGAAGGTCACAGCAACCGAAAATAATAAATTAACACTATAACACTTGGACAAAAGGATATATATATATATATTATATATATATATATATATATATATATATATATATATATATATAGGATTGTCCAAAGCTAAAATGTAACAAGAGTTCGATACCTAAGTAGAGCAAATAATAAAATCCCCAGGTTACTCATTAGGTTTAACTTTATGCATATATATATATATATATATATATATATATATATATATATATATATATATATATATATATATATACAAGGTAGGTCAAAAAAGGATCGAGATTTTCATTACTTTTTGACACGCCTTGTATTCTGAAAAATTAACGTTCCATTAGTCTTCATTTCTATCTTGGTAAATACAGCTTTAAAATCTGTACTTTTTGACACACCTGAAAAAAATTAACGTTAGATTTATTGTTCATCCCTGTCTTGGTAAATTCAGCTTCAATCTCGGTACTTTTATGACACACCTTATATATATATATATATATATGCGTGTGTGTGTGTGTATAAATTAAATTTAGGTGTGATGGAGTCTATTAAACTGAAGGTAATTTTAATACACACATATACTACAGGGTCTGTTTAAAATCACTGCGCAATTTTAAAAAAAATATAACTTTTCTTTTATACATTACATTAATTATTTATAATAATATTATAATTACTAGCAAATATATGCACCCTCCGGGTGCAAGTATTTAAGTTTTAATGTAATAAAATATTATATTAAATTAGAAAGTCTAACGGAACTAAATAAGAATACAGATAAAAAGATTTGAAACAGAGGGAGTATAATAAAAATGGAACAACTTTGAAACTTACTCTTCCATCACTCTCGTCTTTCATTGTATTTTTTTCTAATTTAAGTATTTAGTTATAAGAGGAAGTAAAGAATAAATGACAGTTATTTTTTCTTGTTAAGGATTTCTTTTAAGATTTATTGAGATTTTTGCTTATATTCATAAATAAAACCAAACAGTTAGAAATCAATAATACTAAGCACATATTTATTAAATTCAATTTTTTAATATTAATATGCAAATTAGCCTTCCCGTTCACATTGTAAACCGCTATTTTGTTGTATAAATATAATTGCATGTTTCAGTATGTAGACATAGTTAACAGTATTAATAATGTAAGACAATTTTATTAATAATTGAGGTTTAGATAAAAATAAAATCATGGAGAATGTGATGTGAATAACTATGTTAATTGTGACTCGATTAGTAATATAGTTTCGGTTACAGACAGAAAAACACACAATCTCCATTATAATAAGATATCATAAAATGTGTGTGGAGACAAAGATGAGACTATCAAATGTGTATTAAGCGAATGCAGCAAACTAGTACAACGAGAATACAAGGCTAATCATGACTGTGTTGGAAAGGTGATCCACTGGGAGTTATGCAAGAAACTAAATTTTGACCATACAACAAAATGGCATATGAATAAACCAGAATCTGTTCTTGAGAATGAAACATTAAAAATCCCCTGGGACCTTGAGAGAAGACGGATCGCCTTATCCCAGCCAGAAGATTACACCTAGTATTGTTAATAAAAAAGAGAATTTGTCAACTGGTAGATTTTGCAATTCCAGCAGATCACAGGGTGAAGAAGATGAAAGAACACTGAAAGACAGACACATATCTGAGCCTTGCTAGAGAACTGAAAAAGCCTCTGGAATATGAGGGTGAAAGTGATACTAATTGTAGTTGGTGGCCTTGGAATGGTCCCCAAAAGTTTAGAAAACAGAATAGAGGAACGGGAAATCAAAGGAAAAATTAGGCCACAAAGAAAAAAAAAAAAAAAAAAAAAACAAACGTAAAATGATCGTGCAATTTAAACATTTTAGATTATTTTGGAGATAAATATGACGGAATTAATGCGTTAAAAGTTTAGGTAATTTATGAGGAAGTGCGCCCCGGTCTCCTGCCTCAAAAATTGCTACCCGGTGACTATCAAAATAACGACCCAGCTCAGTCTATTCAAAACTATCCATCTTCATATCTATCTATCTATCTATCTATCTATCTATCTATCTATCTCAATTTGTTCTTATTTATCTATATTACTTTAAATACAAAGATTTTTTTATTCATGTTTGTTTAATGTCTTGTTTTTAGTTTAAATAAACAAGAATTACGACAAAAAAATATGCGACCCCCCCCCTAAATACATTTACTTGTCGAAAATATCTATCTCCATTTGTTCATATCTATCTATATTATTTTGTTTGTTTATCTATCTATCTCAGTCTATTCCAAACTATATATCCATCTTCATATCTAAACAAGAATCACGATAAATAAAAACGATGAGCTGGGGTTGTTATTTTGATAGTCACCGGGTAGCAATTTTTGAGGCAGGGACCGGGACGCACTTCCTCATAAATTACCAAAGTTTAATTAAAATTATTGTTTTCAATATCTAAATAGTCTTACGTAATATGGTATCGTATATTTTAGAAGTACCTTTTTAGTACATTTGCTAGTAGTTAGTTAAGAAGATTTTTAGAAATTATTGTTTACAAAATGCAAGTCCGTTTTAGTAAGTTGTGTGTTGGAGTAACTGGTTGCATTGTAAGTCGAGGCAAGATTTTGTTTGTTTAGTTTTGTTTTACGGCATATCAACCTCAGTGGGTCATTTAATGCCGATAAAGTTTTGAAATAAATTAATTCTAATGGATAATACAATTTTTTTATAAATACATTTTTCTATTCAACCCATAGATGGGACCCTAACAGGTACTACCACTCCGGGTCAGAGTGGACCAGGGAGCAATGTTGATGAAGGGGTGCTCCACATTCCCCAAACCTCCAAAACTGGAACCTCACCATCAGATAGAGTTTAACGTCATTCCCAGGACATGTAGACCCGCAGCCACTGCCTTCTAGCACCCATATGATAAAAAAGGGTTGGGGCTTGCCATAAGGGCAATAGGGTTGGGAAAATCATATAGGTGCTAGGGCTTGACGTGACCAGCCGATTGATCGGAGGGGCCTCTCCGACCACCCGTCTAGCCCAAGATAGGGCCAAAGTGGAGTATTGCATGTCATGAACTGCTCATCCACCTGGGCTCTATCCTTAAGCATCACGGGTCGCCACCCACGGCCAACAGGTGGCCCCATTGGGGGAGTCTTACCCCTCTGCAGAGGTGCAGTCGGTGCATTCTAACGCCCCAGCCGACAGGGCGGTTTTAGTAAGTTGTGTGTTGGAGTAACTGGTTGCATTGTAAAGTCGAGGCAAGAGAGAAACTGACAATTAATTATGGATAGAAAGAGTTGTTAAAGAAAAAATGTGTATAATGGCTCCTGAAGGTTGGTGTAATAAATGTGCATATTTAACGACTGGGAAAATGTTGCCATGAAGTCTCTTAGTTTTATGTTCTCAGCAGAAAACCTTTTTTAAAAAAATTGTTTTTTCATCACATCTCGTAATTCCTTACATAAGGAAAAAGACAAAAAAAAAAAAAAAAAAAGACGAATCAACATTTCCAATTAGCTGGTTGACGTCTCTGTAGATAGAAACAGACAAAACTCCTAACATTTTTGTGCCCCCGCCCCATTAAAACTAAATCTTGGTTTTTCCGACACACCTTAATAACAGGCATTTATTGTGATGTCTGCCATACCAATATAGATAAACTTGTTTTCATTTCATTTACTATTTTGATCGTAGACAATAATATATTTGGGGATTGGAGATCAACCCAAATTACGAATGATGAATCATCCTTCTTGTTAAATATGAGAACGTTCAAATTGTTCAAGATGCAACGCAAAAATATAAATCAAAATTATCTGGTGTCGCTTAATCGCAGATTTCTTATTTGTCCCATTTTATTTCATTCCCTATTTTAAAAACGAAACATTCCAAATGGTCTTGCGTCCAACATAAAATTGAAATGAATCAAAAAATGAAAAAGAAATTACGTTTGTTTTATTTGTAATATTGAAATTGCGAATTATTGTAATTTCGATCTTATGTCGTCCCGGCCCCCTGCCTTAATGTAGTTTTAGCGAGCCAGCGTCAGGTGAATTTCCGGCCCGTTTTAGATATTTCCTTGTGTTTTTCTCCGATTATATACGGTACAAAAATGTATCTTCACAGGAAAATAATTTATTTCAAATTGATATATTTTACAACGAGACGCGTTATTATTTGATAGGTTGTTTTATTTTACGGCATATCAACCCTCTTCGGATCATTTAATCCCGAATCAAGTCATTTTGATAAACAAAGGAGACTCAGATTGCTTACACTACCCGCTGTTGCTTAAATGGTCCTCAATACAGATAGGACTCTAACAAGTACTACCACTCCATGTTAGAGCAGATCTGGGAGTAATGGCAATAAAGACGTTATTCTATACCGCCAAAGCTCCAGAACTGCAAACTCGCCATCGGATACATTATAGTGTCATACCCAAGATACCCTTTTGGAGAGTCGGCGTATTCTATGCTCCACCGACTGGGCGATCTATGGTTGTAGTTCTACGTTTCATTTTTAAACTATGCTGTTCTGTAGATATTTAGTGTCAGTACTGTTCTTCTACAAGGAATGCGTGATAATGAAGGGGTGATTTCACACACCCCAAAGCTCCAGAACTGGAGATTCACCATCACCTTTTTGGGGGTAGGTCTTACTGCTGTGAGGGATGCAGAGTGGACCTGAGAGTAATGATAATGAGGGATACTCCCACTCCTTAGAGCTTTAGAACTAAAGCCTTATCAACATATACAGTTTATTATTCTAGGGTCAGTCGACAGGGCGTGTTACATAATTATTAGATTCCTAATATTTATGTGCAGTGGTGTAGAAATCAAAATGGCTGTTATAAGTTGCAGCCCACGGACTTGAAGGTTGAATGACAAGGCTTGACCTCAGTCCTAACCTTCCGGTGGATACCGTGAGAATTGGTGGAGAAGACCCTCTTCTGGTTTAGATTAGAAATAGATCTTAGTCAGTCGGCCAAAAACCACGACGGTGGTAAGTCGTGTTATGCACGCTCCGACTCAATCTGCGCTGGTAGTCTGGTGGGGGATTTCGGAATAAAATATGATATAAGTAAATCGAAGTCTTGTGTTCTTATCTTAAAACTGCCAATGACACAGGGCTTCTGATAAATAGAAATCCCCAATGGAAGACCAGACACGAAGTCCCCAAGACGAAGTCCAGACACTAGAAGAGATGTTAGAAGATGACAAGAAGAATAGAAGTAAGAAAAGAAAGAGGTATGCAACAGGTGGACATTACGTTTCCTTTTAAAACTATACTGTAGCTTTTGTTGTAATATTTTTCACTTCATTTTCTTCTTCTTCTTCTGAGTCTATCAAACTCTGACAAGCTGAACGTCCACTCCAGTTTGAGAGAAATTGGCACACACATCTGAAAATTATAATCTTTATTGGTCCTGTGACAAACTTGGTCGAAAACAGGTTCTTTTAACACACACCCATTTTTAATATAGTCATAAATAAATAAATACAACTAAATAAAACCACAAATCGAAAATTGAAACAACGGTCCACTTTATTTCGTCTCCCAAGTGCATCATAAAATGCAATGTTGCTTGTGGCCGGCGTAATTTCCCCCACTTAACACGGTTTTAGCTGATAATTAAGGAAGTTAATTGAGGTAATTAGGCTATAGTATTCGCTTGAGAGAGAAGAAGAAGAAGAAGAAACAGAAGATTGAGAATAAGGAAGATAGAGAGAGAAAGAGAGAGAGAGAGAGAGAGAGAGAGAGAGAGAGAGAGAGAGAGAGAGAGAGAGAGAAGAGAGAGATGGAGAGAGAGAGAGGGGGAGAGTGTGAGAGAGAAAAAAAATTAATGACTACGTATCACGTGACATTATACATTGCCGAAGAACTATTGTTACGTCATCATTTGGTCGACTCGCGTACAACTCATTTGCATATGGGGAACGACAAGTTCATCCATCGGTCGACGCACATATTAACCTCGTAGGAGTACAAAATAAGACGCAGAAATGTAAAAATTCAGATTATAAAAAAAAAAAAAAGTTTGTTTGATTTTTGCCCTCAATTAAAAAACTAATTATTCATTTTCTTTTTATAATTAATCATTTCTTTCTTTCTTTCTTTCTGTTCTCTCAACCACTACTACTTCTCAATTCTTCTTTCTTTGTTTCTCTTCTTTTTTTTTTCCTTTCTACACATTTTCTCAGTTCGCTCTTTCTTTCCTTGTTTTTCTTTTTCTTTTTCTCTTTCTTTTTCTTTTTTGTTTCTCTACATTCCTTTACTCTCTCTCTCTCTCTCTCTCTCTCTCTCTCTCTCTCTCTCTCTCTCTCTCTCTCTCTCTCTATTCCTTTTTGTATTATTTCTTTCCTTCTTTCTTCCTTTTCTTCACTACTACTTGTCAAATTCTTCCTTCTTTCTTTTCCTCGGTATATTTTCCTTGTTTAATTCTCTACGTTTTCTCTTTTTTGTTTTTTCTTTTGTTCTTTCTTTGTTTTATATATATATATATATATATATATATATATATATATATATATATATATATATTCTGGTTTATCAAATACTTTGAAAACTTTTTTCTAGCTTTGTAAAACTTTTCTTTTTCACCAAAAAATGTTTCTCCTGACGATAACATAAGATCAAAACTAGTTGAGAATAATTATAAAATAAATAGCATAAAATAGATATTTGTTTGTCTTATCACTTTTGTTCACACGTTTGATTATTTCAGAGTTAGGATTTATCAATTATCAATATTTAGCCATTCCTTACAATATAGTCAACCAATTCAACACCCACCCACACCACACACACACACACACACACACACACACACGCATATATATATATATGTGTGTATGTGTGGGAGGTGTGTGTGTGGGGGTGTGTGTATGTGTAATCTATCAATCAACTAGTCTCTCTCTAGCTATGGGTAAATAGTAGAGCAGACTGGTCTCTAACGTTGGTATGGCAATCAGTCTAGGAGAAGGGAAACCTGTTAGAATGTACCTTGTGTCATATCCTGTTCGTGCGGAGGTTTGAACACACAGACACAGACACATACATACATACATACACATATATATATATATATATATATATATATATATATATATATATATATATATATATATATATATATATATATATATATGTAGTATATTAAGAAAAAAGAAAAAACATAGGTTTAAATGGGTTAAGTGGTGAGTTTATTGGCCGACGCTGCAGAGTTTCGATCTATTAATTAGATCATCTTCAGGGCATTTGTTGGTATATGGAAGGTGATAAGAATTTTTTTTTTATCACAGAATAATGAGAAAAGCGAATGGTAGTCCTTGTTATTCATCTGTTTAAAAAATGTTTTGAGGTTTGAAAAAAGGGATATATATATATATATATATATATATATATATATATATATATGTATATGTTGGCCTATTTGGCATCTGATATATTTATGCACTTCTCACACAACACACCCTTTTCATCTACTTTCCAGATCATCAATTTGCTTTGTGTCGGATTAATCTAAACTTAATTTAAATATCTCTGTTTGTCAGTCTTAAATTACTGGTACAGTTCACGTACCTTGGGAGTAATATCACATCTAATAAAAGCATGGAATGCTATTTAGCGGTTATCGACCATATGCAAATCTGATAAAATAAAACAAGAATTCTTCCAAGTTGTAACCCTTTTCAGTACTACTGTATGTCTGAATAACTTAGACTCTAACGAAATGCTTAAAAAAAAAAGAAAGAAAAGAACTTTACAAGTCTTTTTCGTCTTACTTGGATGGTTTGTGAGATGGGAGATAAGTGACTGCATAGTTGGTGTTTTGTAGCGTGCTGCTTTCAGGATTTGTTAAAAACAGTACGCAATGTCGTTACGATCTATCTTATCTCTAAGCGTCCAACACACACACACACACACACACACACACACATATATATATATATATATATATATATATAGGGTCATCCACAGACACGTGTTTCGTCTTATCAAGTCTCTTCAGTGTGGCTAGACATTTTGTAAGCTACCTACAGCCGGAATTGAAATCCGATTGGTTGGGTGTCAATCCGGCACCTTAACCATTAGGCTGTCTTCACTTACAGAATGGGAAGGGGATTTTAACTGTTTTAATACACACATCGCTTTATGTGTAAAGGCCGTCACAGAGTGCTCCATTCCTTATAGAGAAGAGCGTTATTCTTTTTTTTCTAAATTCTATCGGTGTGAAAAAACCCTGATAACGCAAATTTCAAACATATCTAGTGAAAAAATATTTTAAAAAAGAAAAGACCAGCTCACCTCGTACTCTCTGAAAATAATCATTAGTATGGTATGTAGTGGCCTAAAAGAAAAAACACCGGAGTTTGCTAAGTTAAATATGTAAAAGGTGCTCAATACGCTAAGTAGAACATAATCATAAGGATCTACATGAACCAGGCACTGTCTACATACATTTCACCCGAATGGTTCTTAATTATCCTGAAGAACCATTCGGGTACCTAGTGCCTGACTCATGTAGGTCCTTATATATATCGCTAGATGTATAAAAATTTAGATTTTTAGCTTTATAGCCTATTTCAGGAAGCCTAGACCAAATGTCTAGTTCCCAATCATCAAATGCTGAATGATGAATTCTTTATTAATTTTAAGGCAGTTGAAAACATTTTTTTTATTGTCCTGTGTTCCTCTGTGTAATAATAATAATAATAATAATAATAATAATAATATATGTGTGATCGGCTGCAATTAATCGGTACTTCGATTAATTCAGCGGATTTAAACCTGAAGATCGTTATGGTGAAACTCGAGTAGGTTTCTATTGTATCCATTTCTTTAATAAATTTGAGCACTTTGTATTTGTTATATCGCTGACTTAACCCCTGGATTTTGTGCACCTCCAACGATCGTGCCATATTCACCGGTAAGGTGTGTGTGTGTTTGTGTGTGTGTGTGTGTTTTAAAACCGAATGGTTTCAAATCCTCCGACTATAGTTTCACGCAGTAGCGAATCTACTGCGTGAAACTATTGTTTGAGGATTTTAAACCATTCGGTTTTAAAACATATTTAGCTCTTTTTATTGAGCACTTTTTAAATCGATTTTAATTAATCCAGAAGTAACTATATTTGTTTGCTTCGTAGATTGGCAATTAACTGTTATATATATATATATATATATATATATATATATATATATATATATATATATATACATAATATAATAAGATAAATATATAAAGGTTTTACATATCTATTTATTAGGTGACAAAGAACATTCCCGACCATATTGGTTTCATGCGATGCAATCATCAGGTGAAGATGTTTTAAATATTGAGCACTCTACCAATTAATACTGCCTTTGGTACGCCATTCCAACAAAAGCTGAAACAGTGACCATCTCACACTACAGTATATATATATATATATATTCTGATTGGTGGTTTGAGTTTTGCTTCGTGCTAATACTCTTGAGAAAGGCATGAACCCATTTTCATTTCGCCAGCTATGAGTAAATAGTAAAGCAGACTAGAATTTTTAGCATTGGTAGGGAAAACAGTATCGGAGAAGGAATCTATGAATTAAAACAACTCCGGTTTAACTGGTGAGGACGGATGCTAGACATCAAGCTGAATTAGAAACGAGACCTGTTAAAGGGCGGATGAATGTCTTTATAGGTCAATGTACCATCTAGTAACTCTTTACGAGGATTGGTGACCAGGGAAGTGTATTCTTAATGCCGCGAAATGTCAAACATGATCCGAGCAAGCTTTTTAGCTTTTAGCTGATACGTGTACATATATAGGTAATTTTATGACTATTCATATAAGTTGATCTCATGTATAGATCCCCTATCAATGTATCATTAATTAATGGATTTTTTAAGCAAGGGATATTCCTAGTATATTCCAATTTTAACCTTTTGGTTAAATCGAACTTAACGGACCTAAATTCCATCATCGTATGTCACCCCGCCAAAAGAAAAAAATACCAAAAATCAGGGAATTAACCGAATTTAATGAAATTTTAGGTTTGTTAAGTTCGATTTAATCCAAAAAACTTCTCATCACGTCGATGAGGTCTTCAAAATCCGACTCAGTCATAAATTAACACACCTCTAAACATCTTTTTATAAAAAAGATAATTCTCCTCTAAACCAAAGATACTAAGTAAGTAAAGTAAAGTCGTCGTGGCGGCCTAAAGTCGGTATCAGCCAGTCCCCTTTTCAATAGCGCTAGACCAAGGAGATTGTTTTGGCGTCTGAGGTGGGCGCCACACCTACCACCAGCTCTTACTTTACCGCACAGATCCCTGTGCTACTCACACGCTGAGTTGGCGAGAACCGGTATCGAACTAGGAACCTTGTGGTTTATAGCCGAGAATTCCATTCATTTTTTAGTAAAACATTATACAATCAAAACAGATGTCATTAGATATTATTTATTACTAAAATTATACAGAATTGAAACTATAAACAAAACTGTTACTATATAAGTGGCATATCTATTTTTGGATTGCTATGTATTTACATTTTTGGTTTTGATTGTGTTATATCCCAAGATGTGGGAATAACAAAAGATAACAAAAACAGTGAAATATGTTTAACATATAACAATATTTGTTTTATTTTTCTCACCGACCGGAAATACAGTAGGATGAATTTGGACAAGAGTTCAACTATATACCATATGATGCGTTCATCATATCAGCTACGTTCTTGTGTTCTTGCTGTCTCTCTGCTCTGTCAGTGAGTATGTATATCCCAGATCGTTAGGGGAGATAACTCTACCTAACAGATTGTATAATGTTCCAGCGAAAATATTAAGTTATTTTCATTTTTGGTTTAGAAGAAAATTGATTTTTTTTCTGTTAAGGTGATAGAGATTTATGGACGAGATCATAGATAGATAGATAGATAGATACGAACAGACTGAGTTAGATAGATTGGTAGAGGTGTACTTATCTATGATTGTATACACGAGTTATATATATATATACCATAAGTATAATTACCTACTTAACTGATTTCAAAGCCACTTATTCACAAAAGCCACTTTACGAACTCGTGCGCACGCACGTACGCACACGCATACGCATACGCACACACACACGCACACACGCCCGCGCTCTCTCACACACACACACAACATGTACACACGTGCACAACACGCACACAAGCATATTCATCAGCGGTACCTTGACTTACGTGTTGTGTTTGTTTCGCTCGTAACTCAATTTTCTCGTATATCAAATGAATTTTCCCTATCGAAATGAACTAGTATGCTATCAATCCGTTCCAAACCCACCCAAAAGCACCCTGATTTTTAATGTTTTCTTTTTTTTTTTAAATAAGAAAAATAGAATGTAATGAATTATGTGCTGTAATATGTTTTAGTATTTATTTCTTTATAAATTATATTTCTCTTTGGCGTTTTGAGATTTAAAAGATTTTAGTGAACTTATCAACAAAAGCGTATCTGAAGCTCGACAATACCTCAAATTCTAACTCTCAGCATCAAGCAAAAAATCAACTGTGTAACAAAGTCGGAACACTTGTAAATTGGAGTACTCGTCATTCAGGGTACCACTATATATATATATATATATATATATATATATATATATATATATGTATGTATGTATGTGTGTGTGTGTGTGTGTGTGTGTGTAGGGTGTGTGTGTGCGCGTGGAGAAAGGTAGACAAACACAGGATGTTGTCTACCTTTCTCCACATACTGTCGGATTAATCTCCTCACATTTCTCCCATATATATATATATATATATATATATATGTGTGTGTGTGTGTGTGCGTGTGTTTTATGTGCGTGCGTGTGTACGTGTGCAAAAGACGATGGTATTGTGTCCAAAAAATGTTTTATCTGCATCTGGCATGGCCTAGTTTCACCACTAGGTATATATATATATTTGTTTTGTTTTGTTTTGTTTTACGGCATATCAACCACGGTGGGTCATTTAATGCCGATAAAGTTTTGAAATAAATTAATTTTTAATGGATACACATTTTTTTTTATAAATACATTTTTCTATTTAACCCATAGATGGGATCCTAACAGGTACTACCACTCCGGGTCTGAGTGTACCTGGGAGCAATAGTGATGAAGGGGGCTTCACATTCCCCAAACCCCCAGAACTGGAACCTCACCATCAGAGTTTAACGTCATTCCCAGGACATGTAGACCCTCAGTCACCGCCTTCTAGCACTCATATGATAAAAAGGGTAGGGGTTGCCATAAGGGCAATAGGGTTGGGGCAATCATATAGGTGCTAGGGCTTGACGTGAACAGCCGATTGATCGGAGGGGACCTCTCCAACCGCCCGTCTAGCCAAATTAAGGGTCTAAGTGGAGTGTTGCAGGTCATGGACTGCTCATCCACCAAGACTCCATTCTTAAGCATCACCGGTCGCCACCCACGGACAACGGTGGCCCCATTTGGGGGAGTCTTACAACATGTCCCTACTAAGATTAGAAATGGAACCGTCGGTCCTAACGATATACTGAGGAATACTTATGGTTCCTCTATAGGCGAACATCTTATAAATAACCGTAATTGCGCCAACTCATTTAGTGTTGACTGGTTCTCTGTTGAGAGCAAGTCGCACTCATTTTATCATCTTAAGATTTTAGAAACATTGTATATTCTGACCAATAAGCCTGCTCTATGTAAACAAAGAGAGGGCTTACTTGGTTTGAATATTATCAATCTATAAGGTCTTCTTTCCCTCCCCCTTTTAGGAGAAAAGAAAAGAAATTGTTCTTTTATTTTATTTTCATACTCGTCCCATTTACCTGTTTTTATCGATTATCCTCGATATTTAGCTCTGTTGGGCGAGGATCGAAACTAGTTAGCATGCAACTCGTTTTTTTTCTGTTTGTTTTTGCCTTTTGCCCCCCCCCTTCTATTGTAAAATACATAAATTTGTTTTCGTACAATGACTCTTTTAGTGGGGCTTTTTAAAGTACTAATATATATTATATATATATATATATATATTATATATATATATATATATATATATATAGTTCCTAGTTCGATACCGGATCTCGCCAACTCAACGTATGAGTAGCACAGGGATCTGTGCGGTAAAGTAAGGAGCTGATGGTAGGTGTGGCGCTCCACCTCAGACGCCAAAAACAATCTCCTTGGTCTAGCGCTATTGAAAAAGGGGATAGACTCCCTCCTGACTGGCTGATACCGACTTTAGGCCGCCCCGACGAGAAAGAGAGAGAGAGAGAGAGAGAGAGAGAGAGAGAGAGAGAGAGAGAGAGAGAGAGAGAGAGGGGGGGAATTGTTACAAATTTTGTAACGATGATAAAATAATACTTAAAAATACATTTATGAATAATCGTTGCATTCAAACATTCAGTGAACTTTACATCATATAATAATTTCACTCATAAACAGAAGAAACCGTTGATCGATTTTTAAAAATAGGTTTATTAACTGACTTATTTAGATAAAATCTTTTTCAATCAAACTTTCAGTCTTTGTCCAGAATAGCTCACCCATGAAAATCTACGCCAATTCTATTTGAATACAGAAGAAAAAAAAAAGAAAGTGAAAAATGATACTTACATTCACTATCCAGATAAGAATAGGTCTCTTAGGCACATTGCGTGGTGTAACAGTTAGGCTGGCAGATCATTCGTAATGAGTTCGAGCCTCACTAGGCGCTCCATACTACCGGCCTAATATAAGAGTTTTCTCCTATCGGATATGTGAGAAATATTAATGGCTTGGTCTCTGTGGGTCTTCTCCCTGAGGCGCCATTGAAAGGGAACGCCGGTGGGACCAACCATTTTTTGCAACCGCATGAGTTTCGATTTGTGCGTGGCTCCCCACGGTAAAATGACTTCATAGCTTGGTGGTTAGTCTGAAAAATAATAAACAAATAATATAATATAATATATATAATATAATATATATATATATATATATATATATATAGTGTGTGTGTGTGTATGTGTGTGTGTGTGTGTGTATGTGTGTGTGTGTGTGTGTGTGTGTGTGTTTCCGGCCCTTTGCCACAACTCAGCAAAAACTTTGTAAATAAATAAAAGTAAGTTTGCCTTGTTTCTTTACTGAAAAGTTAAGTCCCAAAAGTACATCTTCAATAGTTATTTCGTAGGAAACAGATACGATGACACGAGTTCAAATCCTGATCAAGGCTGGTATCATTTCACAAAGCGATAATACACAGAATGGTAATACGTGTTAGGGTCTCATCTATGAACAAAATTACTAGCATAGTATATAAATACTTGAAACCATATAACTGTGAGCAAACAAAGTATTATTATTGTTATATTCCGAGATGTAGGATATACCAAATCGATAACAAAACAGTGAATATGTTAATAATAACAATATTTGTTTTATTTATTCTCACTGACCGGGAATACAGTGGGATGGTTTTGGATACAGTTCAGCTCGATGTATCATACGTGTGCTCACGTATATGGGGCCGGTTCTTCTCTGCCTGACTGTCCGTATTTTTGCCTCCCTCCTTTTCCAGAGTATCCGGTTTTAATCGTTAGGAGGAGATAACTCTCCCTAACAATTATTATTATTATTATTATTATTATTATTATTATTATTAGCAACAGAAAACACCCTCTGGGCGTCGTAAAAATTAATTTTTGAAAGACATTGCCCGAGAGGATGGAATTAAAAATTCAATGTCAGAGGGTTTGTATCATACGTAAGACAAATCCTCATATTTATTAAAGGAGAAAACACAAAAAAACAAAAACAATTTGAAATGAAAACTGAGCCTCGTCCCTCTCAAATAAAATGTTGCTTGCATGTAATAATCAAACAATTATTTTGAATATTTCCACATCAATTTTCCACAAAATCGTAGGTATTTATTTATTTGTAAACTTTTTAGTTAACTTCTTGTTACTGTAAAAAAAAAAAAAAAAAAAAAAAAAAAAAGAACGAGAGTAAAAAACAATTTTTAAATTGCTTACTCAAATTTTGGTTGTATATAGCATAAGAATATTGTGACGTAAGCTGTGACGTAGAGCTATGACGTAGTTTTTGTTACAGACAGAAATACAGACAATCTCCATTATTAATAGATCGTCATCATCATCATCATCATCATATCATCATCTGTATATGCCCTGTTATCACCTCAGATAAATAATGGACCATTCAGTTTTGATTTTGAGAAAAGAAAGGGGATAAAAATGTGTGTGTGTGTGTGTGTGTGTGAGAGAGAGAGAGAGAGAGAGAGAGAGAGAGAGAGAGAGAGAGAGAGAGAGAGAGAGGACACCATGGTCTACTGTCTGGGAATGAAAAGGCCATTACAGGTTCCCTTGGTTTTGGTCGTAGTCTAGCACATTCATCATGGTTTCTATGTGTTTGGTGATAAGAGAGAGAGAGAGAGAGAGAGAGAGAGAGAGAGAGAGAGAGAGAGAGAGAGAGAGAGAGAGGGGGGGCACCATGGTTTACTGTTCATCATGATTTCTATGTGTTTGGTAATAAGTAGCCATCATATAGAGTAGTTTGCACACACTTGACATTAGGTGATTCCCAGGTAGCTTTCATGTATGGCGTCTAGGGTTTCTAACTGTATAGTTATTTACTAAGCTTAGCTTAAATGTGGCACAAAGTCAGAAGTATCGGGGCACCCAATGAGAATCGAACTCTCTAAGAATGGTCTGCAAATCTAGTTTGCTAACCATTACACCACGTGAGGTGATTTTCTAACTGTTGACATATATCATGAGTTCTTGAGTGCCCGTCGGGTGTTGTTTGTTCTTTCAGTATGGTTTAAGAAGTGGTTGAAATGGCTTAATTGTAGGCCATTCATTCAAGCAGTAGTGCTCCAGGCTTGAACAGAAGTCTGTCATCAAATCTTTGATAGGCGAGAAGTGCAAACCATGTAAAATTTCCAGAAGAATGTGCGATGTGTACGGACAATAATGTTTCACAAAAAAGTTTACAAATAGGTTAAACAGAGTGTTTCCACTAAGATCCTGAGTTGAAAACACATTAACTCCCCGGTAAAGAAAAAGTTCCGGGAACAGCGGTTAGTAAAGAAGTTCATGCTGAGAGTCTTTAGTACATGAAAGGGCCCATTTTCAGAAAAAGGTGACAAACCTATGAAAAAAAAGGAGCAGCCATTTTTGCAAAACTTAAAATTAAATTTCTATGAATTTTTTTTAGATGAAGCTTGATAATTTGTACTATCTGGACTATTTTCCTCATCCTTATTGTTATCTACACCACGTTTCGGTCGTAATCGGGAGCCTTCACAGAACTTCAAACCTAACCTTCTATTCAATCCACGGAGCTAGACAGTTCTCAATCCGTTAGTCATGACCGGGTACAAGTGTTAAGCTATGTTAGTTATTCTGTTACTGTCGCCCTTGGCCAGGATTGAACCAGCAGCCAAGAGATGACTGTCAGAACTGTATTAACTCAACACCCATATCCGAAGGTTCCCGAGTTCGACAAGAAGGTTCCCGAGTTCGAAGAAAAGGTTCCTGAGTCCAACAAGAAATACCTGAAGAAGGCAGAAGGGCACATCGGCCGAAACGTTGTGTAGATAACAATAAAGATGAAGACAATAGTCCAAATAATACAAATAATACAAATTAAACTTAAATGTAATTATTTTTCAACGAACTATAAACCAGATTTAATGCTTTAAAACGAGAACGAACACCGTAAAACAAGGGTAGATTACTAGCGAAAGAACATTAGTATCGCCATAAAAGATGCAACAGTACACAGTACTTCCTATTGCCGACTCTTTAGGTAAAATTTATCTTATTTATTGAAATACCCTCGTATATGTTGGCATCCTTCCGTCTACAAAAGACGATGGCGTTGTGTTCACTTCTTTTTATATCTTCAACTACGTGAGTGGCTGAACAGACCAATTTTTGAATGGCAATCTCTGGTACAGTGATTGCTAACAAACAGTGATGCTTGCTGGAATTGCTGTTGTCTCTCCTTCCTTCTGGCTCTCTTTTTCACCCCTTTTCGTTCTTTGTTTGACGAGGAGGCGCCAGGTCGCACGGTCTTCTGCGCAAGTTTCCTCGTATATATATATATATATATATATATATATATATATATATATATATATATATGGCTGAATCGGAATACTCTTCAACTTATTTGATGAAGGCATTGTCATCTTGTATCGGCTTACTAGTAGGAGTTTGCACAAGGAATACTACTTGAATACATATTACATCTGAAGACGTAATCTTAGAATTGGAGGAAGTTTGGATAGATCAGGAGTCGAGATGGGTGGTGATCTGTTTCTTGGGAGAATACTGTTCAAGAATGTAATGGGTGAATTTCTCGCAGGCCCACGCGACTGTCAGAGCTTCTTTCTCTATAACAGCGTACTGCTTCTCTGTTGAGCGGGGGAGTATAGGCTATAGGGCAAGAAATTCTTTTTTTGTGTGTGCATATTTGTATCTTTATGATTACTGAAACTAATACAAATTAGCAGTTTAAAAGCAGCACGCATGAATTAATATTATTGCTTTTAATACGCAGTTCTTAAGATTTATATAAAAGAATTTGTAACAAAATATGTATGTACGAATAAAAACGTAGGAGTAAATTTTATTAATGTCCTACTGCTCTCAAACATCTGAGATCTATCATTTGAGGCTCTTACATTAAGCAAGGCGCTTCGTTACGGTCCAAGTGGTGCAGCCATACAGCAGTACTGATATAACCACAGCCTGGAAGAATTGTCGCTTTAGCTTGTCAGTGAGATCAGACATGATGGTCATGATGACATTAAGCAAGTTTGGCCACCCATGATATAATATCTGTTTATCTCCCTTGCCCGTGGCACGGCCTACTAATATTATACGGCCCCACATGATACATTAAGAGGCAAAAAATAACAGGCCGATTGGCCTGATAGTCAATCTGTAGGTTTAGGCTGGAAAATGTTAAAAGTATACAAAAATACACAAACTGTTTTCTTTTTTTTTCTTCAGAAATGTAATATGAAAAGATTAACTATTTTTGTAAACAAATTATCACGAAAAACTTTAAAAAATCAATATTTAAATGCAAAAAGTTATGCGTTAGTAATTTTACCAAACTAGGCAAAACAGACCGTATACGTGATTGAAAAGCATAAAAACAAGGTAAATCACAGCCGTTTATTATTAAATTATATTTCTGAAGAAAAAAAAAGAAAACAGTTTGTGTATTTTTGTATACTTTTAACATTTTCCAGCCTAAACCTACAGATTGACTATCAGGCCAATCGGCCTGTTATTTTTTGCCTCTTAATGTATCATGTGGGGCCGTATAATATTAGTAGGCCGTGCCCGTGGTTTTAACTTCGAACTCGATGCAACAAAGAAACATGAGGGACTAGATCTCGGGTTTATCAAGCGTGTGACAACACTACTACATTGAACAAGAGGGAGCAGTTAAAGTAGTGTGATGTCTGTATGGCACCGGGTAATTTTTTCCCTTGCCCTTACGTACGCGCACAGGCCTCCTTGTTAATCTGACCGTGGGTATCATACTATATCCCGTGGGTGGAGTTAAATACTAACATAATTGTTTTATCAATCTTCTGTCTATACAATTAAAATTATCATTCTTTGTATTTACCCAACCCCTCTAACACGAGCAGGATACGACACAAGGTCAATTTTTAAGCGGAGTAAAGCTGGTTTGAATTCAGAGTGATCTTTTCTCTAGACTGGTTACCTAACAAAGCCTAAATAACCCTGTCTGTCCTACTATTTACCCATAGCTAGACAGGATGTGTCACGATATAAATCTTTAAGCAAAGTAAAGCTGGTTTGAATTCAGAGTGATCTTTCTCCTAGACTGGTTACCTAACCAAGCCTAAATAACCCCGTCTGTCCTACTATTTACCCATAGCTAGACAGGATGTGTCACGATATAAATCTTTAAGCAGAGTAAAGCTGATTTGAATTCAGAGTTTTCTTTCTGGTTGCGTCACCAAGGCTAGATAACCTAGTCTGCCCTACTATTTACCTGTAGTTGAGAGGTGGGTAAAACAGAGGGATTCATGCCTTTGCCAAAGGGAATTAGAGCGAAGTAAAACGTAAGCAACCATGTACAGGATTTTAAATCAGGTTGCCGATCCCATTTCCTATGATAACCATTACACAAGGCGTGGCTCAAAATCCTCATTAAGTTTGAATACGTATGTAATTGTAAGCCAAAAAAAAAAAAGAACTGTACAGTTGGAGTCCTTGTTGCGTAGTGGCTAATGTGCAGGTCTGTGGCCTAGTAGTAAGCGAGTTCGAAATCCACTCTCGCAGTTACGTTCACTTTCGGACTTATACCCTAGGAAAGGTATAAACACCCTCATACCCCCAACTATGGGTTAAACACTACCTCTACCGTTCTACAAGAATGGATTTGGCATTACATAACCCACAAGAGTTAATATGTCATTAAATAAAGAAACCAAACTAAAAACGGCATATCATAGCTATACATATTATAAGAACAATATAATTATTTTAATTATAAGAAAAATGTCTAATTTATAGAATAAAGCAATTTCTAAATTTGCTAATCAAAGAGAATTTTGGCGGGTCTAATTTGGTGCTATACGACATTTAAAAAATATCTATATATTACTAAAACTATTTCTCTGAATTTTTGAGCTGAGGCTTGATAATTAGTATTATTTGTATATGAGAACCTTCTCGGACTCGGGAACCTTCTTGTCGTAATCTCGCATCATATCGAGATTTTCTATATGAATTATATATTTAAAATGCTTTAAGAGAACAACAAATTATGATCCAATTTCAATGAAAACTGTGGGGTCGCCGTTCGCATAGGACGTCATTTATTAATCATTCAAATACTCGATATATATATTTACCAGCCCTCCACATGAGCAGGATATGACACAAGGTCAATTTCTTAAGAGGGGTTTAACAGGTTTGAATTCAGAGATTTCTTTCTCCTAGACTGGTTACCTAGCCATGGTTGAAGGGCCCAATCCGCCCTATTATGTGCCCATATCTTGAGGGAGAGAAGTTGGATTCATATCTTTCGCAAGGGTATTAGTGTTATATGAAATGCAAACAAATTCGTCCAGGAATTGAACTAGGGTCGACGAGTCCATTTCCTACGACTATAACCATTACACCACGCACCTCCAATATGCAAATTCTCGATATAACGTAGATAATCCTCTACTCCTTTCTTAAAAGAAGCACTGATATTACTATGGATTGATGTTACAAAGAAAGAATCTGGCAAAGAATTTAAAGTTATAGCAAAACAAAGGCTACAGAGTGTTGTCCTGGGTATGACACTAAACTACATTGGTGGAGGAAGCTCTAGTTCTGGATCTATGCGGAATGTGGAGTTCCCTTTCACCGTGCAAATTATTCCCAGGTCCACTCCGACCGGAGTAGCAGTACCTGTTAGAGTCCAATCTATGGGTCAAATAGTGCTCTTTAAAAAATTATTCTCAGGTCCACTCCGACCCGGAGTAGCAGTACCTGTTAGAGTCCAATCTAGGGGTCAAATAGTGCTCTTTAAAAATTATTCCCAGGTCCACTCCGACCCGGAGTAGCAGTACCTGTTAGAGTCCAATCTATGGGTCAAATAGTGCTCTTTAAAAATTATTCCCAAATCCACTCCGACCCGGAGTAGCAGTACCTGTTAGAGTCCAATCTAGGGGTCAAATAGTACTCTTTAAAAATTATTCGTATCCAATAGGAAGACTTAATATCTTATAACTCTAGATTATTTGTATTAAGAATAGTTACTCGAAGTTTACTAAGAATTATTATTAGTTACTTGAAATCATATAACTGCAAACAAATGACAAATATTAAATAGAAATAATTACTTGAGGTCATATGATTATTAGTATTAGATAGGAATACTTGAAACCATACAACTCAAACTATTTGTATTAAATGAAAATTACTTGATAATCATATAACTGTGTTCAAAAAACGTTTAAGAAACTACACAGATAATACAAATATAAACGCGATTCCCTAACCTCTAGACATATCTAGACAGGTTGACAATCAATCAATAAAAATAAGAGCCCTGCGTGTGACACTAAACTACAAATGTTGGTGAGGCCCCAGTTAATTGTCATTACTTCCAGGTCAACTTATCCGAAGTGGTAGTACATGATAGACTCCCAACTATGAGTCAAATAGATCTGTTTAAGATTATTCGTAATTGATAAGATCATGTGCAAATAAACCCTCTTGAGAAACAAATACATAAAAATTTAAATATGTTTGCGATTCCTTAACCTCAAGGCATGAAATAACCCCGAACAGATTGACATGCCGTTAAGATCAATCAATCAATCAATCAAAACAAACGACAGGACTTTCGGTTATTTCCTATAACTCCAACCTAAAAAGGGGAACCACTCTGAATGAATTTTATCTATTAATTAATCTACCCATTATTTTCCCATTAAACTAACCCTAAACCCTAATCCTAACTCTAACCCTAACCCCGTCTTCTTTTTTCCAAGTAGATCAATAAATAAATAAGTAATTTATAAAATTCATTCAGAGTGGTTCCCCCTTTTTTAGGTTGGAGTTATAGGAAATAACCGGACTTTCTATGCTGATACAATAAACAACATTTTTTATGTCCTTACGAAGTTTTTCACAACTCAAAACATCTCTTTACGCAAACTTCCTTAAATAAAATCAAAAGATAAAAACAAATAAAAGACTGTAATTTAGCAATTAGAAATAATAGGCGTTTAAAATTAGCAGTTGTCTTTAACAGTAGCAATTTATGCTTGGTTCTAGTCAGTTGCACAATAATTACCCGAAATTGTTTGTTCTTTCTTTTCTTTGTCTTCTAAGCAGAAGATTGAAGATCTTCTAACATTTACAACTAAGAGTATTGAAAAAAAAATTCGCTTTTTACACTTTGAATAGAAAATTACTGATTAATCTGTTTCTTTTTGTTTTTTGTTTTCTAGAATTTGTTTAAGTAGCCAATTGTTTAGTTAGGAATTACGTAAAAAGATTGTAATCAGTTTTCTATTTATTTTCTAGTCATTTGACTGTTGAGACGATCTTTTTGCGTCTTTTAGTTGCTATATAGTTTTGTCTTTTGTTTTCGACCGAAATATTACGTCTTAAAACAATATGATTTCCTATCTGCTAATTTCAAAAGAAATAGTTTCACGTTCATAATTGAATTCGGATAACTTTTTTAAGAATTCGTAAAAGGGAATATTAGTCGAAGTGTTGCATAGCGCCTTCTTTACCGGCACTAAATAGGTATATGTTATATACTGGTCTTTTCACTAAGCCAAATCAGCATATAACGTTATATACCTTTCTTACTACTTCTTACTCTGGTCGTCTATTCTTCTGGCCTGGTATATCTTCTAAGGTCTCGTCTGGTCTTCTATTGAGGATTCCGGGTCTGGTTTCTGTTGGGGATCACTCCTTATCAGAAGCCTTGTGTCATTGTTAGTTTTTAGTAATAAACACAAGACTTCGATTTATGTTGATGTTACTTTATTCATAAATCCCCAGACCAGACAATGCGCGCAGATCCTTACATCTTGCTAGCTCGGCTTCTAAGTTCTAACTGACTAACTGAGTTGCTTACTCCTTAAACCGGAAGGGGGCTTTCTATGGGGTTTCCGGTTCTCACGGTCTATCCCCAGAAAGCAAGGTCAGAGTGAGGTCAAGCGCCGTCACTCACTCTAAAGGTCATCAGCTGTACTGATCGCCATAATGATTTCTACACTACCTTAAAAATGTATCAGGGATCCAATTATTATGTAACAGAAGTTGTTGTTAAAGAAAACATGTGGAAGTATGAAAAAATAGGAAGTAATGGAAATTATTGTACAATTGAATTGTAGTGTAAGGTTAAAAGTGATATATCTTGAGATAAAACTCCGACAAGGGTTGATAGACATAACATTTAATATGGTACAGCACATGGATAAACAGGGTACATAATGCATAGGTGTACATAAACATACATACAACAGTAGAAGGGAAAAACATAAAAGTACAGACATGAGACTAAGAATAGTCCATGCTGTATAAATCACTTACAGTAATGTAAGGGGGGCCAAAAGCCCCAACAAGAGGGGGGTAGACCAGAGTCTAACCCGTAGTCGTGCCTCGTGGGTCGAGCAACCGGAAAAGAGAGGAAGAAATGTTCAAACCAGCCGCTTAAATAATCAAAGGCCCCTAGCGGGAACCAGCGAACCAAACGGGCAGACAACTCCCCAGGCAAAATACGAAAGTAACGCCACAGTAGCAATAATTTCACGTTCAATATAGAGTCTAAGAAGTAATTTAAAAAAATGGACATTAGATTAATTTTAACGGCATATTAACCTGTATAGGTTTAAGAGCCGGTTTAGCTCAGTCGGTAGAGCGTCGGATTAGCAACCTCAAGGTTCCGGGTTCGATACCGGTCCTCACCAACCCAGCGTATGAGTAGCACAGGGATATGATAGTGAGGAGCTGATGGTAGGTGTGGCGATCCACCTCAGACGCCAAAAATAATCTCCTTGGTCTAGCGCTAGTGAAAATAAGATAGACTCCCTCGCTGTTTGGCTGATACCGACTTTAGGCCACCTTGATGACTTTACTTAGAAGTTAAGGAATAACGTTTATTGTACGTCCATAATTACATTTCTGTAGTTGTTTTTGTAGTTTTTTTTTTTTTGCACATAATTATATTATAATACGAATAATTCCTAAACAGTTCTATTTGACACATTGACGGGTCCCGAACAGTTTAATTTTTAGCATAGTTCTCCTTGCGGTCCACACACTTCTTCCATCAATGTTGCAGTGCTTGGATCCCATTGGTCAAAAAAAGTCATCCACAGCAGATGAATATAAGTGATAAGTCTAATAGGAATAGTTTCAGTGTTATTTATTTATTTATTTATTTTTGTTTGTTCTCAGCTATTTTCAACCTACATCTTCAGGAGACAAGATTTTGTGGAAAAAAGTCATTCTAGAAAGTTTTCTTTAAAAAGCTTTCAAAACAATTGATAGACTATAAGAGAAGCGACGAAAATACACTGGTGACGTAGCATATCGATTTATGATTGGTTGATAGATTTTATGACTGATTGATTTTAACGGCAGTGTAGGTTTATTTTATGAATAGGGGTTAGGTAATCACGTTCATTGCACTTTCATGTTTACATTTTTGTGTAGTTGATTCTTAAGGTTTTTTTTTTCAGCGCACGGTCCTATCGACCCCCCCCAAAAAAAAAAATGATTAAGCCTATCTACTTGACCCATCGATTGGGCCCTAACAGGTATCACCACGCCAGATTCTGAGAGTAATCTATCTATATATAAAGAGCAGTTGATATGTATGTATGTCCGGAGGAAACTATGAAAATAAAACAATTAACGACAAAATAAATATATATAAACATTCACTATCATCATATCTTGATTTTTGTGCAAAACTAATGAAGATTTGATTTATATTTGTGAAGATAATTAAAAAATGAAATTTAAATGATACCAGCATGGAATTTTTTTTTGTATTTAATGTTGTAAATAGTAGACATTAATTTTTCTTTTCAGTATGGCTAGATCAACGCAAGGTCTTTTTTATGTGGGGATTTTAATGGGACATCCTGTGGGAAACCAACTCACGATTCAGTAATAATGGATCTACGAGACTAAATTTTAAAAAATCCCCGCCTCTACCCTGGCGATGCTGGGTAGCCGCTTCTAGTGGCAATGAAGGGATACTCCACACTCTTTATATCTCCAGAAGTGGAGGCTTACCATCAGAAGCCGTTTATTGTCATACCCAGGACACATATATTGTTGAATGAAAATCATTTTCTGGTATCCAAGTGTCTTCAATTGATCTTTTTATATCTGTAGTCAGGACACCTGGCAAATAAGCTTTTTATTAAGTAGGTGTATGTTAACATATTGAGGGGTGTCAAATTAGCTTCGACTGCTTGGTTTGTTTACCTAGACTTTTTTCTCTGTTACTCCAGAAATGTTTATCTTATTTCAAAGCAGTGCTATTTAGTTTTATGTTATATACGTTTTGAGTCCATCTTTCGTACGCGCTTTCATTTCAGGCGTAATTTTGCTAGACTGCCGCTCAGCTGCTATCTATAATACGGCAAAAGCAAAATATAGGTTATTTGGCGAGGACGTTCCACCTCTACTGCCATGCTACCAGCACCTGACCTTGTGAGCCAACATAACAAAATAGAAGGTATTACTTACGGAGATATTTTTTTCCCAATATCTGTTTTATCGATCGGTCAGAAAAGTATAATCAATAACTTCCCACCTTGCCCAACCTGACCAGAAATTATTTCACCAGCCAACGGATGCCAACATCATTCATTAAAAATAATCATTAAATAGGATGAAAATAAAATATATTTGCACTTTGTCGGACGCTTCTTGTATATCCACTGAAAGCTGATAGACTAGCCTCGAGGTTAAAGCTTACTACCAAAATGACCTAAATATAGGATTCAATAAACCACTAAAAAATGAATGTTATTTATCACATGCTGTGTGTACACGTAAGTAAAGTAAAGTCGTCGGGGCGGCCTAATGTCAGTATCAGCCAGACAGTGAGGGAGTCTATCCCCTTTTCACTAACACTAGACCAAGGAGATTATTTTAGCATCTGAGGTGGGGAATCACACCTACCATCAGCTCCTCATTGTACCGCACTGATCCCTGTGCTACTCATACACTGAGTTGGCGAGGGCCGGTATCGAACCAAGAACCTTGTGATTCCTAGCCGAACACTCTACCGACTGAGCTAAACCGGCCCTATTATCGTACCCGTAAGCCTCATAAAATCTTATCTCTCTGGTAAGATAAATCTACAGTTCTTCCAAGCTGTAACCGTGTCACTACTACTCTATGACTACACCACTTGAACTCTAACGAAGCGCTTAGAGAAAACAAAACGATGGAAACTATACAAGGATGCTGGGTGAAGTCTTGAACAAATCTTGGAAGCAGTACCGAATAAATAAGCAGATGTATGGCCACTTGCCTCCTATCACGCAGACCGTCTAAGTAAAACGAAAAATATATGCTGGACACAACTGGATAAGCAAGGATGAACTCATAAGTGGCGTTATCCTGGGTACAGCAGTGTACAGCAAAAACCTACATAGATAATCTCTGTATGGATTCTGGGTGCCGTGCGGAGGACTTATCATGGACAATGACCGATAGGGACGATTGGTGTGAGAGAATCATAGGTATCTGTGCTGTGAGACTTAATGATAATGACGTAGGTTGATGCAAAGGCCCCTACTGCCAATTTTTACACACTGTTAGGGAAATCTAAGAAGTGTCTTTGAATTTTAGCCAGTCCTTTTTATTTACTAAGTTTTGGTTAGTCTTGCCTCTAAGTGCAATTTTATGTAAACAATTTTAATTGTTTTTTTTGTTTTTTTTTCGATAAGGCCGTAGAAGGCCGCACTTAATGGTTTATAAGGGTTAATAAATCTTCGAGGCCACAAGTTATCCGCTTCTGGGTAAGAGTTTTTCCTACTAAAATTAGCTCAGTCGATAGAGCATCCGCCTTGGAACCGCAAGGTCCCGGGTTCAATACTGTACCTCGTCAACTCACCATGGATATGTTCGGTAAAATGGGGAGCTGATGGTAGGAGTGGCGCTCCACCTCAGACACAAAAAAATCTCCCTGGTCTAGCGCTAGTGAAAAGGGGATAGATTCTCTCGCTGTCCGGCTGATACCGACAATAGACAACTCTGCAGACTTTACTTTTACTTTTTAGATTATGTAGTTTCGTGCAAAATTTTTCTTAACGGCATGCCAACCCATCCAGGGTTATTTTATGCCAAAGTTGGTGTGTTCTAACGCCCCAGTCGACAGGGCGTTCAAAACCGAGTATGATTCGGGTTCGTTGTACTTGCACCAGTGTTGTCTCCCGGTCAAGATACTTTTAAGCTAAAGCCTTTCTGTCTACATTCTTAATAGTTTTCTGCCATTTTCTGGTTGCACCTGCCGAATTGCATTAAAAAGGGCCTGGGTAATAATGTCTAAGACGACCCCCGATGGAACTGGATAATTTCTGGAATTGCCATACGTAAATGTGTATATCCCTGCAAATAAACCTTCTGTCGAATTTATTCTCACAAAGACTGGGGAGATATAGACATATCACCTCACGACATCCTCGGAGTTTTTTATGATGTTTATTCCCGAGTATTTTTAAAGATAATCCTTTCCAGTGCATATGTTTGGTTTGGTTTCTTTCTTTAATGACATATCAACATTCGTGTTAAACCTCTACTGCCATTCCATCAGCTTCTGATTTCGTGAGCCAAAATAATAACATAGAAGCCATACTAGTAGAAGAACAGTAGTGATACTATTTAACCATAGCTGGGGGTGAGGGGTTCATACCTTTCCCAAAGCCATTAGTCCGAAAATGAACGTAATAGCGAGACTGGAGTTCCAACTTACTTACTACAAGTTCGAAGTCCATCACGTTAGCCAACACACTATAAGGATTCCCTCCTCCGCCGCCAGTGCATGAAGAAGAAGAAGAAGAAGAAGAAGAAGAAGAAGAAGAAGAAGAAGAAGAAGAAGAAGAAGAAGAAGAATAAAAAGAAGAGAACAACAACAACAAAGAAGAAGAAGAAGAAGAAGAAGAACAACAACAACAACAACAACAACAACAATGAAGAAGAAAAAGAAGAAAAAAGTAGAACAACAACAAAGAAGAAGCAGAAGAAGAAGAAGAAGAAGAAGAAGAACAACAACAACAACAACAACAATGAAGAAGAAGAAAAAGAAGAAAAAGAAGAACAACAACAACAAAGAAGAAGAAGAAGAAGAACAACAACAACAACAACAACAACAGCAACAACAACGAAGAAGAAGAAAAAGAAGAAGAAGAAGAAGAACAACAACAGCAGCAACAACAACGAAGAAGAAGAAAAAGAAGAACAACAACAACAATAAAGAAGAAGAAGAAGAAGAAGAAGAAGAAGAAGAAGAAGAAGAAGAAGAATTCAGCAAAGTAGGAACAAGAAAAGTGTTTGATCGATTAGTTAGTAATCATATCAAATTCAAAGGCGACCAAATAACACAAAAAACTGCCAACAGATGTTCCGTATTGCGCAAATCCAAAGTATGGTAGCCTATACGGAAAACAATTACAATCTGAAAGTCGATATCGAATTTTAGTTGATGATGGAGCCCAAAATAACCTTCCATACTTGATTACTGACTAAATGCACGCTTACCGCAACGGTTAATATTGTAGGGAAATGGAATCGGCGATCCAAGTTCAAAACCTGGACGAAGCTGTTTGCGTTTCACGGCACGTTAATCCCTTTAAGAAAGGCATCAGTCCATTTGCTCATCCCCCAAGCCATGCGAAGACAGTAGGGCAGATTAGGATTTTTAGCCTTAGAAAAAGGAAAAGGAGAAATCAGAATTCGAACCATCTTTAATCCACTTAAAAAATTACCTTTCTGCTCATGGCGTGAGGGGTGGGGTTATACATGCTCAATCTTCTTTATTACGAGTATTTTATTGCTAATCTCATTCCATATTATTATTATTATTATTATTATTATTATTATTATTATTATTATTATTTACTCCTTTTGAGTTTTCACATCAGCATTAGCTGATGGTCTTTCACTGGAGTCTGAGTGACAGCAAGTCTCCTCAGGTCTTCAGGACTCTTCTGGGTATTCTGGCAGATTGCAGCAGTGCAGTGTTCTGAATGGTTTCAATCCTTCCTCTGATTTCCAAACTTTTCAAACCCTTTTCCAATCCTTTTGGGACTGTTCCAAGTGCACCAACTACAATTGGTATCACTTTTACTTTCATATTCCATAACTTTTTCAGTTCTCTGGCAAGGTCCAGATATTTGTCCATTTTTTTCATTTTCCTTTAGCTTCATCCTGTGATCTGCTGGCACTGCAAAATCCACCAGTTGGCAAGTTCTTTCTTTTTTGTTTATCAATATTAGGTCTGGCCTTCTTGCTGGGATAAGGTGATGCGTTTTTATTTCAAAATCCCAGAGAATTTTATGCGTTTCGTTCTCAAGAACAGATTCCGGTTTTATGCATATACCATTTTGTTGCATAGTCTTTGCATAATTCCCAGTGGATCACCTTCCCAACCCAGTCGTGTCTAGTTTTGTATTCTCGTTGTGCTAGTTTGCTAACACGCATGCGAATAACTTATTGGATTACGAAAGCGAATATGTTAACAATTGCAACCAATATTAAGGGGACGAAGAAGGCATCGGCCAACATTTTGTATTAAAACAAGAAAATTGAAAAAAAGAACAAAAATAATTTATGATATACCCACTGTGCGCCAATGTCGGGATGTTAGTACTTAGAACGGTATTAATATATTAAAAAAAATTTTCTTTAATTTTTTTTTTAATTACAGTATGGTCGTCTCTTGTTGATTTTAGAAAATTAAGTCCAAGAATTATTACCATAAAATTTATAGAGTATGAACAATTCGTTTCGGGAGGTTGCAAATGCACGTGTAGGTTGACATGGCCTGACACAGACCTGTTCTTCCTTTTGGCGAACAAAAATAATACTCTTGGCGAAAGTGGTATTATGGGATATTCTAATTTCATTTTGTTTTTTTATTAATTGTTTTATTTCCATATTTCATTATTTGTTTTATTTCCTTACTTTTTTATTTGTTTTATTTTCATATTAAAAAAATGATTAATTTATTTATTAAATCTAGAGCCACCAGCCGGTTGATGTACACCACTGGGTGGTTCATAACCTTCCTAAAGACCAAAGGAGGCTAAATGCCAAGTTTCAATTTATAAAATTCAGTTGCTGAGGAGCCTAAAACACAACTATACAAACAGAAGTACGGAATAGCTCGGTCGGTAGAGCATTCGGCTAGAAACCACAAGGTTCCTAGTTCGATACCGGTCCTCGCCAACTCAGCGTATGAGTAGCACAGGGATATGTGCGGTAAAGTAAGGAGCTGATGGTAGGTGTGGTGCTCCACCTCAGATGCTAAAACAATCTCCTTAGTCTAGCGCTATTGAAAAGGGGATAGACTCCTCGCTGACTGGCTGATACCGACTTTAGGCCGCCCCGTCGACTTACTTATATATATATATATATATATATGTGTGTGTGTGTGTGTGTGTGTGTGTAAAGTTTTCTTACCGCAAGGGTTTACCAACAAGTTTGGTATATATATTATATATATATATATATATATATATATATATATATATTGTCATCGTGAAGTCTACGTATGCTTCTTTATTAGTATATCTGGTGAGTCTAGTTCTCAGTGTGAATCTATTATATTTGTATATATGTATTTTTATATATACCTATAATATTTAACACCACAAAAAAGAGGTCATCCAAACAAGGAGAGTGGCGACAACCACCCAAAATTCCATCCAGGCCAGCATCACGAGAGAAAAGGTCATCCAAACATCAATGACCCACTGACAGGGGGACTGACCACCAGCATCCACAGCTATAAAAGCGCCTAAACTAAACAAAAAATAGTCAGTCTAGATTATTTTGACAAAGGAAGGTCAAACTGTCGAAATATAGAATGAAATAAAATAGAATGAAACTTATTCATTTCACTGCCAATGCTTCACACATAATCCCCAAAAAATAAATATTATAGGTATATATAAAATACAAATATAATATATTCACACTGAGAACTAGACTCACCATATATATATATATATATATATATATATATATTATATATATAATATATATATATATATATATTATTATTTATTACTTTATTATATATATATATATATATATACATAATATATACTTATTATTTATTACTTTATTATATATATTATATATATATATATATATATATACACTTTATTATTTATTACTTTATTATATATACATATATATATAATATATATATATATATATATATAGGATAGTCACCGCTTCAGCTTTCACTGGAATGGTGCGCCAAATTGCAGTAGTATTAGGAGAGTGCTCAATATAAAGAATAGAGCTATCATATAATATAATGAAATAAATATATAAAGGTATTACATATCTATTTATTTGATGGCAATAGAACAGTCACAACCTTAGGTTTCATACATGCAAAATCGCATGCATTCATCAGGTGAGGTTGATCAGGTGAGGTTGATTCGGATCAACCTTACCTGGTGAATGCATGCGATTTTGCATGTATGAAACCTAAGGTTGTGACTGTTCTATCGCCATCAAATAAATAGAAATGTAATACCTTTACATATTCATTTTATTATATCATATATATATATATATATATATATATATATATATATATATATATAGTATTATTATTACAGTATACTTATAATGTTAAATAGTAACTGTTGTAATTGTTTACTGATTGATCTTGCTTGGTCATTTCAAATGAATGACTCTGGGACAAAACGATAAACTGAATTATTCGTCTCAGTTTTTGACCGAGCTTGTCGAATTGTTTATACGTGAATGCACATTGCCGGTTACATTGGTTTCTACGGGATCATTAATTCGAAACAATTCTCGAGGCAAAACGTTTGGACTCGAAGCTGCAGAAAGAAAGAAAAACAGT
>CM042161.1:47016459-47021459 GCA_023376005.1 Doryteuthis pealeii
ATCAAAATTATGCTTCCCAAACACTGAACACTGTAAAAACATACAGGCATGAACTGATGAATTGCGATGGAGACTACGAGGCTGTAGCTAGAAGAAAGCAACATAACAGACGATCTGTTTGCGTTCTTACAGCAGAATTCCTGGAAAATCTGCAGTAAGGGTATCAGGTTGAATTCAGATGCCTATGTGGAGTTACTAAACACTGTAGTAAAGTCCTTGATAATAAAGGTAGCCAATGGTAGGTCATATGTATGGCAGTAGGATTCGGCCCCCTACCACACCTCTGGGAAAAGTCAAAAATGGATGTCGGCGAATTTTTAAAACTTCACCAGTCACAATGTTTGGCCTCCGTACTCCCCAGATCGATTATTATGTATGTGGCGCTGTTGTAATGAAATTCAGTTGATATTTCGGGGGTCATGTAATGCATTTAATCTAATCTTTAATTACAGCGAATTATCTTTAATTCCACTTGCAGGATCATAACAGCAAATTATTTGCTTACTCTAGCATATTTTCAGCACACGTTACTGATACATCATCATCATCATCATCATCATCATCATTATTTGCTTACTCTAGCATATTTTCAGCACACGTTACTGATACATCATCATCATCATCATCATCATCATCATCATCAAGACGTGTTAACAGCTCGGATTCCCTTGACTCTCTCTCTCTCTCTCTCCCCCAGCCGTCCCTATCGGTCCTCGCTCTTAGCAAGTCCTTTAGGCGGCATCCAGTGTCCGCAGAGTGCTGATGAATGTAATTTTCTACTAATCATCCAGTAGGAGTCTATAGGAGAATGTCGCTTCTGAGTTCGTCCTTACTTCTCCAACAGTGTCCAACATGTATTGCTTGCCTTACTTGGATGGTTTGTGAGATGGAAGGTAAGTGGCCCTACAACTTCTGTTTTAAACGTTTTTAGTTCACATTTCGGAGGTCATGTGATCCATTTAGCCCAACCTTTAATTACTGTGAATTATCTTTAAATCCACCGGCAAGATCATAACAGTAAGTTATTTATTTACGACTCCAGTATATTTTAGGACATGCCATTGGTACCTCTGGGTGAGGGTCCAGTATCTTCGGCCCTGGACCTTACAAGCTATTATCGTTGATCCCAGGGGGCCACCCCCCAGGTAACACCCGTTCCCTCGATTTAAAGGGACAGGGCTGGGTTTATTGCCCAGTGACTGAGGCGCCACCATTGAGGGGTAATGCCGACAGGATCAACGCATTTTTTGCACCCGTCACCCATGAGTCACGACTTGTGGGGGTCCCACATTAATAGGACCTTGTGCCTAACCCGTACACGTGGGTACGTGGTTAATAGATTTACTCCTCTAGATGAAGGTAACCTTGCTGATTAATTGATTGATTTTAATGGAACACAACCTGTCTAGGGTTATTTTATACCTAGATGTAGGGAATTGCATACATTGTATGTTCATATTTATAATTTTTGTGTAATTGTTTTTTAAGAGTTTTAATTGCGCACGTTCTAATTGATAATGAATAATTTTAAACAGATCTATTCAACTTATAGATGGGACCCTATATTACTATAATTCAGTAGTATAAACTTTTTTGAATTCATCAGGTTTACCCCAGTGGCTTCGGCCCTGGACCTTACAAGCTAACATCGTTGATCTTAGGGGGCTATCCTCCAGGCAACACCTACTCCCTTGATTTAAAGGGACGGGGCTGGGTTTATTGCCCAGTATCTGAGGCACACACTTGAGGGGGATGCCGATGGGATTAACGCATTTTTTGCACCCGCCACCTATGAGTCACGGCTTGTGGGTGGTCCCACATTAATAGGGCCTTGTGCCTAACCCGTACACGTGGGGTACGTGGTAAATATCTAGATTTTATTTTGAAATTTACGCATGGAATTTCTTTTTAAATACCAACAGTATTCAGTTGATATTTTGGAGGTCACGTGATGCATTTAATTTTGTTTACCTTTAATTACTGTTAATTACCTTTAATTCCACCTGCAGGATCATTACAGTAAGTTATTTGCTTAACTCGGCGTATTTCCAGCACACGTTACTGATATATCATCATCATCATCATCATCATCATCATCATGAAGCCGTTCCCACAGCACGGATTACCTTAACTTTCTCTCGCTATCCGTCCCTATCGATCCTTACTCGTAGCAAGGCCCCTAGGTGACATAGAGCAGATGAATGTAAGTTTTTCCTAGACGGCCACTAAAAGTCCGTAGGAGGACGTCGTCTATTCGTCCTTACTTCTCCAGCAGTGTCCTGCATGTCTTGCTCGTCTTACTTGGTTTCTGAGATATAAGGTAAGTGGCTGTACAGCTACTGTTTTGTAAAACCGATAAAACCCCATCGGGGGTATAAAATTTGTTCCGTTCCTCGAAGATTACCGAATTCAACAAACATCTAAGTAAATCTGGAGAATAGAACGGGAAAAACATTGTGAAAAACATAACAAAAATAACGATACTCATCAGAAATAACCATACGCTAATGAACTGATATTTAAAAAAAATGATAGATGGTACTAATGCAGAATAACGCGCAAGTGATAATATCATTAGATTACGCATAAAGAGCATTAAATTTCATTACATCTTTAATTCGACCTGCAGGATCATTACAGTAAGTTATTTGCTTACTCCAGCATATGTTGTTATTTGTTCAACTCGTAAAACTTAAATCAAAGAAGTTGAAATAGAATTGTAATCATAAACAAAAAAAAAAAAAACAATGCGTTAAAACAAGAATAAAATTAGGTTAAAAATGTGCCTCCTCGGCTGCATGTTGCCCTTCCTATAAAAATGACATGCTTATTCAAGTTATAAATACTTATCTTTCTTTGTCAGATGGAATTCTTAAGAACTTCAACAATTTCTGCATATATTGTACTGTCTGGATAATTCTATTGTACTGTCTTGATAATTCTATTGTACCGTATGAATAATACTATTGTACTGTCTTGATAATACTATTGTACAGTCTGGATAATTCTTTTGTACCGTCTGGATAATTCTATTGTACTGTCTTGATAATTATATTGTACTGTCTGGATAATTCTATTGTACAGTCTTGATAATACTATTGTTCTGTCTGGATAATTCTATTGTACTGTCTGGATAATTCTATTGTACTATCTTGATAATTCTATTGTACCGTTTTGATAATCTATTGTACCTTGATAATTCTATTGTACCGTCTGGATAATTCTATTGTACTGTCATAATTCTATTGTACCGTCTGGATAATTCTATTGTTCTGTCTTGATAATACTATTGTACTGTCTGATAATTCTATCGTGTCTTGATAATACTATTGTACTTCTTGATAATACTACTGTCTGGATAATTCTATGCTGATAATTCTATTGTATAGTCTTGATAATATTGTAATTCTATTGTACTGTCTTGATAATACTATTGTACTGTTGGATAATTCTATTGTACCGTGTGGATAATTCTATTGTACCGTCTGGATAATTCTATTATACCGTCTTGATAATACTATTATACTGTCTGATAATACTATTGTACTGTCTTGATAATTCTATTGTACCGTCTGGATAATTTTATTGTTCTGTCTTGATAATTATATTGTTCTAGTACCGTCTTGATAATTCTTGTACTGTCTTGATAATTCTATTGTACCGTCTGGATAATTCTAATGTACCGTTTAGATAATTCTATGTACCGTCTTGATAATTCTTGTACCGTCTGATAATTTATTGTACTGTCTTGATAATTCTATTGTACTGGTTGTATATTCTATTGTACCGTCTGATAATTCTATCTGGATAATTCTTTGGATAATTCTATTGCTACTGTCTGGTATTGTTCTGTCTGGATAATTCTATTGTACTCTTGATAATTCTATTGTACTGCCTTGATAATTCTATTGTATTGTCTGGATAATTCTATTGTACCGTTTAGATAATTCTATTGTACTGTCTTGATAATTCTTTTGTACCGTCTTGATAATTCTATTGTACTGTCTTGATAATTCTATTGTACCGTCTTGATAATTCTATTGTACTGTCTTGATAATTCTATTGTACCGTCTTGATAATTCTATTGTACCATCTGGATAATTCTATTGTACTGTCTTGATAATTCTATTGTACTGTCTTGATAATTCTGGGTATTTTAGTTTTGTACTAAAATCAAACTAAACTAAGTTTAGTAAATGTTTATTTTGGACACGTCATGTAGTGTAATGGTTGGCGAGCAAGACTAGCAGATCATTGTTAATGAGTTCGATTCTCACTGGTTCCCTTATACTTCTGGTCTTATGGTAAACTAAAGTAAGTTTAGTAATTGATTATGATATATGTGATTCTTCTTTTGCAGACACACGAAGCACGAGTTAATTGCATGGTGAAAAAAAAGAGAAGATTTCTCGAGTTAATTTAGTATGTCAAAGAGGCAAACTCCATGTGCCAGGTTCCTTCTTACTTGTGACCTTGTGTCACATCCTACCCGTGGCGATTGTGTTGGGTAAAGAGGCCTTCCATTGTGGTGTAATGGTTAGCAGACGTATCTATGCCAATTCAGTTTCCACGGCGGGATAGTCTCACAGATCCATTACTACCGAATAGCGAGTTCGATCTTCGCTGGATGCCACATACTTGCGATCTTATATCACAACCTATCCGTGACGAAAGGGTTGGGTAAATGGGTGTCCCATTGTAGTGTAATGATCTCACAGATCTATTACTACTGAATAGCGAGTTCGATCCTCGCTGGATGCCATATACTTGCGATCTTTTATCACAACCTATCCGTGACGAAAGGGTTGGGTAAATGGGTGTCCCATTGTAGTGTAATGATTAGCAGTATTGTATCACAGATCCATTACTACTGAATAGAGAGTTCGATCGTCACTCGATGCCCCATACTTGCAACATTGTGTCGCAACTTATCCGTGACGAAAGGGTTGGATAAGTACCTACTAATGTTCTCACATTGGTTGTGCAGTTACCACATACCT
>CM042161.1:47031459-47032698 GCA_023376005.1 Doryteuthis pealeii
GACAGTCCTGTTCTGTACAGTGTAGAATATAACGGGCACAAATCACGATTAATAAATCTGACCTAACGTTGACTGCGGCACTACTGACAATCTTACAACCGCATACCAAACTCGTGTATCATAAGAATCAACAAATGGATCAAGATACAACTGTGGGTGCATCACTATATTCCGAGATCGTGATCGCGTTCGCCCTCGAACACAACAACTCATCTAACTCTCATTAATGAGTCACAAGTGCTCCTCAACCTGCATATTCTAGTGAAGCACAACGTGAGACGAGCTGAGTGAGCGAGAGTGGCGAGAGCGAGGTTAATATCTCCAGATGTTGCACGCTCAACACGTATATACGATATTCACCTTAGGCAGAGCCTGAGGATTATTGCCGCTACTTTGCGCTCACTATAATTGAGAACGACACTCCTAAAGTTTAAAAAAAAACTTATCTCTTATTCTCCCCCCCCCCCCATCTATATCATACTTTCTAAAAAGTTCGACATGACATGTAGAGGAGAGCAGCATGGGGAAGATTGAGAGAGCAGATATAGATATATATGAAATGATAGATTTCGTGTACAGCAAGCTGTCGTCTGGCTACCCACGTCGGAAGCATATATACAGTCATCAAACAGGCTCCATCACGTTGTATAATACTTCAACTAGCTAGGACTAGCTTGGCTATGGCCGCATAGAGTTCCAGTTTCTCCACCTGGTGCCACATAATTTATTGGCTTTTGTTGAAAATAAGCTTAGCCTTTGTAAATGACTACTGCTACCAAGGTTAAGAAAAATAAATTAATAGGACATCTTCTCTAATAGAAATCTTCCAACTTGAAATAATTTTTATTTCAAACTTATTATTCAAAGAAGTAATTCCATATGATCGATGACCTACTTCAATAACTGTCCATCGCTTTTCCTGTGCGTTTTTTTTTTCCTGCATAAAATAAAACAGGGAATTCTTCAATACCATGTTCATTTTGTAGAGAAACTACTGTTACATAATCTATGCCGGTCTGCATAAATATTGTCAATCCCCTGTATTTCTAAAGGGCATGCCCTGTTTCACTTATCACGCGCCGGGACTTTCCATGGCAACTAGTACAGAAAGCCCAGCGAAATTACGTGAAGTCACGTGGACCTGCGTTGGGTCCTGCAGTTTTCAGTTATAGACGTCGGGCCCAGAGAAGATGTCCTGCCTTAACTGGAACTCACCTGCATCTCTCTCTTTCTTTTTTT
>CM042161.1:47032798-47042798 GCA_023376005.1 Doryteuthis pealeii
AAAGATGATTCCAGGTTCCACTCTGACCCGGAGTAGCAGTACCTGTTAGAGTCCAATCTATGGGTCAAATAGTGCTCTTTAAAAAATTCGTATCCAACAGGAAGACTTAGTATCTTATAACTCTAGATTATTTGTATTAAGAATAGTTACTCGAAGTTTACTAAGAATTATTATTAGTTACTTGAAATCATATAACTGCAAACAAATGACAAATATTAAATAGAAATGATTACTTGAGATCATATGATTATTAGTATTGGATAGGAATACTTGAAACCATACGGCTCAAACTATTTGTATTAAATGAAAATTACTTGATAATCATATAACTGTGTTCAAAAAACGTTTAACAAACTACACAGATAATACAAATATAAACGCGATTCCCTAACCTCTAGACATATCTAGACGGGTTGACAATCAATCAATAAAAATGAGAGCCCTGCGTGTGACACTAAACTACAAATGATGGTGAGGCTCCAGTTAATTGTCATTATTCCCAGGTCAACTTACCCGAAGTGGTAGTACATGATAGGCTCCCAACTGTGAGTCAAATAGATCTGTTTAAGATTATTCGTAATTGATAAGACCGTGTGCAAATAAACCCTCTTAAGAAACAAATACATAAAAATGTAAATATGTTTGCGATTCCTTAACCTCAAGGCATGAAATAACCCCGGACAGATTGACATGCCGTTAAGATCAATCAATCAATCAATCAAAACAAACGACAGGACTTTCGGTTATTTCCTATAATTCCAACCTAAAAAGGGGAACCACTCTGAATGAATTTTATCTATTAATTAATCTACCCATTATTTTCCCATTAAACTAACCCTAAACCCTAACCCTAACCCTAACTCTAACCCTAACCCCGTCTTCTTTTTTCCTAGTAGATCAATAAATAAATAAATAATTTATAAAATTCATTCAGAGTGGTTCCCCCTTTTTTTAGGTTGGAGTTATAGGAAATAACCGGACTTTCTATGCTGATACAATAAACAACATTTTTTATGTCCTTACGAAGTTTTTCACAACTCAAAACATCTCTTTACGCAAACTTCCTTAAATAAAATCAAAGATAAAAACAAATAAAAGACTGTAATTTATCAATTAGAAATAATAGGCGTTTAAAATTAGCAGTTGTCTTTAACAGTAGCAATTTATGCTTGGTTCTAGTCAGTTGCACAATAATTACCCGAAATTGTTTGTTCTTTCTTTTCTTTGTCTTCTAAGCAGAAGATTGAAGATCTTCTAACATTTACAACTAAGAGTATTGAAAAAAAAATTCGCTTTTTACACTTTGAATAGAAAATTACTGATTAATCTGTTTCTTTTTGTTTTTTGTTTTCTAGAATTGGTTTAAGTAGCCAATTGTTTAGTTAGGAATTACGTAAAAAGGTTGTAATCAGTTTTCTATTTGTTTCTAGTCATTTGACTGTTGAGACGATCTTTTTGCGTCTTTTAGTTGCTATATAGTTTCGTCTTTTGTTTTCGACCGAAATATTACGTCTTAAAACAATATGATTTCCTATCTGCTAATGATAGTAATGGTTGTCAAAAGAAATAGTTTCACGTTCATAATTGAATTCGGATAACTTTTTTAAGAAGTCGTAAAAGGGAATATTAGTCGAAGTGTTGCATAGCGCCTTCTTTACCGGCACTAAATAGGTATATGTTATATACTGGTCTTTTCACTAAGCCAAATCAGCATATAACGTTATATACCTTTCTTACTACTTCTTACTCTGGTCGTCTATTCTTCTGGCCTGGTATATCTTCTAAGGTCTCGTCTGGTCTTCTATTGAGGATTCCGGGTCTGGTTTCTGTTGGGGATCATTCCTTATCAGAAGCCCTGTGTCATTGTTTGTTTTTAGTAATAAACACAAGACTTCGATTTATGTTGATGTTACTTTATTCATAAATCCCCAGACCAGACAATGCGCGCGGATCCTTACATCTTGCTAGCTCGGCTTCTAAGTTCTAACTGACTAACTGAGTTGCTTACTCCTTAAACCGGAAGGGGGCTTTCTATGGGGTTTCCGGTTCTCACGGTCTATCCCCAGAAAGCAAGGTCAGATTGAGGTCAAGCGCCGTCACTCACCCTCAAGGTCATCAGCTGTACTGATCGCCATAATGATTTCTACACTACCTTAAAAATGTATTAGGGTTCCAATTATTATGTAACAGAAGTTGTTGTTAAAGAAAACATGTGGAAGTATGAAAAAATAGGAAGTAATGGAAATTATTGTACAATTGAATTGTAGTGTAAGGTTAAAAGTGATATATCTTGAGATAAAACTCCAACAAAGGTTGACAGACAAAACATTTAATATGGTACAGCACATGGATAAACAGGGTACATAATGCATAGGTGTACATAAACATACATACAACAGTAGAAGGGAAAAACATAAAAGTACAGACATGAGACTAAGAATAGTCCATGCTGTATAAATCACTTACAGTAATGTAAGGGGGGCCAAAAGCCCCAACAAGAGGGGGGTAGACCAGAGTCTAACCCATAGTCGTGCCTCGTGGGTCGAGCAACCAGAAAAGAGAGGAAGAAATGTTCAAACCAGCCGCTTAAATAATCAAAGGCCCCTAGCGGGAACCAGCGAACCAAACGGGTTCACAACTCCCCAGGCAAAATACGAAAGTAACGCCACAGTAGCAATAATTTCACGTTCAATATAGAGTCTAAGAAGTAATTTAAAAAATGGACATTAGATTAATTTTAACGGCATATTAACCTGTAGAGGGTTAAGAGCCGATTTAGCTCAGTCGGTAGAGCGTCGGATTAGCAACCTCAAGGTTCCGGGTTCGATACCGGTCCTCACCAACTCAGCGTATGAGTAGCACAGGGATCTGATAGTGAGGAGCTGATGGTAGGTGTAGCGCTCCACCTCAGACGCCTAAAATAATCTCCTTGATCTAGCGCTAGTGAAAATGAGATAGACTCCCTCGCTGTTTGGCTGATACCGACTTTAGGCCACCTAGACGACTTTACTTAACTTAGAAGTTAAGGAATCACGTTTATTGTACATTCATACATTTCTGTAGTTGTTTTTGTAGTTTTTTTGCCACATAATTATATTATAATACGAATAATTCCTAAACAGTTCTATTTGACACATTGACGGGTCCCGAACAGTTTAATTTTTAGCATAGTTCTCCTTGCGGTCCACACACTTCTTCCATCAATGTTGCAGTGCTTGGATACCATTGGTCAAAAAAGTCATCGACAGCAGATGAATATAAGTGATAAGTCTAATAGGAATAGTTTCAGTGTTATTTATTTATTTATTTTTGTTTGTTCTCAGCTATTTTCAACCTACATCTTCAGGAGACAAGAATTTTGTGGAAAAAAGTTATTTCAGAAAGTTTTCTTTAAAAAGCTTTTAAAACAATTGATAGACTATAAGAGAAGTGACGAAAATACACTGATGACGTAGCATATCGATTTATGATTGATTGATAGATTTTATGACTGATTGATTTTAACGGCAGTGTAGGTTTATTTAATGAATAGGGGTTAGGTAATCACGTTCATTGCACTTTCATGTTTACATGTTTGTGTAGTTGATTCTTAAGGTTTTTTTTTCAGCGCACGGTCCTATCGAACCCCCCCCCCAAAAAAAAAAAATGATTAAGCCTATCTACTTGACCCATCGATTGGGCCCTAACAGGTATCACCACGCCAGATTCTGAGAGTAATCTATCTATATATAAAGGGCAGTTGATATGTATGTATGTCCGGAGGAAACTATGAAAATAAAACAATTAACGACAAAATAAATATATATAAACATTCACTATCATCATATCTTGATTTTTGTGCAAAACTAATGAAGATTTGATTTATATTTGTGAAGATAATTAAAAAATGAAATTTAAATGATACCAGTATGGAATTTTTTTTTGTATTTAATGTTGTAAATAGTAGACATTAATTTTTCTTTTCAGTATGGCTAGATCAACGCAAGGTCTTTTTTAGGTGGGGATTTTAATGGGACATCCTGTGGGAAACCAACTCACGATTCAGTAATAATGTATCTATGAGACTAAATTAAAAAAAATCTGCGCCTCTACCCAGGCTATGCTGGGTAGCCGCTTCTAGTGGCAATGAAGGGATACTGCACACACCTTATATCTCCAGAAGTGGAGGCTTACCATCAGAAGCCGTTTATTGTCATACCCAGGACATATATATTGTTAAATGAAAATCATTTTCTGGTATCCAAGTGTCTTCAATTGATCTTTTTATATCTGTAGTCAGGACACCTGGCAAATAAGCTTTTTATTAAGTACGTGTATGTTAACATAGGGAGGGGTGTCAAATTAGCTTCGACTGCTTGGTTTGTTTACCTAGACTTTTTTCTCTGTTACTCCAGAAATGTTTATCTTATTTCAAAGCAGTGCTATTTAGTTTTATGTTATATACGTTTTGAGTCCATCTTTCGTATGCGCTTTCATTTCAGGCGTAATTTTGCTAGACTGCCGCTCAGCTGCTATCTATAATACGGCAAAAGCAAAATATAGGTTATTTGGCGAGGACGTTTCACCTCTACTGCCATGCTACCAGCACCTGACCTTGTGAGCCAACATAACAAAATAGAAGGTATTACTTACGGAGATATTTTTTTCCAATATCTGTTTTATCGATCGGTCAGAAAAGTATAATCAATAACTTCCCACCTTGCCCAACCTGACCAGAAATTATTTCACCAGCCAACGGATGCCAACACCATTCATTAAAAATAATCATTAAATAGGATGAAAATAAAATATATTTGCACTTTGTCGGACGCTTCTTGTATATCCACTGAAAGCTGATAGACTAGCCTCGAGGTTAAAGCTTACTACCAAAATGACCTAAATATAGGATTCAATAAACCACTAAAAAATGAATGTTATTTATCACATGCTGTGTGTACACGTAAGTAAAGTAAAGTCGTCGGGGCGGCCTAATGTCAGTATCAGCCAGACAGTGAGGGAGTCTATCCCCTTTTCACTAACACTAGACCAAGGAGATTATTTTAGCATCTGAGGTGGGGCGTCACACCTACCATCAACTCCTCACTGTACCGCACAGATCCCTGTGCTACTCATACACTGAGTTGGCGAGGACCGGTATCGAACCAAGAACCTTGTGATTCCTAGCCGAACACTCTACCGACTGAGCTAAACCGGCCCTATTATCGTACCCGTAAGGCTCATAAAATCTTATCTCACTGGTAAGATAAATCTACAGTTCTTCCAAGCTGTAACCGTGTCACTACTACTCTATGGCTACACCACTTGAACTCTAACGAAGCGCTTAGAGAAAACAAAACTAGATGGAAACTATACAAGGATGCTGAGTGCAGTCTTGAATAAATCTTGGAAGCAGTACCCAATAAATAAACAGCTGTTAGGCCACTTGCCCCCTATCACGCAGACCGTCTAAGTAAAACGAAAAATACATGCTGGACACAACTGGATAAGCAAGGATGCACTCATAAGTGGCGTTATCCTGGGTACAACAGTGCAGGTCGACAAGCAAAAACCTACATATATAATCTCTGTATGGATTCTGTGTGCCGTGCGGAGGACTTACCATGGGCAATGACCGATAGGGACGATTGGTGTGAGAGAATCATAGGTATCTGTGCAGTGAGACCTGATGATGATGACGTAAGTTGATGTAAAGGTCCCTACTGCCAATTTTTACACACTGTTAGGGAAATCTAAGAAGTGTCTTTGAATTTTAGCCAGTCCTTTTTATTTACTAGGTTTTGGTTAGTCTTGCCTCTAAGTGCAATTTTAAGTGAACAATTTTAATTGTTTTTTTGTTTATTTCGATAAGGCCGTAGAAGGCCGCACTTAATGGTTTATAAGGGTTAATAAATCTTCAAGGCCACAAGTTATCCGCTTCTGGGTTAGAGTTTTTCCTACTAAAATTAGCTCAGTCGATAGAGCATCCGCCTTGGAACAGCAAGGTCCCGGGTTCAATACTGTCCCTCGTCAACTCACCATGGATATGTTCGGTAAAGTAGGGAGCTGATGGTAGGAGTGGCGCTCCACCTCAGACAAAAAAATCTCCCTGGTCTAGCGCTAGTGAAAAGGGGATAGATTCCCTCGCTGTCCGGCTGATACCGACAATAGACAACTCTGCAGACTTTACTTTTACTTTTTAGATTATGTAGTTTCGTGCAAAATTTTTCTTAACGGCATGCCAACCCATCCAGGGTTATTTTATGCCAAAGTAGGTGTGTTCTAACGCCCCAGTCGACAGGGCGTTCAAAACCGAGTATGATTCGGGCTCGTTGTACTTGCACCAGTGTTGTCTCCCGGTCAAGATACTTTTAAGCTAAAGCCTTTCTGTCTACATTATTAATAGTTTTCAGGCATTTTTTGGTTGCACCTGCCCAATTGCATTAAAAAGGGCCTGGGTAATAATGTCTAAGACGACCCCCGATGGAACTGGATAATTTCTGGAATTGCCATACGCAAATGTGTATATCCCTGCAAATAAACCTACTGTCGAATTTATTCTCACAAAGACTGGGGAGATATAGACATATCACCTCACGACATCCTCGGAGTTTTTTATGATGTTTATTCCCGAGTATTTTTAAAGATAATCCTTTCCAGTGCATATGTTTGGTTTGGTTTCTTTCTTTAATGACATATCAACATTCGTGTTAAACCTCTACTTCCATTCCATCAACTTCTGATTTCGTGAGCCAAAATAATAACATAGAAGCCATACTAGTAGAAGAACAGTAGTGATACTATTTAACCATAGCTGGGGGTGAGGGGTTCATGCCTTTCCCAAAGCCATTAGTCCGAAAATGAACGTAATAGCGAGACTGGAGTTCCAACTTACTTACTACAAGTTCGAAGTCCATCACGTTAGCCACCACACTATAAGGATTCCCTCCGCCGCCGCCAGTGCATGAAGAAGAAGAAGAAGAAGAAGAAGAAGAAGAAGAAGAACAACAACAACAACAACAACAACAATGAAGAAGAAGAAAAAGAAGAACAAGAACAACAACAACAACAACAAAGAAGAAAAAGAAGAAGAAGAAGAACAACAACAATAATGAAGAAGAAGAAAAAGAAGAAAAGAACAACAACAAAGAAGAAGAAGAAGAACAACAACAACAACAACAATGAAGAAGAAGAAGAAGAAGAAAAAGAAGAAGAAGAAGAACAACAACAACAACAACGAAGAAGAAGAAGAAGAAGAAGAATTCAGCAAAGTAGGAACAAGAAAAGTGTTTGATCGATTAGTTAGTATCAAATTCAAAGGCGACCAAATAACACAAAAAACTGCCAACAGATGTTCCGTATTGCGCAAATCCAAAGTATGGTAGCCTATACGGAAAACAATTACAATCTGAAAGTCGATATCGAATTTTAGTTGATGATAGAGCCCAAAATAACCTTCCATACTTGATGACTGACTAAATGCACGGTTACCGCAACGGTTAATATTGTAGGGAAATGGAATCGGCGATCCAAGTTCAAAACCTGGACGAAGCTGTTTGCGTTTCACGGCACGTTAATCCCTTTAAGAAAGGCATCAGTCCATTTGCTCATCCCCCAAGCCATGCGAAGATAGTAGGGCAGATTAGGATTTTTAGCCTTAGAAAAAGGAAAAGGACAAATCAGAATTCGAACCATCTTTAATCCACTTTAAAAAAATTACCTTTCTGCTCGTGGTGTGAGGGGTGGGGTTATACATGCTCAATCTTCTTTATTACGAGTATTTTATTGCCAATCTCATTCCATATTATTATTATTATTATTATTATTATTATTATTATTATTATTATTATTTTCTCCTTTTGAGTTTTCACATTAGCATTAGCTGATGGTCTTTCACTGGAGTCAGAGTGACAGCAAGTCTCCTCAGGTCTCCAGGACTCTTCTGAGTATTCTGGCAGATTGCAGCAGTGCAGTGTTCTGAATGGTTTCAATCCTTCCTCTGATTTCCAAACTTTTCAAACCCTTTTCCAATCCTTTTGGGACTGTTCCAAGTGCACCAACAACAATTGGTATCACTTTGACTTTCATATTCCATAACTTTTTCAGTTCTCTGGCAAGGTCCAGATATTTGTCCATTTTTTCATTTTCCTTTAGCTTCATCCTGTGATCTGCTGGCACTGCAAATTCCACCAGTTGGCAAGTTCTTTCTTTTTTGTTTATCAATACTAGGTCTGGTCTTCTTGCTGAGATAAGGTGATCCGTTTTTATTTCAAAATCCCAGAGAATTTTATGCGTTTCGTTCTCAAGAACAGATTCCGGTTTTATGCATATACCATTTTGTTGCATAGTCTTTGCATAATTCCCAGTGGATCACCTTCCCAACCCAGTCGTGTCTAGTTTTGTATTCTCGTTGTGCTAGTTTGCTAACACGCATGCGAATAACTTATTGGATTACGAAAGCGAATATGTTAACAATTGCAACCAATATTAAGAAGGACGAAGAAGGCATCGGCCAACATTTTGTATTAAAACAAGAAAATTGAAAAAAAGAACAAAAATAATTTATGATATACCCACTGTGCACCAATGTCGGGATGTTGGTACTTAGAACTTAGAACGGTATTAATATATAAAATGTTTTTTTTCTTCAATTTTTTTTCTAATTACAGTATGGTCGTCTCTTGTTGATTTTAGAAAATTAAGTCCAAGAATTATTACCATAAAATTCATAGAGTTTGAACCATTCGCTTCGGGAGGTTGCAATTGCACGTGTAGGTTGACATGGCCTGACACAGACCTGTTCTTCCTTTTGGAGAAAAAAAATAATACTCTTGGCGAAAGTGGAATTATGAGATATTTTATTTCATTTTCGTATTTTATTAATTGTTTTATTTCCATATTTCATTATTTGTTTTATTTCCATACTTTTTTATTTGTTTTATTTTCATATTCAAAAAATGATTAATTTATTTATTAAATCTAGAGCCACCCGCCGGTTGATGTACACCACTGGGTGGTTCATAACCTTCCTAAAGACCAAAGGAGGCTAAATGCCAAGTTTCAATTTATAAAATTCAGTTGCTGAGGAGCCTAAAACACAACTATACAAACAGAAGTACGGAATAGCTCAGTCGGTAGAGCGTTCGGCTAGAAAGCACAAGGTTCCTAGTTCGATACCGGTCCTCGCCAACTCAGCGTACGAGTAGCACAGGGATATGTGCGGTAAAGTAAGGAGCTGATGGTAGGTGTGGCGCTCCACCTCAGATGCTAAAACAATCTCTTTCGTCTAGCGCTATTGAAAAGGGGATAGACTCCCTCGCTGACTGGCTGATACCGACTTTAGGCCGCCCCGTCGACTTACTTATATATATATATATATATATAATATATATAATATATGTGTGTGTGTGTGTGTGGTGTGTGTGTGTGTGTGTAAAGTTTTCTTGATTCGGATCAACCTCACCTTGTGACTGTTCTATTGCCATCAAATAAATAGAAATGTAATACCTTTATATATTCATTTTATTATATCATATATATATATTGCATTATTATTACAGTATACTTATATTGTTATATAGTAACTGTTGTAATTGTTTACTGATTGATCTTGCTTGGTCATTTCAAATGAATGACTCTGGGACAAAACGATAAACTGAATTATTCGTCTCAGTTTTTGACCGAGCTTGTCGAATTGTTTATACGTGAATGCACGTTGCCGGTTACATTGGTTTCTACGGGATCATTAATTCGAAACAATTCTCGAGGCAAAACGTTTGGACTCGAAGCTGCAGAAAGAAAGAAAAACACTAAGAAAAAAAAAAAAGCCCTAAAAGGTTTTGAATAACAGAAACTAAACAAAAGGACGGCGTTTTATCTAGCACCGACCAAATGAATAAATAACAAACAATGTAGTGCTATCAGGTTCATTAAACAAACAGCAATAATAATCCAATTACACAAGTTAACATTGGCTTGAAAAGTAATATATAGGTCATAACACGGGTAAATGAAACAAGTTCCT
>CM042161.1:47045298-47065298 GCA_023376005.1 Doryteuthis pealeii
CATATTTAATTTCTCTTTTAACTTGAATCAAGATTCTTTTTTCTTATAAGATGTGAAAATGCTGTAGACATCTGTAACATTTTCTTCTCTAATAACAGAGTGTTACCTTTCTTTTCAAAATATTTTCAAATATTTTCTCGTGGCGATAAGACCTTTATTGCCAATTTGCTTGGTAAGGATGGGCCAACTGCCAACGCTAAGTAATTACTTACGACACGTGTCTGGTTTATATATATATATATATATATATATATATATATATATATATATATATATATATATATATATCTTAAGTTTAGGTCAATATTGTACAAAAATGAAACAGCGATTCTGCTTGCATAACCTGGAGAAATCTAGGACATTGGCCTCCATGTGAACTCAGACACAACAGCGTGCATATGTTTTAAACAAATGGAGACGTGAAATTAGTAAACCAATTCACATCCCTAGGTAGTAATATCTCATCTACAGAAAGCAATGTCAATATACGCATGAGAAAGTCATGGACAGCTATAGATAGATTATCGATCATATGGAAATCTGATCTCTCTGATAAGATAAAGCGAAAATTCTTCCTAGCTGTAGCCGTGCAAGCACTACTGTACGGATGCACCTCCTGGACTCTAACAAAACAATTGCAGAAAAAGCTAGATGGGAACTATAACTGAACAAATTCTGGAAGTAGCATCCCATAAAGAAGAAACTGTACGGTCTATTGTCGCCTCGCACAAACCATCCAGGTTAGACAAAAAAGTTATGCAAGACACTACTGCAGAAACAAGGACGAGCTCATAAGTGATGTTCTCCTATAGGCACCCACACATGGACAAAACATGTGTGTGAGAGTGTATATGTATGTGTACATATAAATACATATATATGTGTTTGTGTGTATGTGTAGACAATGTTCAATGTCATGTAAAGGGTATAAAGTTGGTTATTGCATTAACTGTTTGCAAAGTCAGTTGGTGCAGATTCGTTGACGTTAGGAAGTTGAAAATATAAAGAAATGTTTGATGACTAGAGACTGGTCAAGGAAATATATATATATATATATATATATATATATATATATTTCCTTGACAGTCTCTAGTCAATATAGTATATATATATATATATATATATATATATATATATATATATATATATATATAATTTTCCTTGACCAGTCTCTAGTCATCAAACATTTCTTTATATTTTCAACTTCCTAACGTCAACGAATCTGCACCAACTGACTTTGCAAACAGTTAATGCAATAACCAACTTTATACCCTTTAGATGACATTGAACATTGTCTACACATACACACAAACACACACACACACATATATATATTATATATATATATATATATATATATATATATATATATATATATATATATATATATATATATATATATATATATATATATATATATATATATATATATATATATATATATATATATATATATATATATATATATATATATATATATATATATATATATATATATATATATATATATATATATATATATATATATATATATATATATATATATATATATATATATATATATATATATATATAGGGGCCGGGTTAACTCAGTCGGTAGAGCGTTTGGCTAGAAACCACGACGTTCCTAGTTCGATACCGGTCCTCGCCAACTCAGCGTATGAGTAGCACAGGGATCTGTGCGGTAAAGTAAGGAGCTGATGGTAGGTGTGGCGCTCTACCCCAGACGCCAAAACAATCTCCTTGGTCTAGCACTAATGAAAAGGGGATAGACTCCCTCGCTGACTGGCTGATACCGACTTTAGGCCGCCCCGACGACTTTACTTTTTATATATATATATATATATATATATATATAAGAGGTAGTTGAATATAAATAATCAGTCAGATAGTTGGACTGGAATTTGAAGTAATTAATCCAACCTCCGAAATGTATCCAACTGCATCGACACACGGGATCACTTTTCATGATGCGCACAACTGATTCACAAAATAATTCGGATAATTTTTTTTCCACTTTTCTGGCAAGATTTAGATATTTTTAAAAAAGTTTTCCACCTTCTTTCAATTTTATTATATGATCACAACCTGAAAGATCTTTTTTTTTTTTTTTTACTTTTGCATTTAATTTTCTTTTCTTCATGGATAAATATTGTTATGATTAAAGGGTCATTAACCGGAAGACAGGATGTCGCCTGGAGATCGTAAGAATTTTCAACCAGGAAACCGAACAGGAGAAAGAAACTTTCCACTGGAATGTGGTATATTGTTGGGCGCAGAAGTTGATCCTCAGGGGGGTCCCGCGTTTTTTCCGGTTAGATAAAATATAGCCATCATAATTGAAGTACTATGAACCCCCCAAAAAAAAACAAAAAAACAAACAACAACAACTAAAGAAATGCGGACTGTCGATTAAAATACGTTGACTGTATCCCCTTCAGAGGGGTAAGCCCCCCGCCCTAAAAAAAGGTATGACACAAAACTGCAGTACATAGTGATGCTCCTGTTCTGGAGTTCTAAGAAAGATTGAGTACTCCTTCATTGTCATTATTCTTAGGTCTACTCTAACCCGGAGTGATAGTACCTGCTAGGGTCCCATCTATGAGTCAAATAGATATGTTTAAACATTATTAGTATTGGATAGGAATACTTGATAGTATATAAATGCGTATAACTTATTTGCATTAAAAATAGTTACTTGAAACAATATAATTGTTTACAAAGGATTATTATTTATTACTTGAAACAATATAGCTGTTTACAAGCAAATGATTATTATCAAACATAAATATTTATTTAATACCATACATCAAAATTATGTTGCCCAAACACTGAACACTGTAAAAACATACAGGCATGAACTGAAGAATTGCGATGGAGACTACGAGGCTGTAGCTAGAAGAAAGCAATATAACAGACGATCTGTTTGCGTTCGTACAGCAGAATTCCTCGAAAATCTGCAGAAAGGGTATCAGGTTGAATTCAGATGCCTATGTGGAGTTGCTAAACACTGTAGTAAAGTCCTTGATAATAAAGGTAGCCAATGGTAGGCCATATGTATGGCAGTAGGATTCGGCCCCCTGCCACACCTCTGGTAAAAGTCAAAAATGGATGTCGGCGAATTTTTTAAACTCCACCAGTCACAATGTTTGGCCTCCGAACTCCCCAGATCTTAGCCACATCGATTATTATGTATGTGGCGCTGTTGTGATGAAATTCGGTTGATATTTCGGGGGTCATGTGATGCATTTAATCTAATCTTTAATTACAGCGAATTATCTTTAATTCCACTTGCAGGATCATAACAGTAAACTATTTGCTTACTTTAGCATATTTTCAGCACACGTTACTGATACATCATCATCATCATCATCATCATCATCATCAAGACGTGTCAACAGCTCGGATTCCCTTGACTCTCTCTCTCTCTCTCTCCCCCATCCGTCCCTATCGGTCCTCGCTCTTGGCAAGTCCTTTAGGTGGCATCCAGTGTCCGCAGAGTGCTGATGAATGTAATTTTCTACTAATCAACCAGTAGGAGTCTATAGGAGAATATCGCTTCTGAGTTCGTCCTTACTTCTCCAACAGTGTCCAACATGTATTGCTTGCCTTACTTGGATGGTTTGTGAGATGGAAGGTAAGTGGCCCTACAACTTCTGTTTTAAACGTTTTTATTCACATTTCGGAGGTCATGTGATCCATTTAGCCCAACCTTAATTTACTGTGAATTATCTTTAAATCCACCGCAAGATCATAACAGTAAGTTATTTATTTACGACTCCAGTATATTTAGGACATGCCATTGGTACCTCTGGTGAGGGTCCAGTATCTTCAGCCCTGGACCTTACAAGCTATTATCGTTGATCCCAGGGGGCCACCCCCAGGTAACACCCATTCCCTCGATTTAAAGAGGCAGGGCTGGGTTTATTGCCCAGTGACTGAGGCGCCACCATTGAGGGGTAATGCCGACAGGATCAACGCATTTTTTGCACCCGTCACCCATGAGTCACAACTTGTGGGTGGTCCCACATTAATAGGGCCTTGCGCCTAACCCGTACACATGGGTACGTGGTTAATATCATGCCATTGGTACCAATCCCACACAATATAGGGGTGGGAGTTTTTGTTATAGAGATTTACTCCTCTAGATAAATGTAACCTTGCTGATTAATTGATTGATTTTAATGGAACACAACCTGTCTAGGGTTATTTTATACCTAGATGTAGGGAATTGCATACATTGTATGTTCATATTTATAATTTTTGTGTAATTGTTTCTTAAGAGTTTTAATTGCGCACGTTTTAATTGATAATGAATAATTTTAAACAGATCTATTCAACTTATAGATGGGACCCTATATTACTATAATTCAGTAGTATAAACTTTTTTGGATTTATTAGATTTTCCCCTCTGGCTTCGGCCCTGGACCTTACAAGCTAACATCGTTGATTTTAGGGGGCTACCCCCCAGGCAACACCTACTCCCTTGATTTAAAGGGACAAGGCTGGGTTTTTTGCCCAGTGTCTGAGGCACCCACTTGAGGGGGGATGCCGATGGGATTAACGCATTTTTTGCACCCGCCACCTATGAGTCACGGCTTGTGGGTAGTCCCACATTAATAGGGCCTTGTGCCTAACCCATACACGTAGGGTACGTGGTAAATATCTAGATTTTATTTTGAAATTTACGCATGGAATTTCTTTTTAAATACAAACAGTATTCAGTTGATATTTCGGAGGTCACGTGATGCATTTAATTTTTTTACCTTTAATTACTGTTAATTACCTTTAATTCCACCTGCAGGATCATTACAGTAAGTTATTTGCTTAACTCGGCATATTTCCAGCACACGTTACTGATATATCATCATCATCATCATCATCATTATCATGAAGGCATTCCCACAGCACGGATTACCTTAACTTTCTCTCGCTATCCGTCCCTATCGATCCTTACTCGTAGCAAGGCCCCTAGGTGACATAGAGCAGATGAATGTAAGTTTTTCCTAGACGGCCACTAAAAGTCCGTAGGAGGACGTCGTCTATTCGTCCTTACTTCTCCAGCAGTGTCCTGCATGTCTTGCTCGTCTTACTTGGTTTGTGAGATATAAGGTAAGTGGCTGTACAGCTACTGTTTTGTAAAACCGATAAAACTCCATCGGGGGTATAAAATTTGTTCCGTTCCTCGAAGATTACCGAATTCAACAAACATCTAAGTAAATCTGGAGAATAGAACGGGAAAAACGTTGTGAAAAACATAACAAAAATAACGATACTCATCAGAAATAACCATACGCTAATGAACTGATATTTAAAAAAATGATAGATGGTACTAATGCAGAATAACGCGCAAGTGATAATATCATTAGATTACGCATAAAGAGCATTAAATTTCATTACATCTTTAATTCGACCTGCAGGATCATTACAGTAAGTTATTTGCTTACTCCAGCATATTCTGTTATTTGTTCAAATCGTAAAACTTAAATCAAAGAAGTTTAAGTAGAATTGTAATCATAAAAAAAAAACAATGCGTTAAAACAAGAATAAAATTAGGTTAAAAATGCGCCTCCTCGACTGCATGTTGCCCATCCCATAAAAATGACATGCTTAATTCAAGTTATAAATACTTATCTTTCTTTGTCAGATGGAATTCTTAAGAACTTCAACAATTTCTGCATATATTGTACTGTCTGGATAATTATATTGTACTGTCTTGATAATTCTATTGTATCGTATGAATAATACTATTGTACTGTCTTGATAATACTATTGTACTGGCTTGATAATACTATTGTACTCTCTGGATAATACTATTGTACTGTCTTGATAATTCTATTGTACCGTATGAATAATACTATTGTACTGTCTTGATAATACTATTGTAGTGTGAATAATTCTATTGCACTGTCTGAATAATTCTATTGTACTGTCTGGATAATTCTATTGTTCTGTCTTGATAATTCTATTGTACCGTCTTGATAATACTATTGTACTGTCTTGATAATACTATTGTACCGTCTTGATTATTCTATTGTACTGTCTTGATAATTCTATTGTACTGTCTGGATAATTCTATTGTACTGTCTTGATAATTCTATTGTTCTGTCTGGATAATTCTATTGTACTGTCTGGATAATTCTATTGTACTATCTTGATAATTCTATTGTACCGTCTGGATAATTCTATTGTACTGTCTGGATAATTCTATTGTACTATCTTGATAATTCTATTGTACTGTCTTGATAATACTATTGTACAGTGTGAATAATTCTATTGCACTGTCTGGATAATTCTATTGTACTGTCTTGATAATTCTATTGTACCGTCTGGATAATTCTATTGTACTGTCTTGATAATACTATTGTACTGTCTGGATAATTCTATTGTACTGTCTTGATAATACTATTGTACTGTCTTGATAATTCTATTGTACCGTCTTGATAATTCTATTGTACAGTCTTGATAATTCTATTGTACCGTCTTGATAATTCTATTGTACAGTCTTGATAATTCTATTGTACCGTCTTGATAATTCTATTGTACTGTCTGGATAATTCTATTGTACAGTCTTGATAATACTATTGTACTGTCTTGATAATACTATTGTACTGTCTTGATAATTCTATTGTACCGTCTTGATAATTCTATTGTACCGTCTTGATAATTCTATTGTACAGTCTTGATAATTCTATTGTACTGTGGTGATAATTCTATTGTACTGTCTGGATAATTCTATTGTACTGTTTTGATAATTCTATTGTACCATCTTGATAATTCTATTGTACTGTCTCGATAATTCTATTGTACCGCCTTGATAATTCTATTGTACTGTCTAGATAATTCTATTGTACCGTTTAGATAATTCTATTGTACTGTCTTGATAATTCTTTTGTACCGTCTTGATAATTCTATTGTACCGTCTTGATAATTCTATTGTACCGTCTGGATAATTCTATTGTACTGTCTTGATAATTCTGGGTATTTTAGTTTTGTACTAAAATCAAACTAAACTAAGTTTAGTAAATGTTTATTTTGGACATGTCATGTAGTGCAATGGTTGGCGAGCAAGACTAGCAGATCATTGTTAATGAGTTCGATTCTCACTGGTTCCCTTATACTTCTGGTCTTATGGTAAACTAAACTAAGCTTAGTAATTGATTATGATATATGTGATTCTTCTTTTGCAGACACACGAAGCACGAGTTAATTGCATGGTGAAAAAAAAAGAGAAGATTTCTCGAGTTAATTTAGTATGTCAAAGAGGCAAACTCCATGTGCCATGTTTCTTCTTACTTGTGACCTTGTGTCACATCCTACCCGTGGCGATTGTGTTGGGTAAAGAGGCCTTCCATTGTGGTGTAACAGTTAGCAGACGTATCTATGCCAATTCAGTTTCCACGGCGGGATAGTCTCACAGATCCATTACTACCGAATAGCGAGTTCGATCTTCGCTGGATGCCACATACTTGCGATCTTTTATCACAACCTATCCGTGACGAAAGGGTTGGGTAAATGGGTGTCCCATAGTAGTGTAATGATCTCACAGATCCATTACTACCGAATAGCGAGTTCGATCTTCGCTGGATGCCGCATACTTGCGATCTTATATCACAACCTATCCGTGACGAAAGGGTTGGTAAATGGGTGTCCCATAGTAGTGTAATGATCTCACAGATCCATTACTACCGAATAGCGAGTTCGATCTTCGCTGGATGCCGCATACTTGCGATCTTATATCACAACCTATCCGTGACGAAAGGGTTGGGTAAATGGGTGTCCCATAGTAGTGTAATGATCTCACAGATCCATTACTACCGAATAGCGAGTTCGATCTTCGCTGGATGCCGCATACTTGCGATCTTATATCACAACCTATCCGTGACGAAAGGGTTGGGTAAATGGGTGTCCCATAGTAGTGTAATGATCTCACAGATCCATTACTACCGAATAGCGAGTTCGATCTTCGCTGGATGCCGCATACTTGCGATCTTATATCACAACCTATCTGTGACGAAAGGGTTGGGTAAATGGGTGTCCCATAGTAGTGTAATGATCTCACAGATCCATTACTACCGAATAGCGAGTTCGATCTTCGCTGGATGCCGCATACTTGCGATCTTATATCACAACCTATCCGTGACGAAAGGGTTGGGTAAATGGGTGTCCCATAGTAGTGTAATGATCTCACAGATCCATTACTACCGAATAGCGAGTTCGATCTTCGCTGGATGCCGCATACTTGCGATCTTATATCACAACCTATCCGTGACGAAAGGGTTGGGTAAATGGGTGTCCCATTGTAGTGTAATGATCTCACAGATCCATTACTACTGAATAGCGAGTTCGATCTTCGCTGGATGCCACATACTTGCGATCTTGTATCACAACCTATCCGTGACGAAAGAGTTGGGTAAATGGGTGTCCCATTGTAGTGTAATGATTAGCAGTCTTGTCTCACAGATCCATTACTACTGAATAGAGAGTTCGATCGTCACTCGATGCCCCATACTTGCAACCTTGTGTCGCAACCTATCCGTGACGAAAGGGTTGGATAACTACCTACTAATGTTCTCACATTGGTTGTGCAGTTACCACGCCCCTGTGAACTTTCTAAAATAAAGTTCTAAAATACAATTGCGGTTCGATGTCTCCGAACACAGCTGTTATCACATGCAGCAGGTATGTGATGTAATGATCGGGGGTGGGATCCAATGCCGTTGAGTACATAGTGAGGACATGCAGTGTTGTATACCCTTTCTTTACTTCTATTATTCTTCTGCTCATCTTTGGTATCTTACGTTCTTCTTATAGCGTCTGTACTTCCTCTTGGTTCTTGCTGGTTGGTCGTCCTTGATTCATTTCTTCTTCTAGGCCAGTCTTGTTGCCAAGACATTCATCAACCACAAAACCATATTATTTATTTAAACCTTTATTTACTTAATTAAACATATTCATCTAACTAAACACAACGCGCGTCTGCAGTGGATCCCAGCTAAAGCAGATATATCTTATCTGCCTGACATCCAAGCTGAAAACTGAAGACCCAACCAGGTCCCACGTGACTTCACGTACTTCGCGGGCTTTTTGTAATATTCCATGGAAAGTCCCGCTCGTGATATGAAAAAGGGACATCCCTTCAGAAATACAGGGGATTGACAATAATCTTATGCAACCGCATAGATTATGCAACAGCAGGTGTAATAGAAAAATACGTTTGGTTTGGTTTGGTTTGGTTTGGTTTTACGGCATATCAACCTTAGTGGGTTATTTAATGCCGATAAAGTTTTGAAATAAATCAATTCTTAATGAATAATACCATTTTTTTATAAATACATTTTTCTATTTAACCCATAGATGGGATCCTAACAGGTACTACCACTCCGGGTCAGAGTGGACCAGGGAGCCATGGTGATAAAGGGGTGCTCCATATTCCTCAAACCTCCAAAACTGGAACCTTACCATCAGATAGAGTTTAACGTCATTCCCAAGACATGTAGACCCGCAGCCACCACCTTCTAGCACCCATATGATAAAAAAAGGGGTTGGGGCTTGTCATAAGGGCAATAGGGTTGGGAAAATCATATAGGTGCTAGGGCTTGACGTGACCAGCCGATTGATCGGAGGGGGCCTCTCCGACCGCCCGTAGGAAAATACGTATATGCAGAGGAGTTGTAAGGTAAATAAAATATCCCGCCGTGGAAACTTACTTGGCATAGATACGATACTCGTAAAAATTACACATAAACCGGAAGATACCCCAGGAAACTCAAAGATACGGGACGAAAATGCGTTCTACACGGGTGTAATAATCAACTGTTAACAGTAATTTCCTCTCACCCAGACAGCTAGTCTGAAAGCCCTCGAATCTCTAACTTCAGACTAGCTTCCAAAAGTAATAAAATTTGCATAATAGTTGAGGAAAGAGGCAAGTATGTAACAGTTATCGTTGTAGGAAATACCCCCTCTATCTCTCTCCCCACTCTCTCCCCCCTCTCTCTCTCTCACGTTCTATCTATCTATCTATCTATCTATCTATCTGTAAGTTCATATCTATCTACCTATCTATTTATCTGTCTGTTCATAACTATATATCTTCATTATATTCATTATATATATATATATATATGTGTGTCTCTCTATCTGTTTCTGACTGTTCACATCTATCAATCTGTCCACGTTTATTTCAGTGTGTTTCAATATCTATCTATCTATTCATATTCTATTCTATTTGCATCACATATCGTCTGTTCATATCTATCTATCTATCTATCTATCTATCTATCACTTGCACCCGAGAGAAAGACTAGAATTCATCTGTTTTTTTTTTTCACGGCTATGGGTAAATAGGCGGACTGGATACTTCAGTCTAGGAGAAGGACAACTGTGAGGTATTTGGATGATATGAGGGGATACCTAGCTCTTCCTACCCTCCTAAACCAAAACACCTTCTTCCTAAATTATATATTTAAACCCCGGAATCCCGAAAAAAAACCAACCCAGTCATAACCATGTTTTTGCTTTGTCTGATGCTGCTGCATTTTGCAGTTGAAATGAATTATTACATGATACAAATTTAAAAGCTTTTCCTTCATTTATTCCCTATTTTACTCTGTCAGTCCACATACTGGTACTAGACACATCGAGCTATCACTACGATTAACCTGTAACATACAGTTGAACCCCACATGTAATGATCCTCATCACCATATATATATATATATATATATATATATATATTGCTCAACATAATATTTTACTGATTTAGAATAGTTTTAGCAGTAAATATATATATATATATATATTAGGGGCTGGGTTAGCTCAGTCGGTAGAGCGTTCGGCTAGAAACCATAAGGTTCCTAGTTCGATACCGGTCCTCGCCGACTCAGCGTATGAGTAGCACAGGGATCTGTGTAGTAAATTAAGGAGCTGATGGTAGGTGTTCCGCTCCACCTCAGATGCCAAAACAATCTCCTTGGTCTAGCGCTATTGAAAAGGGGATATACTCCCCCGCTGACTGGCTGATACCGACTTTAGACCGCCCCGACGACTTTACTTTACTTTTATATATATATATATAACAGACAGACAGACACACACACACACACACATACACACACACATATATATATATATATAACCTCACTTACACATACACACAGAGACAGACAGACAGACAGACACACACACCACACACACACACACACACACATATATATATATATATATATATATATTCCTTGCATTTATAGTCGTGTTCAGCATCTGTAATTTCAATAGTCTATTTACATAAAGAAACATGCTGTAATAAAAGAAACATGCGCACACCTAAACACGCGCGCCCTCCCGCATGCACACACACACACACACACACACACACACACACACATATATATATATATATATATATATATATATATATTCCTTGCATTTATAGTCGTGTTCAGCATGTGTAATTTCAATAGTCTATTTACATAAAGAAAAATGTTGTAAGGTGCGCACGCCACACGCCTAAACAACCTCACTTACACATACACACAGAGACAGACAGACAGCCAGACAGACAGCATTTATAGTCGTGTTCAGCATCTGTAATTTCAATAGTCTATTTACATAAAGAAACATGCTGTAATAAAGAAACATGCGCACACCTAAAACACCCACACACGCGCGCCCGCCCGCATGCACACACACACACACACACACACACACACACACACACCACACATATATATATATATATATATATATATATATATATGGGAGGAGGGGAGAGAACTGGACAGGTAGAAAAGAAAGATGATAGATATAAGTGTCACCTTCTGTTAACAGACTTAAAAGCAATTTCTTTTTTTTTCTTCTTTTTTCTTACTTGCATTATTTATTTTGACACACCTGAAAATACGTTATGGTGCTGCCCTAATCGTCTCTCAGATTTACCTCACCCACCCACGCTTTAAATTCATTTCTGCAAATCATCATCATCGTATCAGATGGACATTCTTGTCTAGCTTTTTCGCAGCCTTAAGCTTTCACCTAGATACATTTTAACTAATGACAGACATTCCACAAAGGTTGGGGGTTCAAACTTCACATGCCTCTATAATTGGGGTAAACGAACGCTTGAATAATCTATGATGACCAAGCGGTTTGCATTTACCTTGGCGCTAATACCCTAGGGAAAGCTAGGAATCCAACTATTCTCTTTCAAACTATGGGTAAATAGTAGGGCAAACTGGGCTCTTTAATCTTGGTTAGGCAACCGATCTTGGAGAAGGAAAACTCTTAATTCAAATGTGTTAAACTCCGCTTAAGAAATTGAGCATGTGTCACATCCTACTTATGCGGCGAGGTTGGTAAATATGTATAATTACTAAGAAGTTTATCAATATCAGTCACAATCTATCTATCTATCTATCTATCTATCTATCTTAAACTGATCATATCTATCTCAGATTGCTCACTTTATCTATCTATCTACCTATCTATCTATCCCAGATTGTTCACTCATATATGTCTATCAATCTGTGAATGCTCACTCATTATCTATCTATATATCGACCTCAGATTGTCCAATCTATCTATCTATCTATCTATCTCAAACTGTTTCATATTATTACATTATCTGCTGCTTCTTCTATCTTTTAAACTTTTCGGCTGGCCGTTCTTAGTTCTCTGGGCTCTCTCTCTTTCATCGGCTCGTCTCGGGTGTATCTCCGACCGTACCTCTCCGCGCCCATTTTTGTTAGTTCTCATTAAAATCAGCAACACAGAGACTTATTTTGTTTTTAACAAACACGTGAAGAAGAATTTCACCGATGCCAGTGGAAAAAGACGACGACGTTAGTCAGCGTTTTTAAGTATTTCTTTTTTTCCTCATATTTGAATTTCAACAAAAGCAGCCACACACCAAAAGCAGAGGCTCGCAGACTTTTGTTTTCATTAATAATTTATTTTTTCCTTAAACCAACGAAAGCCGTGATGAAGGTTTGTTAAAACAGACTGAAACACTGCAGCGTAGATTTATTAAATATCATTCGTTAATGAAACTTTTTACTATATTATCGGATTTACTTCCACTTTTTCCCATTTTCACTCACCCCCCTCTCTCTCTCACTCTCTCTCTCTTTTATCTCTTCACACTCTCTCCATTTCTTTCTCCCCCTCTCCCTCTCCCTTCCACGCTCTTCCTTTTTGAGGAAATCAGTGTTAGATTATTTTGTTTTGTGCGTCAAACATAAAAGGACATAAAAGGACATATACATAAATAGGTATTTACTCAAACCGTTCAGCATGGGTAGGATGTGACACAAGGTCACAAGTATGGGTCATCCTGCGAGGATCAAACTCGCCAGCTATACATAGGTATATACAGTATGGCTATTGTTATTTACTCCTTTTGAGTTTTAACATCAGCGTTTCACTAGAGTCTGAGTGACAGCAAGTCTCCTCAGATCTCCAGGACTCTTCTGAGTATTCTGGCAGATTGCAGCAGTGTTCTGGATGGTATCAATCCTTCCTCTGATTTCCAGATTTTCCAAACCCTTTTCCAATCCTTTTGCACTTTCCAAGTGCCCCAACTACAATTGGTATCACTTTGACTTTCATATTCCATAACTTTTTCAGTTCTCTGGCAAGGTCCAGGTAATTGTCCATTTTTTCATTTTCCTTCTGCTTCACCCTGTGATCTGCTGGAACTGCAAAATCCACCAGTTGACAAGTTCTTTCTTTTTTGTTAATCAGCACTAGGTCTGGTCTTCTTTCTGGGATAAGGTGATCCGTTTTTATTTCAAGGTCCCAGAGAATTTATTATTATTATTATTATTATTATTATTATTATTATTATTATTATTATTATTATTATTTCACTCCTTGTAAGATTTTCCCACCAGCGTAAGATGATGGTCTTTTATTGGAGCCTAAGTGACAACAAATCTCCTTAGGTCTCCAGTACTCTTGCCGATCTTAACAATGCTGTTGTCTGGATGATCTTAATTCTTCCTTTGATTTACAATTCCTCCAATCTGTTTTCTAAACTTTTGGGGACATTCCAAGTCCACCAACTACAATTGGTATCACTTTATCCTTCATATTCCACAGGCTTTTCAATTATTATTATTATTATTATTATTATTATTATTTGCTCCTTTTAGAGTTTTCATATCAGTATTAGCTGATGGTCTTTCACTGGTGTCTGAGTGACAGCAGGTCTCCTCAGGTCTCCTGGACTCTTCTGGGTATTCTGGCAGATTGCAGCAGTGCAGTGTTCTGAATGGTTTCAATCCTTCCTCTGATTTCCAAACATTCCAGACCCTTTTCCAATCCTTTTGGGACTGTTCCAAGTGCACCAACTACAATTGGTATCACCTTCACTTTCATATTCCATAATTATTATTATTTCACTCCTTGTGAGATTTTCACACCAGCGTAAGATGATGATCTTTTATTGGAGCCTAAGTGACAACAAATCTCCTTAGGTCTCCAGTACTCTTGCCGATCTTAACAATGCTGTTGTCTGGATGGTCTTAATTCTTTCTTTGATTTCCAATTCCTCCAATCTGTTTTCTAAATTTTGGGGGACGTTCCAAGTCCACCAACTACAACTGGTATCACTTTATTCCACGGGCTTTTCAATTATTATTATTATTATTATTATTATTATTATTATTATTATTATTATAAAAAAGTGAATTTTATTCTAAACCAAAGATAGTAGTATTTTCACTACAGAGTTATTGCAATTTTATTTTTGCTTAGTGTTTTAATGCAGTAGATTTTGGTGATAACATTTGTCTTTATTGTATAAGGTCCCACTAGAAATTATAATTATAATCCAGGTTGGCTTAGAAGAAAAACGATATTTTTTATTTAAAAAAAATAAGGAGCTACTTGTTTGTGTGCGATACTATATATATATATATATATATATGTGAGAGAGAGAGAGAGAGAGAGAGAGAGAGGAGAGAGAGAGAGAGAGAGAGAGAGAGAGAGAGAGTCTGTATCGTGGCGTTTAATAATTTCCAGTTTCTCGTCTATTTGGTTATCAAAAAAAGTATCTATATAAACCAGTTAGTGTCTGAAGATTGTGTTTTATCCGCACATTAAACTTTTAATTACAGAACCGTGAAGGATAGTGATTTATTTTTTCCTTTTTAGTTTTCATACTGCTCTGCTTGCCGACATTCCAACGCTGATTTATTATCTATTATATATTTTTATTCAACATTTGTTTTTCGTACATCTTTTTCTTTCATTCTCTCCCCGTCTCTCCCTATATATATATATATATATATATATATATATATATATAGATATAGATATAGATATAGATATAGATAAAGTTAGACACTATCTACCTAGCTTTCACCTAAAGGATTTCCAGATTAATTGTGAGTCAGAATCATTCTGAAGATCCTTTAGGTGAAGCCTTGGTAGATAGTATCTGCCTCATTTTAAGTTTCTACTTTTTGTTTTACTTAGTGTATTGAGCACTTTTACATATTCGCTTAGTCTACTCTTTCGGTGTTTTTTTTTTTTGGCCAGTCACTGCGGAGCTATTTGTTTTTTTTTTCTCAGACTGTTTGGCCTTTTCATTTTTGTATTTTTTCCAGATATCTCGTTGTAATCTTTTTTCATTTACAAATTGCATTTATCTGTTTTGTTCACCGCCAGAGCCACACACACATACATATATATACTACATACAACACACACACACACCACACACACACACACACATATATATATATATATATATTATATATATATATATATATATATATATAAGTAATTGGTAATTTGCTTGAAGCTTGTTAAAGTATTATAATACATTAATAATTTGAAAGCAATACAATGCGTATAAAAAAAAGAAAAAACATCTTTTTGTTTTATTTTTATACGCATTGTATTGCCTTCAAATTTATTAATATATTATAATATAATATATAATATATATATATAATATATATATATATATATATATATATATAAGAGATTTATCCCAAAACTTGGTATTTCCGTCGAAATAAATTTATTATGGATTACTGTATTGAGTTCTTCCTTCCTTTATTGATATATATATATATATAAATATATATAATATATATAATATATATATATATATATATATATATATTCACCTCCTCCGACATTAGGAAAATCCTCACTGAAAATCATCTATAAAATTAACAATAAGAAACGCCTACGAATTCAATATGCATAAAAAATAAATAAAAAACTAACATTAATAAAATAGCATTCAACATCGGTCATAATATATTAGCTATTTTTAATAAATAATACACTAATCCCGCAACCCTCTAAAAATAATGGACTCTTCTAATTTAAAACAAAATAGATAAAAGAACAAGAAAAACGAAAAAAAGAAGAACTAACACCATAATCATATACCTCCAGATGACGACTGAAGAAGCGGTCGAAAGTGCTCGGGCTGATAGTATGGGAAGAATCCTATTTCAACTGGATCCTAACATTAGAAAGACAGCCAAACGAGTGGAAAAGATACAAATCAAGATCATGAAAAAGAACATTTTAATAACACCTGTCTACGATATATATATATATATATATATATATATATATATATATATATATATATATGTTAATGTATAAGTAGTACTTACCGGTGGGTATGAGTACGATCGTTGGAAGCGCACAGTATCCAGGGGTTAAGATTGAGAAAAAACAAATACAAAGTGTCAATACAATGTAGAGCAAAAATTTATTTTAACAAAGAAAGGAGTAACCTACTCGAGTTTCATCGATTGATTCTTCAGGGTTACATAGTTAAATAATCGAGTTTTATACCACTAAGTTTAATCGAAAACTCGATTAATTTAACTGATGTAACCCTGAGAATCAATCGATGAAACTCGAGTAGGTTACTCCTTTCCATTGTTAAATATATATATATATATATATATATATATATATATATAAAATCTTCAATGCGTGCCAACTGTATGGATACCTTTGACTTTCTCTCACCATCTGTCGGCTATCGCTCTAAGTTGATCCTTTTGACGGCATCCAGTGTCCATACAGTGCTGGTGAATGCAAGCGTTTGCAGGCCGTCTAACACTAGTGCGTTCATGGGTGTGTCTACTGATCAGCTCATGAAAGCCTAATTAATTTTGGATTTCAGATATTTGAGCACTTTTTAAGCACACTTTTTTCGCGGTTCTTTTTCATCTCTCCATATGTCTCATCTGATAATTGTATTTTTAGGGGGTTGATGGGTGAGGTAAAATACATAAAACTAATAGTAATACGACTACCATTCGGAGGCAAGTAGACATTTATTTATTTTCCTGCTTTATATATTTACCAACCCCTCCGCACGAGAAGGATGTGACACAAGGTTGATTTCTTAAGCGGAGTTTAACAGGTTTGAATTCAGAGTTTTCCTTCTCTTAGACCGGTTGCGTAACCAAGGTTAAAGAGTCCAGTCTACCCTACTATTTATCCATAGCTGGAAGGAGGGTAAGATTCATACATTTCCCAAGGGTATTAGCGCTAAGTGAAATACAGTTACAACATCCAGGATTTGAACTCGGGGCGACGAGTCCATTTCCCATGACTTTAACAATTACACCACGCGCTTCCACTTATTTTCCTGCTATAGGATAGCGTAGACACAGAATCAACGGCGCTTGGTGACTGTCAGTTTTTCACCTATACTATAATCAGTTTCTTGTGTGTGTGTGTGTGTGTGTGTGTGTGTGTGTGTGTGTGTGCCTGTGAGGATGTGTGTTCTAATTCACTTGATTAAAGCACTGACATTTTTGGTCAAGACTTTTATTTTAATACATTCCAATACTCAGACTATGACCGCGCAGTTATATAACTGTGTGCCAAAAAGAAAAAAAAAAACTTTGAGAAACACCTACACAAAAAATGTAAACACAAATGTAAAATTAACACAATTCCCTACCCCCCTCTCTCTCTCTCTCTCTCTCTCTCTCTCTCTCTCTCTCTCTCTCTTCTGGTATAGAATACCCTACACGGGTTGACATGCCATTAAAATCAATCAATCAGACAGTGTTGTACATTGAAAATAAGAAAGAAATTTTGTGATCAATCTTGACTTTTGATTTTTGATTTATATATAGTCACGTGGTACAAAATGGCTACTTTTTTTTTTGTCTGTGTAATTGACGCTAATCTCGGCGCCCAAATCAAGTGCTCTATATTAAACACTTGAACACTTAACAAGCTCAACAGGTTGTTGTGTTGATTCAACAATAGATATCACTGGAGGATTTACTTACTTTGGTCAATAATTGAGAAGACACTCCTAAAGTTTTTAAAAAAAATCTTATCTCTCATTCTCCCCCCCTACCCCCCCCATCTATATCATACTTTCTAAAAGTCGACATGACATGTAGAGGAGAGAGATGGGGAAGATGAGAGATGCAGATATAGATATATATGAAATTGATAGTTTCGTGTAAGCAAGCTGTCGTCTGGCTACGCCACGTCGGAAGCATGATATACAGTATCAACAGGCTCCTCACGTTGTATAATACTTAACTAGTTAGACTAGCTGGTTATTCGCATAGAGTTCCATTCTCACTGGGTGCCACATAATTATTGGCTTTGTGGCAAAATAAGCTTAGCCTTGTAAATGACTACTGTACCAAGGTTAAGAAAAATAAATTTAATAGGACATCTTCTAATAGAAATTTAATCTTGAAAGAATTTTATTCAATATATCAAAGAGATTCCATATGATCGATGACCTCTCAATAACTGTCCATGCTTTTCCTGTGTTTTTTTTTTTCTGATAAAATAAAACAGGAATTCTTTCAATAGCCATGTTCATTTTTGTAGTGTAAACTACTGTTACATAATCTATGCGGTTGCATAAGATTATTGTCAATCCCCTGTATTTCTAAAGGGATGGCCCTTTTCATATCACGGGCGGGACTTTCCATGGAATAGTACAGAAAGCCCGCGAAATACGTGAAGTCACGTGGGACCTGGTTGGGTCCTCAGTTTTCAGTTTAGACGTCGGGCAGAGAAGATGTCCTGCCTTAACTGGAACTCACTGCATACGCGCGCTATGTTAGTCATATGTTTAGTTACATGAAATGTTTAGTTAAGTATATAAAAAAAGCTTAAGAAAATAACATGGTTGGTGAATGTCTTGGTAACAAGACTGATCTAGAAGATGAAATGAGTTAAGTGCGACCGACCACCAAGACGAAGTCACCAAGACGAAGTCTAGATGTTAGAAGAGACGCTAGAAGAACTCAAGATGTCAAAGACGCCAGAAGAAGAATAGAAGAAAGTAAGAAGAAAAGGGTATACAACACTACGACATCAACACCAACACATGGGAGGCTTATGCAGAAGACTGTACGACCTGACGCCTCCTCGTCAAACAAGGAACGAAAAGGAGTGAAGAAGAAAGGAAAGAAGCCGCTGCAGAAAAGAGAACCATAAGGAAGGAGAGACAACAGCATCTCCAGCAAGCATCACCGTTTGTTTGCAATCACTGCATCAGAGATTGCCATTCAAAAATTGGTGTGTTCAGCCACTCGTGCAGCTGCAGATAATAAAAAAAAGTGGACACGTGCCATCGTCTTTAGTAGACGGAAGGATGCCAACAACAATAACCATGTCAGTACTACTCTATGGTTGAACCACTTTGATTCTAACGAAACACTTGGAAAAAGAGCTTGAACGGACACTTACCTCCCATCTTACAATGAAAATAAGACGTACCAAGACATGCTGAGCACTGCTGGGGAAGTAAGCGACGTTCTCCCATGAACTGCTACACGCGATCACGCAGTATTGGCCGCCCTTCCAAAAACATCCATCCATCAGCTCTGTACGGACACTGGATACAGCCAAGAGGACTTACAAAGAGAGATAACCCATAGGGATGGATGGTAAAAGAGAGTCAAGAGAATTTGTGTTGTTTTGCTTGATGATAATGATGATGATGATGATTTGATCTATCTGGTTAGCTT
>CM042161.1:47067798-47107798 GCA_023376005.1 Doryteuthis pealeii
GCGTATATTTAAAGCGTTAGTTAAGCAATGTGCCATTTTTAGTATATGTATTTACCCAATCCCTTCGCATGAACAGGATGTGACACAAGGTCAATTTTAAGCGCAGTTTAACAGATTTTAATTCAGAGTTTTCTTTCTCCTAGACCGGTTGCCATACCAAGGTTAAAGAGCCCAAATCTGACGTACTATATACCCATGAGTTCGATTCATACCTTTCCTAAGGGTACTAGTGCTATGTGGAGTGCAACCGGCCACATCCAGGATTTGATCTCGTGTTACCTACGACGACAACCATTACACTACGGGCACCTCCCATTATTGATATATGGTTGTATTTACCCATAATTGAAATATGAAAAAATGGGAAAATTAAAGATTTCTAATAGTTGTATTTGTTATATCTGAAACCTTATGAACTTTAAATGTTTAATTATACAATACATAGAATTTCACGATCATGGATGAGCAGTAATTGAATAAGTAAAGTCGTCGAGGTGGCCTAAAGTCGATATCAGCCAGACATCGAAGGAGTCTATCTCCTTTTCACTGGCACTAGACCAAGGATATTGTTTTTATCGTCTGAGACGGAGTGTCACACCTACCATCAGCGCTACACTTTACCGCACAGATTCCTGTGCTACTCATACACTGAGTCGGCGAGGGCCGGTATCGAACCAGGAACCGTGTGGTTCCTAGCTGAATACTCTACCGACTGAGCTAAACAAGAGTTAAAAATGACCCCTCAAACGAGGACACTGGGATGATATGGGAAAATGGGAAAATTAAAGATCATAATAGTATGTCTAATAAATCCACACAGCTAACTCTTCTCAAATATGTAAGTCTCTCACAAATGGTCATACCTCTAAGCAACTTTACCCATTCGATCATGCCATAAAAAAACTTTTCTACACACACGCCTTCATTCACTCTTTTTATACTCCTTTCTTTATATATTTTCTTTTCTATTTAGTTTCGCTCTGTTAATAAGAATACATTCATCTACAAAATATAAATCTTGGATCTACCCTTACTATATTAGGTCTCACAATTTTGACAGGTTTAAATGAACCATTGATTTCACAACAAAAGGACAATCCCAGCCAGAAAACTGGCAGGGCAGGGTTAGAGCCTGACACAATAATATGTTTACGATAGATGCTGGAATTTAAAAATTTAGTTCAAATATAAATTAACATACCAGTTATGTTCTAAAGTATCAAGACTGCTGCTGATTTTAACAAGACAGAAATTAACAAATAGTACAATTGACATTCAACACAGTTATTCCAGTGAGTTTTCTACTGGTCAGAGTACCATTTAATGTCCGCCATTTTCTTAATCTTACTCATAGATGAATTTTCAGTTTATCAAAGAAGAAAACGTTATGAGTATAGAGGGTGTTGCACTCGCATAATATTGTATTTCACTCAAAACCTTTTGCTCAAAAAGCATCGAGACGGATTTCACAAACCGCCAAATTAAAATTTAAAAAAAATGGCAATTTGTGAAACTAGTCTCAATGCATTTGAGTGAAATACAAGATCATGCAAGTGCAACACCCTCTATACTCATACTTAAAAAGCTAAAAACGTCCCCTTGTTTCATTTAATTCCTACCAAGAAGCTATTCACACATCGGCGGGGCTTAGAATACGCTGACTGTGTCCTCTAAAAGGGGGTAAGAAAAAAAGGTGTCCTGGTTATAACACTAAACTGCTTCCGATGGTGAAGCTCCAGTTCTGAAGCTCTGGGGAGTATGGAGTATCCCTTCATTAGCATTACTCCCAGGTCCACTCTGATTCTGAATTGTAGTACCTGTTAGGTCCGATCTATGGCTCAAATAGAACTGTTTATTCGTATTCAATAGGAATATTGATCCCATATAACTATGATTATTTGTATTTGTGTTTTCTAAGGATTATTATTTTTTACTTGAAGTCATATAACTATGTGTAAACAAATGACTATTATTAAATAGAAATAATTACTTGAAACCATATAATTATTAGTATTTGATAGGAATACTTGAAACCATGTAATTGTGTACAAATTATTTGTATTAAATAGGAATACTGAATATCATATAACTAGCTAACTGTATCCCCCTGCACTCTATGTTAAGTTAACGCTTAAGTTCTTGAAATCTGGGTAATGTTGAGTATCCCTTTATTGACATTACTCCTATATCAACTCTGATCTGGAGTGGTTGTACCAGTAGTGTCATATATCTGGATAAAATAATCCTGTTTAAAAATATCCCTAGCCAAATAGATGTCATATAACTAATGTTTCTAATAATAATTCAAGCTATAATTGTTTTCGAAGAAATATTCTTAGTTTATTGAAACTATATAACGATGTGCAAACAAATGACTATCATTAATTAAAAATAAGTATTTGTATTTGTGTTTTCTAAGGATTATTATTTTTTACTTGAAGTCATATAACTATGTGTAAACAAATGACTATTATTAAATAGAAATAATTACTTGAAACCATATAATTATTAGTATTTGATAGGAATACTTGAAACCATGTAATTGTGTACAAATTATTTGTATTAAATAGGAATAGTTAATATCATATAACTAGGGGTGAGCAAATGAATACTTTTTCCCTAAACATTCAATAAGACAGGTGTTTTTGTGGCCATTTTTGCTGCTAATTACGATTCTGTTGAGGTCCTTGACCTAAAATTGCATTTTAGGTTGGTTCCGTGAGGATTTTCAAAATGGCGACTGGAAATCCTTGTTTTTGTTAAAGAAAAGCTTAATAATATATGGCTTAATAATATTGTAAGTAAAGTCATCGGGGCGGCCTGAAGTCGGTATCAGCCAATCAGCGAAGGAGTCTATCCCCTTTTCAATAGCGCTAGACCAAGGAGATTGTTTTGGCGTCTGAGGTGGAGCGCCACACCTACCATCAGCTCCTTACTTTACCGCACAGATCCCTGTGCTACTCATACGCTGAGTTGGCGAGGATCGGTATCGAACTGGGAACCTTGTGGTTTCTAACCGAACGCTCTACTGACTGAGCTAAACCGACCCTGTATGAAAATACATTAATTTTATTGATTTGACCAGCTCTAATCTCTTTATCGGGTAAAAAAAATGGAAATTATAAGATTAGTGACGTTTTTGCACTGAGTTTTTTTTTTTTCACGCTGTTATATTATAACTGCGTGCAAAAAACAATCTCTTGAGAAACGACTACACAAAAGATGTAATATAAATATACAATGAACGCAATTTTACTCATCTCTAGGGATAAAGTAACCATAGACGGGTTGACATGCTTTTAAAATCAATCAATCAAAAAGTATCGAGACTGGCTTCATAGTCATTTTCTTCTCAAACTGTCACTTATAAAAATAAAAAAAAGGATAAAAGTTGGCCCCTTGTTTCCCTTAATTATCACAAAGTAACTATTTATTAAACAGAACCTTTGCCAAGTTAGGGTAGCGAAGTCAACAGCAACTATCAGTTTCTCGCCTATGCGATTTTCAAAGTAAATGAATTAGGTATATTCGTATTTTTTCTTATATACTCTTCTTTGGTGCATCATGGGTGGGGTGGTTAAGTTTTAAGGGCATCGTGGGAAGTCTGGTTTACTTTATGTGGCATTCTGGGAAGAGCGTTCTAGTCTAGTATTGTATCGATTTCGTTATATGTTACTTTATTTCTTCTATTGCCTTTAATTTGTTCTAGTGTTTTTTTGTTTTGTTTTTGTTTTTTTTTATATACATTATTATTTTACTCCTTGTGAGTTTTTTTTCCACCAGCATTAGCTGATGGTCTTTCACTGGAGTTTGAGTGACAACAAGTGTCCTTGGGTATCTAGAACTCTTCTAAGTATTGTTAGCCGATTTCAACAATGCTGTTGTCTGGATGATCTCAATTCTTCCTCTGATTTCCAAACTTTCGAAACCCTTTTCCAATCCTTTTGAGACCGTTCCAAGTGCACCAACTACAATTGGTATCACTTTCACTTTCATATTCCATAACTTTTTTAGTTCTCTGGCAAGGTCCAGATATTTGTCCATTTTTTAGTTTTCCTTTAGCTTCACCATTATTATTATTATTATTATTATTATTATTATTATTATTATTATTATTATTATTATTTCTCTTCTTCTGAGTTTTTCATACCAGATTTAGCTGATGCTATTTTACTGGACTCTGAGTGGCAAATCTCCAGGACTCTGCTGAGTATTCTATCCGATCTCAGTAATGCTGTTGTCTGGATGGTCTCAATTCTTCCTCTGATTTCCAATTCCTCCAGTCTGTTTTCTAAACTTGTAGGGACCGTTCTACAATTAGTATCACTTTCACCCTCATATTCCGCAGCTTTTTCAATTCTCTAGCAAGGTCCAGGTATTTGTATACATTTTCATTTTCTTTCATCTTCATCCTGTAATCTTCTGGAACTGCCAAACCTACCAGTTAACAAGTTCTCTTTTTCTTGTTAATCAATACGAGTTCTTGTTTTCTGGTTGGGATAAGGTGATCCGCCTTAATATCAAAGTCCCAGAGAATTCTGTGTTTCATTCTCAACAAAAGATTCTGATTTATACATATACCGTTTTTTGGTTTGGTTTGGTTTGTTTTACGGCATATCAACCTCAGTGGGTCATTAAATGCCGTTAAAGTTTTGAAATAAATCAATTCTTAATGGATAATACAATTTTTTTATAAATACATTTTCTATTTAACCCATAGATGGGAATATACCGTTTTGTCGTATAGTCAAAATTCAGGGTTTTTTTGCGCAATTCCCAGTGAATCCCTTTTCAATCCAGTCGTGCCTAGCCTTGTATTCTCGTTATGCTAGTTTGTTGTTAGTTTGCTGCATTCACTGAATACATGGTTTATTGTCTCATCTCCGTCACCACACACCCTACATTTGCTGTTTTGTTGTGTCTTATCAATGTTTGCTGATGTCTGAGCAGTCCATGACACGCGACACACCACTTTGGCCTTTACTTAGGCTAGATGGTCGGTCGAAGAGACCCCCTCCAACCAATCAGCTTGTCACGCCAAGCCCTGTATGATTATTCTAACCCTATTGCCCTTAAGGCAAACCCCAATCTTGGGGACTGTGGAGCACCCCTTCATCACCATTGCTCCCTGGTCCACTCTGACCCGGAGTGGTAGTACCTGTTAGAGTCCCATCTATGGGTTAAATAGAAAAATGTATTTATAAAAAAATTGTATTATCCATTAAGAATTGATTTATTTCAAAGATTTATCGGCATTAAATGACCCACTGAGGTTGATATGCCGTAAAACAAAACAAACAAAAAAACCCCAATCTTTTTTTATCATGAATGTGCTATAAGGTGGAGACTGAGGATGACTTTAAACTGCATCAAATGATGAAGTTCCAGTTACGGAGCCCTGGGGTGTGTGAAGTACCCCTTCATTACCATTACTCCCAGGTCCACTCTGACCCGGAGTGGTAGTACCTGTTAGGGTTCCATCTATGGGTTAAATAGGAAAAATGAGTTTACAAAGATGTGTTGAAAAATTGAGTTTATAAGAAAATTGAATACCCATCAAGCACGAATAGAACAAGACGTCTTAGACATAAAATAATCCAACAAGGGTGGACCTGCCGTAAAATCAAACAAATCAAACTATTGAACAAATATTCAATTAGGGAAGAGGCGATTAAAAGCATCATATGTAAAATCATGCATTATTCACTTACATTCTTCACATTCCTTTACTATTCCCGCCCTGTCGGCTGGGGCGTTAGAATGCACCGACTGCACCTCTGCAGAGGGATAAAATTCACCAAATGTGACCACCTGTTGGCTGTGGGTGGCGACCCGTGATGCTTAAGGATAGAACCCAGATGGATGAGCAATCCATGACATGCAATACTTCACTTTGGCCCTTTCTTGGGTTAGACGGAGAAGCCCCTCCAATCAATCGGCTGGTCAAGTCAAGCCCTAGCAACTATATGATTGCCCCAACCATATTGCCCTTATGACAAGCCCAACTCTTTTTATCATATGGGTGCTAGAAGGCGGTGGCTGAGGGTCTACATGTCATGGGAATGACATTAAACTCTATCTGATGGTGAGGTTCCAGTTTTGAAGTTTGGGGAATGTGGAGCACCCTTTCATCACCATTGCTCCCTGGTCCACTCTGACCGGGAGTGGTAGTACCTGTTAGGGTCCCATCTATGGGTTAAATTGAAAAATGTATTTATATAAAAAAAATTGTATCCATTAAGAATGAATTTATTTCAAAACTTTACTATTCATTTAATACCAGAATAAATAAAGCACAACCCGTAGAGTACAAATATCAGTAATAAACTGTTATACAAAGCGTTAGTTAAGCAATGTGCCATTTTGGTATATGTTTGATGGGTTACTCATTTCGACTTTAATATAATCTACATACTAACGACTAAACTACTTTTTAACATAACCGGTAACTATTTTCTGTAAACACCAAATTAAATCTAAAAGTACAAACGACTGGAATCGTTTTTCACTGTCGCAATCGTGTGCGCATGCGTGTTTATAAGAATGGGTGTGGGCCATGAATCAATTATAATTTATCAAAATATCATCTTGTCCATATACGGTCAACTCTCGTTTAGGTTTTTATATATGTATATACCCGCAAGCGACGAACGGGTCGCCAAGCAAGTGGCAATCGTTGTGACCCATTTTGGTTGGATGTTAAGTTGCTCAGCAGGTTGAAAAAAAAAAAAAAAACATGGCGTACGAAAAAAAATTAACGGTTGCTTGTTGGTGAAGCAGCTAACATTCTTCTGTTATTCTTTTCTAATCTTTTTTTTTTTTTTATCAATTCTTTTTTCTTTTCTTTTTAATCAGGACAAATATAACCTGTCGCAGAAGTAGAGGACAGAAGTCAGGTAGGCCAGTATTGTGAGTGGTGTCCTTAATAAATCTGGGTATGAGTTTAAAAACCAATGCTTCATGTTTTTCTTCTTTTGGTACCAATACACGTTTTTCTACTTCATAGGATTACTAAATTGTACCATCATTATCGCTGCCTTCTATCTATCTATCTATCTATCTATCTATCAATCTATCTATCCAACACTTTTCATATCTATCAATTTCTCCAGAACTCTTCTTAGTATCCGAACCGATCTCAAATACAGTGGTCTCGACAGTCAAAGTCCTTCCCCGGATCTTCAGTTCCCATGGTCTCTTTTCCAGGGCCTTCGAGATTTTTCCAATGGTTCCGACAAACGATTGGTATTACTGTTCCACAATTTTTCCTGGTATCTAGCAAGGTCTATGTATTTATATACGATTATCATTATTTTACCCCCCCTGTGAGTTTTTCACACCAGTTTTAACTGGAAGTTTTTATGCGTGTTTAAGTGACAGCAGGTCTCCTCCGGTGTCCAGGATTGAATATTCTAGTTGATCTCAACAGTGCTGTGGTCTGGATGGTCTCGATTCTTCCTCTGATTTCCATGTCTCCCAGTCTCTTTTACAGACACTTGGGGACCATTGCAAGGACACCAATTACAATTGGAGTCATCATTGCCTTCATGTTCCTCAACTTTTTCAGCTCTCTTGCAAAATTCAAGCATTTGTCTATCTTTTAGTTTTTTTCTTTCTTTCTTCACTGTATGGTCTGCTGTAACGGCAAAATCTACTAGATTACAAGTTATTTTCGTCAATTCAGCGTATGAGTAGCACATGAATATGTAGGAGTGGGGCCTTTATAAATCTAAGTTGATTTAATATAGCTCCCCAGAATTCAGTCTCACCAGATGGTAAATCAAAATAATTTGAATTGCATAACAGAAAAATTTACAATTTCAAAAAATTTGGCGCCTCAGACGCTAAAACAATCTCCTTGGTCTAGCGCTAGTGAAAAGGAGATAGACTCCCTCACTGCCTGGCTTATAATGACTTCAGGCCACCCCGACGACTTTACTTTTTTACTTTCTTACTTGCATATTGTAATAAATGGGATATAAATACGGAGCTTGGGTAAAAAACAAAAAAAAAACATGGTCTTTATTTACAAAGGGGGTACAGTGAATAAATATGGATTCTTGGTAATAAATAAACGGCAATAACTCTATACATTTAAGGTATTTTTAAAGGATAATAACACTCGAAAAGTATTCTTTTTTCTCATCTGACTTCCTGTCGCCATAGTGACAGTCTTCTAATGTATACATTTGTAAAAGGAAAACAAATTTTTGAGAAGTAAATTTTTCTGTTGTACAATTCAAATTATTTTGATTTACCACCTAATGAGACTGAATTCTGGGAAATCAACTTCGATTTATAAAGGCCCTAATTTTGGTCGAAATTAATTTATTATGGAATAACGGTGTTGAGTTTTTACTTCCTTTCAAAGATATATATATATATATATATATATATATATATATATATATATTTTTTCCAACATGTTAAAATTTTAAACTCTTGCACAATTTCCCTTCCCCACCCAGTCGTGCCGAATATTTAATTCCTTTTAATGCCAATTTGTTGCATTCACTTATTATGTGATCAACCATTTTTCGCTGTCACAAAATAACCTACACATTCTTTTGCATATTATCAAATTTTCCTTTCACATAAGAATCGGTTCTTATGACATTACTACTGTGCGTTGCTATTAAAATAGATTCGGTTTCTTTCTTGAATTTTCCTCTTCTCAGCCATATACAAGCAATTTCGTGCGCAATTCCCTTGGTTTGTCGCTTGAAATATCCATACATTTGTTTTTCTTGTCACTTGATTCTTCCCAATCTCGCTAATCCTTAACTTGTTCCTCGTAAATTTCTACAATAAAATAAACTGAACCCTCATTTTATGTCCGTGTTTTTGCAACAAATGTTTTATTTTTCTTACACCCGTTATTTTACAATACTAAATATATTTTATTTATTTATCTTAATATTCACTTCAATGTGTATTTTCTAAAAGTTTTTATTTTGTGAGAATGGTTAGTTTTAAATTTTACAATTTAGGCATAAATTGTATCCTCCTTTTATGACCGTAATTTTGTTTTTTCGTCGACGATGATTAAAATCTGACGTTTTTATTTTAGAGTACCAAAGCCAAAAGAAAAGAAATAACAACAACAAAAGGTAATCTTCAACTTTTTACTCGTAAATTCCTATCATATCATAAAATTAAACTTGGGCATTATCTGAGCCAAGCCTAATTTTATGGTAGGAATTTACGAGTAAAAAGTTGAAGTGTAAAACGGGCCCCCACTTTAAAACTAAGCATTCTCACAAAATAAAAAAACTTTTAGAATATACATATTGAAGTGAATATTAAAATAAATAAATAAAAATATATTTGGTATTGTAAAATAACGGGTGCAAGAAAAATAAAACATTTATTGCAAAAACACGGACATAAAATGAGGGTTCAGTTTATTTTATAGTAAGAATTTATGAGGAACAAGTTGAAAATTACCCCAATCTCCTGGGTATCATAAGTAAGTTTTACTGGTGAGGTTACTAGCTCCACATCGAATCTTACCATTGGATATTTTCCCTTATTAAAAAATAAAAATAAATAAAAACGAATACCATACCTAGCATATAAATTTAGATAAAATACAACAATAGTTCTAGGTAAGTACGGTCAAAGAGGGAGATAACCCATGAAAAAATCTCATAACTTAACTGAAAATAATATATTCCAATTTGGGCTAAGTTATGGAGGTCTACAAATGTAAAATTTCATACAGCGAAGTTACACTGCGTAGCGAAAAAAAAAACGTAAGAAAAATAGCACAAGGACACACTCTAAACAGTTAGTTGCTGTACCCAGAGTGAAATCCGGCTATTTTGAAAAAAAAAAAAAAAAAAAAAGAGAGAGAGATTTTTAAATTAAATCAATCTTTATTACTGGCAATAATTTTGCGTTCAGCATGTTACCTTCCAGATGTTGAAAAAATTCACTATTAAATTTTGAAGTGAATAAAAATAGGCAAATTGAATGAAAATACTGGGGGGGGGGGGGCATTAATTCTAGAAAAAATATTGTTTTAAAACTACGAAAAGAGAAAATACGTTACAAAAATTATCTTTTCAGCTTTCAGAAAATATTTACAAATAAATTTTTTCGAATGTTGATTTTTAAAAATTTTAATTTTAATGTAGCCTTCAGGATTTGATCTTTCTAGAAATGAAAAAATTAGGGACAGGATTTTTAAAAAATCAAAATGACTAAAGGTTGAACTCCATCCACCCTGAAATAATAATTTAAAAACATTTTTCCTATTTTAAAAATAATAAAATAAACTGTTCATTATAAGATTAAGTCATTAATGAATAAATTGGTGAAAATTTCATTAAAATTTGACTATTCCCTGATTTTTGGTAATTGTTTTAAAATTAGGTAAAAAAAAATGATTACTTCCCTTTGTTCCAAAGTGCATATACCTAGTTCTAGGTATATATATATAAGGCGCTCCGTGTGTAATGGTTATCGTCGTAGGAAATGGACACGTCTACCGAATTTAAATCTTGGACGAGTCTTTTTTTGCATAGCGCTAATAATACCCTTAGGAAAGGTATGAATTCTATACCCCCCAGCTATGGGTAAATTATAGAGTGGACTGGGCTCTTTAACCTTGGTATGGCAAGAAGAAAAATTCTGAATTCAAACCAGTTGTATTCCACTCAAAAAAACTGACTCGTGGCAGGGGGGTTGATTGAATAAATTTAATTTATACAAGTAGTCTACATCATCTGCGTAGTAAACATTAGATAGCCATATAGCTTGTTTGTTGTTTTTTTTTTTGGGGGGGGAGAAGACGTTAATACGTCATCAAATACTATAATTCTCTGATCTATATCCATTCATTTTAAGAAAGAGAAAAGTAAAAAAAAAAATACGTTCCCACACCGGGAATCGAACCCGGGCCGCCTGGGTGAAAGCCAGGAATCCTAACCACTAGACCATATGGGAGAACGCTGTGTGCTGACTCAATAATGTAGTATTTATATTTAAGGTAATAATAGCAGCAGTCATTACGCTGTTAATTTTTATATTAACACCATGTGCTTGTTGCAGTTCAAATTAAATATTTCAAAGGTTTAATATTTGAATAGGAGCTCTTAGCAAGGATGGCTTAGTAAGTTTGATATAATCTTTTAAAATCCTTGACGTTAATTTAACATAATTTACCTCTGTGTTGTGCTTCTTAGGAGATAAACACGTTATAAACGCCTTGCCAGGGGTTAGCATAACACATACAGCAGCATATCTAGCAAAACCTTCACCGGGCTTCTCGAAATGATGTCCTAGTACCAGACTAAGGCAAGTTTAATTAGCACCCTCATATTTACATTATGCAAAAATGAAATAAAATAAATTAAATAATTATAATAATCTGAAATAAACAAATAATTATTTTTAAAATAATATATTTAGTATCAAATATTGATCATACTGAAAAAAAATAATTTAGGAAAATATTGGTTATTGATTAAATATTATTGTATTAACCGACAAACATAGCAATAAATTAAAAAAAGAAAAAAAAAATACGTTCCCACACCGGGAATCGAACCCGGGCCGCCTGGGTGAAAGCCAGGAATCCTAACCACTAGACCATATGGGAGAACGCTGAATGTGTGCTACGTTTTATGCTATTTATAAGGTGAGCATTAGCAGCTACTTATAGGAGTAGCAGCAGGAGCAGCCGCCGCACTTCGTTTTATTTTTATCACAGCTACAACTGCTTTGCGAATGTATCAACAAGACGGGAAATTCAATACAGTGTTAAACATACATAGTAGTCGAAATACAGCTGATTTTATTTTCACTGCTTAGGAAATGAAAATGTCATTCTGCTACTGTAATAAGCTGATTTCTTATAGGGAGGAATGAATAGATTTTGGGTACCTCACTGTAGGGAGTAATGTTCCGTCCGCTTGTCTTGCAGGTCCGGATGGATATGTCCCCAACACAAACTCAAACTCTTTTTAAGTTCGAGGCTACGTTGCGTAGCCGCCATTATTTAGACGAAGGGAGGAGCTTCGTGTTATTAAGTAGAAGTTTCTAATTTCTTTTTTTTTCCGAAGTTCTGTTTATGTATATAGTCAACAAACATAGCCCCCCCCCATATATTGTATTTTTCAGTTTATCCACCAAATATACAATAAAACAATACGATGTTCCCTCAGTCTCTGTCTGTCTGTCTGTCTGTCTCTCTATATAGTCTAATAAATTACACACACACACACACACACACACGTGTCTGCGCGTGTGTATGCATGTGTGTTGATTGAGTAATTGATTTTAACGGCATAGGGTTATTTTCTGAGTAGAGGTTAAAAGGAATTGCGTTCAATGTAGCTTTTTTTATTTTTAAATTAGTCTAGTTTGTTTATTAAAGTTTTTTGCACATATAATATCAATTATTCCTAATACAAATAATTTGCTCACAATTATATGAGTTTCAATTAGTTATTTCCATAAATATTTTTTGGGTACTAGGTTCCACCAATTTTCCCTGTGAAATTTACCCGCCCCCTATATTTAACACAATGAAACTTGCATAAAGGTTAATATTATCTTGAAAATTTGTTGTCCATTCGAAAGAAGAAACATTAAAAAAAACTCCTAATGATTTTTAAACATTTTTTTCAGCTTACGGAAATAATGAAAATTATGAACGAAAAACAATGTTTACATTTTTGCACCGTTAAATCAATTGAAATTTAACGTAGCCAAACACAAGTTATGACGAGAGGCTTTTTAAAAAATTATATGAAAAATAAATTAATGATCCAGTTTTCACTAAAATACATACGGGGAAATATTTTTTTACGATGTCTAACCCCCCCCCCATTTTATCTTATGAAATATGAAAAAAATGAACCGACAAAAAACGACTTTTACTTTTTTTTCTATAAAGATAAGTAGGTATCACCAAAACGGCCACGTGATCAGTTTAGGCTATCTTGAATAAAACGGAAATAAATATTTCCGAACTTTGTTTATCAAAAATCTCGTAAAAAACCATTAACGATCATACAGGGTTGTTACAAAGAAAAACAGTTAATTCAAATTCAAAGATCAAATTATCCGATTGGGAAAAATTATATCGTTATCTTAAAAATAAATAAACCCATCCGTATTACATGCGAAAGGGTAATTTTCAGGCCGCAATTTAGACAGAAAAAATTATATATTATTTCCCTTTGACGATTATACATCTACATATGGCTGGTTGTAATGGACATACGTTTTTTAGCCAAAATTTACTAATAAAATGAATAAAATCTTTAAAAACTTTTACATTGAAATTTACTATTAAAATGAATAAAAACTTGAAAAAAATTAATATCAAAATTTCACAGTGAAATTGACTTTTAAAAAAAAAGTCTTCGGTTTTGGTATTAATTTTTAAAATCGAAAATGAAATGAAAATTTGAATATTTTTTCTAAGAGAAAAACTGATAAAATAATCAATATATACTTACTTTTTATTCTAATAGGCCGAAAAAGTTGAAAAATATTTTTTTACGCTAAGAAAAACAAACAATAGTTACTGAGAAGCGTCTCGTCTCTTTGTATAAAAACAAAACAAATATGTCAGTTTTGCTCTTCCGTATATTCTAAGAATCACTCTTTTACTATTCAACAAAAAAAATTACAAATTCTTTTAAAAATATTAATATAGCGTGGATCGGACCAATTTTTAGATCACCTGAATTCTAAAATTCATATATTTAGATATCCGTGAAAAATTCGATTTTTTCACGCAAAAAAAAAAAATTATTTAATTTATTTCACGCAGAAAAAAAAATATTCAAGCACACAAAAGATTGAAAATCTATTAAAAATTAATTTCTTAAAAAAAATTTGGGGGGGACAATTTAATAGAATATAGCAATTAAAAAAGCAAAAAAAGTTTTCAAACAATAATATTATGACATTTTTTTGCACTTTTTATTTCCGATTTTATTAATTTTTCCTAAAAAAAAAAAAATACTGCGTTGTATGTTATACAATTTCTTTGATATAGTTATTTAGACTCTTATCTTTATAGAAAAAAAGTAAAAAAGTAAAAAAGTTTTCTGACGGTTCATTTTTTTATCTCATAAAATAAATAGGGGGGGGGGGATAGAATTCGTAAAAAAAATATTTCACCTAATATATTTTAGGAAAAAAACTATTTCAGATATATTTACATTCAAAGGTAAACATTTATGGAAATTTTCGTGAAAATCAGACAATTAATTGATTTTTCATAGAATTTAAAAAAAAAACTCTTATCGTAACTTGTTTTTTTAGCTACGTTTCAATTGATTTAAGTGCAAAAATGAAAACATTGTTTTTCAATCATAATTTTCATTATTTCCGCAAGCTGAAAATTTTTTTTTTTTAAATCATCAGGAGTTTGTTTAATGTTTTGGTTTGTTTTTTTTTTTTTCGAATGGAAAAAAATTATTTCAAGAAAATATTGATTTTTCTGCAAGTTTCATTGTGTTAATATAGGGGTGGGGGTAAATTTCAAAGGGGAAAATTGGTGGTACCTAAAGATAAAAGTCTGAATAATTATATCAGAAGATTTTATAAATTTCAATGCCTGAGTTATTTTTTATTTTTTTATTTTTTATTTTGTAAAAGAACCATGAATACAGAATTCAGCTAAAAAAATATCAATAAAGAAACTGACCGTGTCGTAAAAAACGGACTGTTTTACTTATTTTTCAAGATAACGGTGAGTAATTTTCCCCAATCGGATAATTTGATATTTGAATTAACTGTTTTTCTTTCTAACAACTCTTTATGTTCGTTATTTCTTTTTTGCAGGATTTGAAAAATAAAACGTTCAAAAATATTTACGTATTTACGTCTACTTTGTATCTAAAGGAAGGTTTTCTTTTTTGTTATTTTTTGTGATTGATGTTTTTTCATGACCTAACTAACTTAATTGCCCGGCCGATAAAATGGCTTTTAAGCTTGTTAACCATTCATTTTTCTTGCCATAATTCTAGTGATATTTTGCCATAGATAAAATGTCTAAGTTAGCCCAATTTTGTTTTTTTGTTTTTTTTTAAAAAGGGTAAATTTTTGGTTGATTTACATTTAATTTAATTGATCACAATTTTGGTTTTATTAATTATTAATAAAACCAAAATTGTGTCAGATATTCCAATAATGAGCTTCCAAAATGTTCACTTAAGGGGTGTTAAGCCCCATTAGAGTGTCTTAATATTATTGAAATTTGCTCAAATTTTGTTAGTAGGCATCATATCTTCTCATCCTACCTATGGTTTAAATTTCATATGAATCGAAGGGAAAAATTCATTGTGGTTGACTTTTGATTAAAATGAAATACACTTATCCAATTACCCTGGGTATAGTAATTTCAGAATATCAGGTTATGGAGGGGGTTATCTCCAAAACCCTAGGAACAACAACTTAGATATATAGATTTAGGGATAAACGTGGTATCTACTGTAGTCAATACACGTTTATGAGGCATAAATGTTTTTAAAAAATACGTTCCCACACCGGGAATCGAACCCGGGCCGCCTGGGTGAAAGCCAGGAATCCTAACCACTAGACCATATGGGAGAACGCTTATCTAAATAGTCTATAACATGCTATTTATCATAGTATCAGTAGCAGCTATCATAGTTTTCATACCGATACCACGTGGATATTGCAATTAAAACTCTTCAAACTTTAATGGTAGTAAAAAGAAAATATTTCCTCGAATATATTTTAGGAAAAAACTATTTCAGATATACTTATATTCAAATTTATGGAAATTTTCGTGAAAATCAGACTATTAATTGATTTTTCATAGAATTTTAAAAAAAAACCTCTTATCATAACTTGTTTTTAGCTACGTTAAATTTCAGTTGATTCAACAGTGCAAAAATGAAAACATTGTTTTTCAATCATAATTTTCATTATTTCCGTAAGCTGAACATTTTTTTTTAAATCATCAGGAGTTTTTTTAATGTTTTTTTTTCGAATGGAAAAATTTTTTCAAGAAAATATTAATTTTTCTGCAAGTTTCATTGTGTTAGATAGGGTAAATTTCACAGGGTAAAATTCGTGGTACCTAATACTTACAAATAAATATACATTTTTTATAATAAAAAAAAAGTATACGTTCCCAGACCGGGAATCGAACCCGGGCCGCCTGTGTAAAAGACAAGAATACTAACCACTAGACCATATGAGAGGACCTATAGCAATAATCTATTATATGTTATTTTTTAATATTATATCAACAGTACCATTTCGTTTTACATTGGCAATTTAGTCTCGGAAGATTATAATATGGTTTTTGTGCCCCTGAAGTTATAGCGCCTCCTGTGACTGTGAAGTCCGATGTTCGAAAAACATTCACGACCACAATTATCTGTTTTTTTAAAATTTATATGGGAATTGAAAGTTTTCTAGACTAAGCGTAGCAAGCTTAGAAAATTAAGGATGACTTTAAAATCCCAACGATTAATCGGACACTGTGACACTCATCTTGAGACTTTTTGTTTAATTACACTGTAATTCAACAAAAAGTGTAATTATTTACAGCTATATTATAAATCAAGATAAGTTAACTATAAACTCAACGGTAGACTGTGAATTTACTAAATTTTAAAATTTTAAAATTTTTAATTTTTAATTCTTAATTTTTTTTTTCTTATTTTTTTTTTTTTATTTTTTCTTATTTTTTTTATTTTTTTATTTTTTTTATCATTACTTTGAAATTAAATAGGAATATCGTTAAATATTCGGCAAAATTACCAGCGAATAGTAATTTTCAGTTTATTTCAGTATAGGACTTGGTAAGTTTATTATCTCAATTCCCTTAAAATAACAACGCTGAGTTTTTTTTACTTTAAGTGTATAACTGAATCACTACGCTACAACTTTGGATATATACAACATCAATTAATGCTGTCCTTTAATTAAAAAAAAAAAACGACAACTTATAAATGAATTAATGTATCAAGTTAAGTTTACCTTCGAGTTTCATTTTTATTAAAAATATTATAATCCCAGTTTCAGAAATAAAAATATATACATTGGACTTCTTTTCATATTCCACAAACACACTTATTCCGATAGATGATGGTAAAAATTTACGCCGCTGAATTTACAGACTACCAAACTTAAAATCAAATCAAACATTATTAAATGAAATAAAAAGTTACGTTCCCACACCGGGAATCGAACCCGGGCCGCCTGGGTGAAAGCCAGGAATCCTAACCACTAGACCATATGGGAGGACGCGATGATAAATTAAAATTATATATTATTTATTGTAATAGTAGCAGCAGCCCATTTATTACTTCTTTTTTTTTTGTGGATAGTGAAATTGGTTTTTTTTGTTTGTTTGTTTTTGTTTTTTTAATAATCAGAGGATTTTTAAGCGTTGATAGCTTAACTAATTTAAAGTAAATATTTAAAATTCTAGTCGTTTAATGAACGTGGTTACCGGAGTAAAATGAAAATCGGGGCACATTTTGTGGATACCTAGATGCACAGTCGGATAAGAAAACTATTCCACAGGAATTGTGTGAGGAATATTTTTTTTTCCATACTACCAAATGGTATATGCATAAACCGGTATCCGTCCCTGAAAATGAGACGCATAAAATTCTCTGGTATTTTGAGATGCAGACGGTTCACCTAATCCAGGTCTAAAGACCTACTCTTCTTGTTAATCAACATTTATCAGCAAGAGGATTTTGCCTAAAATTATCTAATAAGTTTATAATAGCCTGGCACAAGGTCACAATTATATGGTGCACTCGGTGAGGATCGAAATCGTTAGTAAATAGAGAGTTTTATTACTATGTGGCAAAGCAGAATTGATGAACTTCTTACTCCGGCGGAAACTTAAGAGAGGGTTAAACATTGAATATTTGGTAAAGAAGAACAATTTCCTCGTAAATTCCTACCATGAAATAAACTGTACCCTCATTTTATGTCCGTGTTTTTGCAATAAATGTTTTATTTTTCTTGCATCCGTTATTTTACAATACTAAATATATTTTCTTGATTCTTTATTCTTTAACAAATAAAGAAAATATATTTAGTATTGTAAAATAACAGGTGCAAGAAAAATAAAACGTTTATTGCAAAATCACGGACATAAAGTGAGGGTTCAGTTTATTTTATGGTAGGAATTTACGGGGAAATTGTTCTTTTTTACCTTTTCGGTTAAACTTGCAAATCGGTCGGAAAATTAGGGTGACCCAGAAAAAACAGAACCCAAATTATTTATTTATTTTCCCATTAAACTAACCCTAAACCCCAACCCTAATCCTAAGCCTACCCCCCAGTTAAAATTAACAGTTTTATTACAAAATTTGTGGGTTCTGTTTTTCCTTGGTAACCCTAATTTTTCGACCGATTTGCAAGTTTAGCCTAATTTTCTTGTATCCAGGGGGGGGGGGAGATAAATCATAAATTTTACGTCTTTGAAACAAAAACAACAAAAAACAAAAAAAAGTGAAATTGAGCTGTGTATGAGTGCCATACACACACTGTATGGAGAATATTTCAAGAAAATACAAGTAGACGAACTTGACAGAGGACAACAGACTTTTTTGAAGAAAATAAAAAATGGAAACTTTAACTTACAATTTTCTTTGGAAAAAAATCTGTCAAAAATAATAGCTTCTTTCTTTCTTTCTTTCTTTCTTTCTTTCTTTCTTTCTTTCTTTTCAATCTTTTCAATCTACTATTTACTTTTCAATAAACTTTCGGGAAACTTATTCACAACCCATATCTCGAAGAACTTCTTGCTTCTGACTGCACATTTTGTTTTCAGCGCCTTTTTCCAACTTATCGTCTGCTTTTTGTTCAAATTTTACCCGCTTTTCTTTTCCAACTCTTAAACCACAAATCTACATAAGAACCCCCCAGACAATGAATAAATAAAGTAGAAAAACATCCCTCGTTTTATTTTAATAAATAAAATACTCTATAATATAAAAAAAATTCTTATTTTTATTTTGATAAATAAATAAAACACCGAATAATAAAAAGCATCCATCCTTTCATTTTAAGTTTTTTTTTCCAAAATTAAAAAAAGGTTTTACCAGAAATAAAATTCAGCAATTAAAAAAAAAAAAAATATTAGTGAGTTAAATTATGTTGTTTTTTTTTTCAATAAATAGATAGATAAATAAATAAATAAATAAATAAATTCCGTCCGTAGTAACTTTTAAAAGTCAATTCTGTGTTTAGGTTTTTCAGATAACACCGGGCATCTAATTTTATGGAAATGCATTGGGCGATAATTTGACCAAGTTAACAAACAAACACAAATAAATTGGGACCAAATGCAAAGCGAAATATATTTTATTTATTTACAGTAGATATTGATTATTCAATTGCGAATGTCATTAAAAAAATATTTTTAAAAGTGTTAGGAAACCTAATAAATATCTTTCCGAAAAATAGCTTGTTTTCCTTGCTATCCCCCTTTTTTTTTGGGGGGGGGGGGAATCTATAATTTAATTTTCTAAACTTTATCTCTGTATATTTTTAATTATATCATCAATGATGTGAAAGCTTTCTCTCAATGTATGTTAGAATTTTAACTTAAGGTTAGTTTTCGGTTGTAACAAACTTTGGGTCCATTTTTTAATTATAAAACCAGTTAAATAGACCCCTCAGTTTATGACTGCCAATTTTGTTGCCATAGGTGTATTTTACATCCATTGATTGAAAAAAAAAATACCAAAAATCAGGTAATTATCCGATTTTAATGAAATTTTCAGTGTTGATTTATCAATGAATGTATTTTATAATGCATCAGTTATTTTATTTCAAAACTTTTTGATTTTTTCAGGTCACTTAACTTTGACCCCTCTTATTTTGGGGGCGCAAAGTATCGGTGGGATTATATACTTTTGAAACTAATTTACAGTATCAATAAAAGACAAATTTCTTCGCTAATTTTCATTTTAAAAATTAATTAAAATTAATTAAATCGGTTATTTAAGGTCAAATTTTTGTCTAAGTCGAAAAGTAGTAACACAATGAGCATCAGTAAAAAAAAAAAAAAAATAGGGGTGGCAAAATAATATTGTAATTTATCTTTAATACATTTTAAACATTAAAATTGCTTCAAAATTTTATGAAATACGACGAAATACAACCTCGAATTGATTTTAAAGAATTAAAAGTTGAAAAAATATAAAAGTTTACAAAAAATGACACATACTTTTTTTTACTTATTAGCCAAATAAAATCCGGTTTTTCATTGAAAAAACTAAAAAAAAAAAAAAGATTTTGCCTATTAATCAGAACTTCTACATAATTGACGATATACTATTTTCACCGTCAAATGTATGGAATCGCCAAAGCGTAATAATTGGGTTATACTCCTTATATTTCCTTAAAACATTTTATGCTACGGTAAAACAAATCATTTAAAGGAAAAATATAAACAATAACAACTTAAGAAAAAAAAAAGGGTTTGAATGTCGATTTTTTATTACATAAAGTTAATTTGATAAGAAAAAATTATGTATCTATTACATTCTTTACATTTTTAAAGGGCTTTAATAGATTAAATATGGTTAAAAGTTTTTTAAGCAAGCAAGATTCCCTTTTAGCATTAGAAAAACCTTTTTTTTAATCTAAAAATAAAAAGAGAGTAAAAATCAAATTTAATTTGAATTAAATTATTTTGAATTAAAAATGAATGATTGAATCAAAAATAGTAATAATGAAATGAACTTAGCTTTATTTACAATATTGAAGACTTTTGGGCCAAGTTACCTTTCAGCACTCCAGGGGCGACCTGGATTCAGAGGGACATGTATCGCTTTGCACCGTCAACATCCGGTTGTTTGTTACCAGACAATTTTTAGATGCATTTTCTTTTTTTAATAATAAAACTAACTGCTAATCCTAAACCTAACCCCTAACCCTAACCCTAACCAACAACCGTATGTTGACGGTGCAAAGCGAGACATGTCCTTCTGAATCCAAGTCGCCCCTGGGGTGCTTAAAGGTAACTTGGTCCAGACTTTCTTTAATACACGAAACTAAAAAAAAATTATCTTCAGCTGGGCAATATTACCAGAAATGTTTTAGAATCTAAAACAAAAGTGCAAATAAACCAAGGTAAGTAATTCGTATATTCATAAATTATTTTGGTCTTCCATAGTTCAAATCTGGTATCGTGTTTTAATTCAATTAAAATTAATTTAAAATATGAATCGCTTAATGTTAAGTTTCAAATGTCATATTTTTAGATTCTAAAAACAAATCTTCATTTAATAACTACTTTACTTTATTCTTGTTATCAAATGATTTTTGGAAAAAAGCTCAATTGAAAAATTTGGCCCCCACCCTTTTAAACGGAACAAATGTCGATGTATAATGTTTTCACTTATAATATGATAAGCAATTATATGATAAGACAGCGATTTTCAGTACTTATTTTCTACCAGATGAGTTTTCTTAAAAATCTGTTTTCTTCTATTCATACCTTCGATTTTTTGTCTTTTTATTTATACTGTAATTATTTTCAAAAGTATATAACCCCACCGATATTTTGCGCCCCCAAAATAAGGGGGTCAAAGTTAAGTGACCAGAAAAAAATCAGAAAACTTTAAATAAAATAACTGGTGCATTGTAAAATTCATTCATTCATAAATCAACTATGAACATTTCATTAAAATCGGATTATTCCCTGATTTTGGGTAATTTCTTTTTCAATCGGGGAGGTTAAATTTATTCTGTAAAATGTTTGGCAGTATCTACCATAGGTACTACCGATTTGTTCGCTCATTTTCATTTTAAAAGTGAATTAAAATCAATTAAATCGATTATTTTAGTGTATTGCTCCAATGAAAATGATATGCCATTAACAATAAACTCTAAATCAAACAATTATACAGGTGGTGGAAAGAAAAAATATACGTTCCCACACCGGGAATCGAACCCGGGCCGCCTGGGTGAAAGCCAGGAATCCTAACCACTAGACCATATGGGAGGACGCGATAATAAATAGGAAATTATCTCTTATTTATAATTTAAAAAATAGCAGCAGCACTTAGTTTCCCTTATACAGGTGCTGCTGTTGCTGCTGCTGCTGCTGCTGATGATGATGATGATGATATTATCATCATCATTATCAATTTTAGTATATCACATATTAAATGGGAACTGAATGTTTGTATATCTTTAAGCACTGATAGCTTAACTAATTTAAAGTTAGCATTCAAACTTCTAGTCGTTATATCATTCATTTTTATTTTTCATCATCATCATCAATTTTGAGTCGTATTTTATTTCATTAAAAAAAGATTTAATAACGAACCACAAGATTCTGAGTTCGATACCGGCCTTCGCCAACTCAGCGTATGAGGGATCTGTGTGGTAAAGTAAGGTGCTGATAGTAGGTGTGGTGCTCCACCCCAGACGCCGTAAACAATCTCCCTCGCTGTCTGGCTGATACCGACTTTAGGCATCGCCTTCTAATATACAGAGTTATACGTAGGTCTCGCTTTAGGCCACCCCGACGACTTTACTTTTTACTTATACTTACTCGAATCGCTGTTCATCGCATTTCGTCCCTGTTCATCGCTATCATATGAATCAGACCCAAGTTAATTCCGCATGGCATCCAGAATCCGCACAGAGCTAATTGATGTAGGTTTTTGCCTACACTGATGTTTCCATGTTGGCACGGATATCCATGACAATCTCTCTCCATCCGTCCCTATCGCTCATCATCATCGGGAGGTCATCTGTGCAGCATCCTGTATCCGCACAGAGCTGTACGTCTTTGCTGGTCGGCTCACACTGGCGTGCCCATGTGCTGAACGTTAATGCACGCATAGGAAAGGCATGGGCCGCTATAAATAAATTATCGATCATATGAAAATCCAATCCCACAGACAAGTTAAAGAGACAGTTCTTCCAGGCTGTTGTCGTGTCAGTGCTGCTGTATGGCTTCACCACCTAGACCCTAACGAAGCGAATAGAGAATATGCAATATAATATAAATATATTAATAATAACTCGCGAGTATGCCATTTGATTTTAAAGTAACATCATCAAAATGCATCTTGATCAAATTTGTTACTTTGCGGCCCAGGTTCGATTCTCAGTGTGGATATGTAGCAATGTTTTGTTTTTTTTTATTTCTCTTTACAAAATAGATTCAGATTGTGAAAAGTACATATTTTTAATAAGTAATTTTACTTATTTTTATTTATCTATTTATTTATTTATGCAAGTTTCCGTAAATTACAAAGTGTGTTTGAAGAGGTTAATTGGTTTGGAGGTATAGTAACATCATCAACTGTAATTAAAATCATGTAAATAAATTCTCATCAAAATTTTAAATAATAATAAGGATGATGATGCTGCTGCTGCTGATAATAATAATAATAATAATAATAATAATAATAATAATAATAATAATAATAATAATAATAATAATACATTTCGGAAAAATATAGAAAATTACATTTCTACCAAATCTGGACCATCAAACAGATAGCCAGTTAACCTAACCCCAAGTCCATATGGGATCAAGTTTTTTTTGTTTGTTTGTTGTTTTTTTGTTTTTGTTTTTGTTTTTTGTTTTTTATTTTTTTGACTGGGGAATTGTTTTCAGGTTTTTCATAGGTCGTCTAATATGTCATCAACTTTTCCCAGTTTCTATTTTGGGATAAAAAATAAAAGTATACGTTCCCACACAGGGAATCGAACCCGGGCCGCCTGGGTGAAAGCCAGGAATCCTAACCACTAGACCATATGGGAGAACGCTGAGTGGTAAATTTGATAATGTGCTATTTATTGTAATAACAACAGGCGCTACACAATTAGTTTTACTATCTATGCTAAGTGGTCAGTGCTGGATTTACATGGGGGCGTTTTATGGGCTGCAACCTTCAGATAAGACCACTTCAATAGCGGGGACACCAAAATAAAGATATAATGTTTATTTTCTGATTTAAATGGGCACGTTTGAACTAATTTGAAACAGTTACAGTATTTGGATCCCTCTAGTTAGAATGGGTCATTTAAATTCGATGGGGTCCTTTGAAATGGCCCATTAAGATTTTTATGTATCTTTTTTTATATATATAATGATTTCTGATGTAGCTTTTTTCTAGTTTTACAGTTAGTTTTATCTACTTTGCTCAATTTTACACTTCATTGGCTACAGACATATAATTAAGTGAAGTCTATATTGATGGGAATTAGTAGTTTAGTTATAAAATACAGTGCTTGACTTACCTTTTTTTTTTTTTAGTTTTTTCGTCATCTTTATATAAAGACAATGTTTTGGTTGTTGTACGCTCCTGCCTTCTTCAGGTGTACCTCGTCTGTCTGAGCATTACATTAAATTTAAACCTGGGAAATCATTTTGAATTGTTTGTCTGCTGATCAAACAAGGTGTTGAAGAACTTATGATTGAAATCCTGTGTTTTTATATATATATATATATATATATATATATATATATGAGGAAAAATGAGTAAAGAAAAGAAATATAAATGGATAAAATGAATTTAATCGATATCACATACACATGTGTTTCGGTCAGTTTATGTGTGTGAAAATATTTCGCACACATACAAGAATCGACCTTCATCAGAGTGAACATTATATATAATATATATATATATATATATATATATATATATATATATCACAATAAAGATGAGAACAACAGTCTGAAAAATCAAAATAATACATATCAAGCCTCACCTTAGAAATTCTGATGAATGATATAAATTTCTTATTCAAATAATTAGTTTAAAATAAAGTGAACTCTATTTTGATGGGAATTAGTAATTTAGTTATAAAATACAATGCTTAACTTAACCTATAAGCTAAATAAACGTTGACTTTGGGCTACATCCCTTTGGGGCCTCATTTAAAAAAAATATATTCTTATTTTATTATTAAATTTCATTGTTTAACACTAATTCATAAAAAATTATATATATATATATATATATATATATATATATATATATATATATATAATACATTTAATTAATTAATTAATTAATTATATAATCATGAAGTTTTGCTGGAAGTATGTGTAACGTAGGTGTAAAGTTATACATACTTTGGACACAAATAACTCCGACAAAGGTTTATAGACAAACATTTAATAACACAGCACATGGATATGAAGATACAAAGTACATGGTAAACAGGGTACATATAAAAAGAGGTACACAAATAAAGATAGACACATTCATGAATGATACAGATATACAGTAAAAAGGCACAGACATGAGACTAGGAATAGTCCATGCTGTGAGGACTTACAGTAATGTAAGGGGGGCGGAGCCCCACGAGAGGGTTTAGATGGAATCTACCCCATGTGGCTCGTAGTTGCTGAAACTATAAAGAGCGAAAGTGTTTGAAACCGGCGCTTAAATACTGGTGCCCTAGCGGGCATCATCAAACTAAAAGGGGCAGACAACTCCACCAGGCGAATACAAACTAACGCTACATATGTATTCTCTTGACCTGTTATGTTTTTTTTTAAGAGAAGGGCCTCAAAATTTCATATAGCTTAGGATTGTTGATGTAGTTCTTTTAGTTTTACAAAATTTTATCTACTTCGCTCAATTTTACACTTCATTCAGTACAGATATGTAAGTCGTCGGGGCGGCCTAATGTCGGTATCAGCCAGACAGCGAGGGAGTCTATCCCCTTTTCAATAGGCTAGACCAAGGAGATTATTTTTTAGCATCTGAGGTGGAGCGCCACACCTACCATCAGCTCCTCACTTTACCGCACAGATCCTTGTGCTACTTATTCGCTGAGTTGACGAGGGCCAGTATCGAACTAAGAACCTTGTGGTTTCTAGCCGAACGCTCTACCGACTGAGCTAACCCGGCCCTAAATCAGTACAAAATTATTCAATATTGAACAAATTAAACAATATAGTGCAAAACAAAAGCATCATCTAAAATATATATTTTTATAGACATGGCGTTGGGGGCATACGTAATTATGAAGGAACCCCAAATTCTATGAGCCAATTAAAGCCTAAATCCAGCCATTCCTGCAAACCATTATTGGTGCCAAAATAGTTTCAGATAGTTTGGATTCTCTTGACTGTCATTTTTTGGTGCTCTACCGAAGGTTTTTGATCTACTAGGAAAAAAGACAAAGTTAGGTTAAGGTTTTTGGATTAGTTTAATGGGAAAATAATGGGTAGTTAATGGGTAGATCACATATTGGAATGTAAACAACTCGGTAGATCACATATTGGAAGAGAACCATTTAATGGGAAAATAATGGGTAGATCACATATTGGAATGTAAACAACTCGGTAGATCACATATTGGAAGAGAACCATTTAATGGGAAAATAATGGGTAGTTAATGGGTAGATCACATATTGGAATGTAAACAACTCGGTAGATCACATATTGGAAGAGCACCATTTAATGGGAAAATAATGGGTAGTTAATGGGTAGATCACATATTGGATTAGAAACTATTCGGTAGATCACATATTGGAAGAGCACCCACTTTTTTAAAGAGAAGTTACTCAAATTTCATATAGCTTAGGGTTGCTGATGTAGTTCTTTTAGTTTTACAAAATTTTATCTACCTTGCTCAATTTTACACTTCATTGGGTACAGACATGTAATCAGTACAAAATTGTTCAATATTGAACAAATTAAACAACATAGTGCAAAACAATATCCGGGGGTGGGGAACAACACATAAGCAGCGATAGATTAGTACATTTTAGATAATCTTTATCTAATTAGATAATAAGATAATCTTTCAAAATCCTGAACGTTAAATCAACGTCGATTAGTGAAGGAAAAGTCCAGTTTTTAAACTGTGTAGGATTCCTTAGTTTAATAATGATATATCCGGGTTAAGGGATATATTCTGAAGTTCGTAATTGGTATATTATCGCAGTAGTAATTGGTACATCCGTCAGTCGAGGTGTCGTCTAGCGAGTAAGTTAGCTTGTAAGGCATAAGGTCGTCGGCTATCGAGTAAGGGTAGGTCTAGGTAGGACCAACACAGTGTAGACTATTTATCCATGACACTATCCAATGAGATTATAGTAAGGGGGTGTAAGGAGGGTTCAAAGTTATAAATACTTTGGATACACAAAACTCCGACGAAGATTAACAGACAACATTTAATATATACAGCACATGGATATAAAGTGATACAAAGTACATAGTAAAAGGGTATATAAACAAGGAGTACATAAATAAAGATAAAGACACATTCATGAATGGTACAGATAACATATAAAAGTACAGACATGAGACTAGGGATAGTCCATGCTGTGAAGAACTTACAGTAATGTAAGGGGGCGGAGCGCCAACGAGAGGGGTTAGATAAAATCTACCCCATGTGGCTCGTAGTTACAGAAACAGGAAAAGAGGCCGAAAGGGTTTGAACCCGGCGCTTAAATACTATAGCACCCTAGCGGGTACCAGCAAACTAGAATAGGACAGACAACTCCACCAGGCAAATACGAAACCAACGCTACAGGGGTACCAAGGTATTTACATATTCATTATATCAAATAAAATGTGGGGGGGGGATAAACAGACTCGGGGGACTTGCCGTTGAGCAGGGGTTAGAATGATCGAACCGAAAAGCAATTACTATAGCAATTCTTTACCTGGTCTAGTAAAATTAAGTTCTTGTACCAGACATAGATAAGTTTAATAAATAATACGAAACACGTAGTAGTACTAAATAGACAATACAGATAACCGGATATTCACTCTGCGATGTTCGAGAAAATTGTGTCTTAAAATAGTATGTGCGCATGTATGGGGTGGCAAAAGGTTTAATGTTTTATGTATGAAAAGGTAGCTGTTGTTATTTTTGATGCGTGTTCTTACGGTTTGCTTTTCACTCCATCTTATTTGGTGGTCGCGCTGAAAAGGAAGGAATTCAAAGAAAGAAAAGGAATGAGACTAAGACAGAAGGTGGTTTTATGATTTAGGCTCTATTCGCGGGTCATAGCCACCACGTGGCAAGGGAATCTATCCCTGGCCAGTAGTAGTGTCTTGTTCGAGTTAAGGCCTAAGTCCTAATGGCCGAGACATTCTCTTGGGGATTGGAAGTGAAAGTAAAATCACCGTATTTGGGCACCAACACTTTTGATTGCTTTTAAAAGAAATAATTTTGTGTTTAATGATTTATTTAATTTTACCGGAAGGCTGTGCGAAGTTTCCATGTGTGGGGATTAAATACATTTAAAAAAAACAAAAAAAACAATCTCCATGAGCCTTCACTGGAAGCGCCATCCGCGCATGAGGTAATGACTAATAGGGACGGGTGGCGAAAGAGCCAGGGTATCCGTGCTATCAGCGTGACCTGATGATGAAATTCTATTATATTTATAAATTAAATATTTATTCTATTGAAGGAGATTGATTTAAGAAAATATTGATAATTATTGATGCCAGATTGAATAAGCATAAAGACTGTCGTATTTACTACATTTTGGAAAAAATACGTTCCCACACCGGGAATCGAACCCGGGCCGCCTGGGTGAAAGCCAGGAATCCTAACCACTAGACCATATGGGAGCGGCTACAAGGAGTATGAAAATTATCATCGCATTGTTTGAAACCGCTTACTCTTTTTTTCACGTCCTATTCTATGAGAAATTGTCACATTTTTTTTCAAATTCACAAACATTCAAGAAAAAAAGAAAAACAGACTATCTTAATAATTAACGGGTTTTTCTTCATTTTATTATTTCTTCGGTGAAAATATGATTTTTATTAATTCTTTCATGAAAATATAATTATCTCTATAGTTAAAAGAACTGAAATTTACTAGATATATAACTGGCCGCGTGGCCTAACGGATAAGGCGTCTGACTTCGAATCAGAAGATTGCGAGTTCGAGTCTCGTCGTGGTCGAATTTTTAAACATTTTCCCTTGTTAAACTTTCCAGTCTCAAATATTCATTGATTGTTACACTAAATTTCTTCCGGTAACTCCTTCGTTACAGATTACTATAAACCGTGATTCTCACCCAGCTATCCCAAAATTTCGGTCATGTGTCACGTGGGACATGTTTTCAGAAAAATAAGAATGAGAGAGAGAGAGAGAGAGAGAGAGAGAGAGAGAGAGAGAGAGTCTTGTAAATATTTTAAATGTTAAAAAAAATGAAAAAAAAAAAACAACAAAAAACAAATTCAAAATTGCTTTTTGACTAATTTTTGTGGATATGTATACATAAATATGCAATTTAGAATCTAAATTTAAAAGTGCTAGTATGTATATATGTATCCTACGAATTTTATAACAATCAAATATGAAATCGTTCTAATTCTGAGAAACACTAAGGTGTGATCTTATATGCCAGAAAAGACGGCAATTCTCTTTAGATCCATCTACTTGTTAGAAAGAGATGAAAAAGTTACGTTCCCACACCGGGAATCGAACCCGGGCCGCCTGGGTGAAAGCCAGGAATCCTAACCACTAGACCATATGGGAGGCGCTTGTCAAAATTGTAACTAATATACTATTTATCATTACAACAGCAGAAGCAATATTTTTTTTCTCATTGCAGTTGACCTACTCAAATATTACACCTGGGAAATTTATGGTGGAAAATGTCTAATGGTCCATGTAAAGGTTCTGTCCACTTCGAGACAATTGGAACCACTTTGATAAAGAATATTGTTTTAAAATTGTGAAATTTACGCATGAAAGTATTAAGACTCGAGGAGAGACAATTAAATATTAATTCTAATTTTTTGTCAATGAATTCCATAATTTCTTTCCTCGACATTGGATTATTCCATAATATTTTCCTCTGCATCACTTGGGAAAAAGTATACCATTATCTTCAATTACATAATCTAATTTCTTTTTTCTTTTCTTTTTCTTTTTCTTCTGTTTTTGAAGCCAGAATATTCAACTATTAAAGAAAAATGTTTGCGTCTTATCTGTTATTAGTTTATTTACTGCTAAATGAAAAAACCCAAAAAACAAACAAAACTACAAAAAAAAAAAAACAAAACAAAACAAGTGAACATTCTCTAAGTCGGCTAATTCTATGCTTTTTACCAGGGATTGTACATTAATAGCCAGGAATATTTGTATGACCCTAAGCGTAGACAGCATAGAAAACTGACAATTCGAAATCCTAGAGACCTTAAACAGTGACCAAAAAAATAAAACTACTAAACAAACAAGTGATACGCGAATACAGTTAACCAATTGCACACATTTGACCATATTTATATCATTTGCATCATATTCAAAACACTTTCGTTGCCTGATGACTGCTACACAGCAAGACACCAATGGTAGCAAAATTGTTCCAATGCAAATAAGTATAAACTAAAACATTTATTTATCTATCTATCTATCTATCTATCTATCTATATGAATATCGATTTATTCCTATTTTATATGTCTTCGGGTGGATAGGTATAAATAGTCATGGGTACCTCACTTTAGAACAATGTTTAATAAGTTTATCGCTTATGCCTTTGTCATTGGTGGTAGTCCAATCTTTACCAAAATCTGCTGTAATTGTGGCATTGTGCCGGACTAAAATAACATTTACGAAATAATTATAAACGTTAAAGTATGTGGGATTGTCACCCATGTCTGTCGAAGAATTTATGGTAAAGACCGCGTTGTTAAAGCAGTATAAAAGAGAGCGCAAATATGTCATTCTCTTTCTTCACAGAATCGTCAGGACTTGTTCTAGCTCTCTTTTGACGAATGTTTTATTTCCCATCGAACCTCTTGTCGCATCAAACAAAAACCACAAGTTATACACAGCGTACAGTGTCCTAGGCCTAGTTAATTACATGTAAAAAATATATCTAAGATAGGTAGGTTGTCTTCCTTGGTCGGCGTGCCTCTTTTCAAACCAACCAATCACAAGTCCGCAAACTTTAGCGGTAAAATTAAAGATAATATATCTTCCTCTTTGGAACCAGCGTCTCTTGGAGACGGACGCAAGAAAACATCGTTCCCTAATTCAGCAGATATGAGAAAAGGACCGTTGTAAATGCGATAACTTACCAACTTGACAAGGACTCAGTTAAGTGGAATTGTATTGTTATTTTCATATAATTAATATTCTCACAGACAAGACCTTTGTTTGCAACGCACAAGTATTTCAAGCGTAATTTCTTGTTTGTGTAAGTGTATTACTTTAAATATACGCTCCTACATTTGGGGCGCTGGTGGTTGTCGTCAGTGATGTAATCCATATTACATACATGTTATATGAAATTCCATGTTGTGTTCATGTGTTTTCTGTTTTTAACTCCTGTCTGTTCAACATTCGCGGCGTAAATCAGCACATACACACAGTCACTTTTGTTAATGCAACACACCAAGCAAATAAATAACTTTTCTCAAATATCTAAATCACTCACAAACTTTTATTTCTCTTAGAAATTTTACATACATGCAGTGGCGTACAGAGGTTATGATATCCCATAATTTCATCCACCCAACTCCCCCAAAAATAAATAAATAAATAGATAAATTGTGACGAGACTGGAAGGCAGCCCTATGAACAAGCGGATTCCCAGCCCCCACAAACAAAGTGCGTCAGGATATGTTTGGCCTGTGGCGAGCGGCTACGGATACTCGAACTCGCTACCTCCTCGTAGCTGAGGTATTGTTCGTAGAGACCTAAATAAAGTATATCCGAATTTGCATAAGCGCATTCGAACGAGCAGAAATAAAGACGGACTGACGCTGACAGGGCGAGTGAGGAAGAAAGTGTTTGGACGGCAATCTGAAATCTGACGACTGCTATTTGATGTGAGAGTGGCGTGTTCAGTTGGGAAAGGAATTGCATTTCGTTTGCTGGAGAGACTTTCAAAGGATTGATATTACCTTGAATTTTTGGACCCCTTGCAAAAGATAAATTAAAGATACAAAACCGATGGAAATTTAGGAAAGAAGCTTTTTATTCAAATTACACATAAATTGTAACTTTGGTTGCATGGAAATTAATGAAATCTTATTATAATGGAGATTGTGGGTTTGTCTGTTTGTAACCGAAACTATATTACTACTCAAGTCGCAATTTCCTTTAGTTATTGACATCACATTCTCAATGATTTTATTTTATTTTAACCTCAATTATTAATAAAATTGTTTTACATTATTAATACTGCTAACCATGTCTACATCTTAACAATATGCAATTATATTTATATATACAACAAAATAGCGGTTTACAGTGTGAACGGGAAGGCTAATTTGCATATTGATATTAAAAATGTGATTTTAATAAATATATGCTTAATATTATTGATTTCTAACTGTTTGGTTTTATTTTAATGAATATAAGGAAAAATGTCTTCAATGAATCTTAAATGAAATCCATTAACAAGAAAAATAACTATCATTTTATTCTTTACTTCCTCTTTTAACTAAATACTTAAATTAGAAAATATAACAATGAAAGACGAGAGTGATGGAAGAGTAAGTTTCAGTTGTTCTATTTTTCGATTATACTCCCTCTGTTCCAAATCTTTTTATCTGCATTTCATTAGCCTTTCTAATTTAATACTATAGTTTATTGCATTACAAATTAAATACTTGCACCCGGAGGGTGCATATATTTGCTAGTAAAATTAATAATTGGGTAATTTTTTTGTACGATTAACCATTCACTATTCAAGAAAAGATGAGAACTATATGTTATTCGATAGCTGTCTCTTTTTTTTTTTTGTACTCACAAACTCGCATGTCCATTGTCCAATATTACAGTGACATTACAATCGACCTATTTTACAAAGATTTTTTGTAAGGCATTCATATGAATAATGATGTCGTCACTTGCTGACCTTATGACCTCAACAAATCCAGATTTGGTTGATAATGACAAACTTTTAAAACGAAATGTTCGTTTCTGACAGGTGCAATTAAGCCACAAGTAGGACGAATCGTGTCGAAAGGCAACACCCTCAATTTCGCTTCTCAAAAAAGCAACAGCCGATGCAGCAGCAACATAATAATAATGCATAATAATAATAATAATAATAATAATAATAATAATAATACTGCCAATTTTGACTTCACAAACAGATACATTCAACTAATATCAAATGTAACTGTCGGTGTTCGCTATACACTTTTTCCATAACCCTTCCTCACACACACACACACACACACACACACACACACACACATATATATATATATATATATATATATATATATATATATATGAAGTGTTTGAGATGGCGATAGCCGACAATTTTTGGGAGATTATGTGCTTAATTAAAGTCATACCTAATTTGAGAATTAATTGATTATAATTAAATGAATTAAACCGATATGCACGCCTAATTCATTTAATTATAATCAATTAATTCTCAAATTAGGCATGACTTTAATTAAGCACATAATCTCCCATATATATATATATATATATATATATATATATATATGTATATATATATATAGCTAAATGCTATCACGTCCATGCCATTTCGTGGTGAGATTCATGACGGAATCTGAAGTGGTCAGTTCTCTAAGAATTAAAGTGATATATTTTCGCAGAAGAAAAAGTCTCTAAGACATGTAAAAATCCTATTTCATCTGAGATAAACAAGTTTCAACTGGTCGAGCAAGTTTATAAGCAAATTAACCCAGCCTTGAGGCAAACAGTTATACCCACAGCCTCACCTACCCGCTGCAAATACCGGACCGACATTTTAGGTGCTTACTCTCCATTACAAACCTGTTAGTGTTTGTTTTTTTTTGTCTTTTTTTCCTTTTTTCTTTTTTTTTTTTTGACAAAGTCACTGAAGGGCCAAAGAAGGGAATTTACTTTTGACAATTCTTTTGACCTTATAAGGAATTCTGTGTAGGCCTGTTTGACTAGTATCGACCATAAAAAATACACCCCTATTATTATTATCATTATTATTATGTTTGAGTTTTTCACATCAGTGTTAGCTGATGGTCTTTCACTGGAGTCTGAGTGACAGCAAGTCTCCTCAGGTCTCCAGGACTCTTCTGAGTATTCTGGCAGATTGCAGCAGTGCAGTGTTCTGAATGGTTTCAATCCTTCCTCTGATATCCAAACTTTCTAAGCCCTTTTCTAATCCTTTTGGGACTGTTCCAAGTGCACCAACTACAATTGGTATCACTTTCATTTTCATATTCCACAACTTTTTCAGTTCTCTGGCAAGGTCCAGATATTTGTCTATTTTTTCATTTTCCTTTAACTTCACCCTGTGATCTGCTGGCACTGCAAAATCCACCAGTTGACAAGTTCTTTCTTTTTTGTTTATCAACACTAGGTCTGGCCTTCTTGCTGGGATAAGGTGATCCGTTTTTATCTCAAAGTCCCAGAGAATTTTATGCGTTTCGTTCTCAAGAACAGATTCTGGTTTATGCATATACCATTTTGTTGTGTGGTCAAAATTTAATTTTTTGCATAATTCCCAGTGGATCACCTTCCCAACCCAGTCGTGTCTAGTTTTGTATTCTCATTATGCTAGTTTGCTACATTCGCAGAGTATATGGTTAACAGTCTCATCTCTATTACCGCAAAGTCTACATTATTCACTCCTTTTGAGTTTTTCACATCAGCGTTAGCTGATGGCCTTTCACTGGAGTCTGAGTGACAACAAGTCTCCTCGGGTCTCCAGGACTCTTCTGAGTATTCTGGCAGATTGCAGTAGTGCAGTATTTTGGATGGTCTCGATTCTCCCTCTGATTTCGAGATTTTCCAAACTTTTTTCCAATCTTTTTGGGACCGTTCCAAGTGCACCAACTACAATTGGTATAACTTTGACTTTCATATTCCATAACTTTTTCCACTAGTTGACAAGTTCATTCTTTTTTGTTAATCAACACTAGGTCTGGTCTTCTTGCTGGGATAAGGTGATCCGTTTTTATTTCAAAGTCCCAGAGAATTTTATGCGTTTCGTTCTCAAGAACAGATTCTGGTTTTACCATTTTGTTGTATGGTCAAAATTTAATTTTTTAGCGAGAGGGGAGAATTACCTCGTGGAGCAAAGCGGGCGCGAGCCTGTATCGCTTGCAGGATGAGTGGAAACGAAAAATATGGCTGCATTGGCACTAAAATTTAAATACGCGCAATCTCGAAGTAAAGAGACATTGTGATAGTAAATATTCACGTGTGCATTGATTCTTATGTTTATATACATAGTATTTACCGCGTACACCACTTGTACGGGTCAGGCACAAAGTCCCTATTAACGTGGGACCACCCACAAGCCGAAGCTCATGGAGTGGCAGGTGAAAAATTGCGTCGATCCCGTCGGCATTCCCCCTCAAGGGGGGCGCGTCAGGCACTGGGCAATAAACCCAGCCCTGCCCCTTTAAATCGAGGGGGCAGGTGTTGCCTGGGGGGTATGGCCCCCTGGGATCGACGCCGTTAATTATATCAATGGTCCAGAGGCCGAAGCCACTGTAGACCATATCGTTATTTACCGCGTACCCCACTTGTACGGGTCAGGCACAAAGTCCCTATTAACGTGGGGTGGCAGGTGAAAAATTGCGTCGATCCCGTCGGCATTCCCCCTCAAGAGGGGCGCCTCAGGCACTGGGCAATAAACCCAGCCCTGCCCCTTTAAATCGAGGGGGCAGGTGTTGCCTGAGGGATGGCCCCCTGGGATCGACGTCGTTAATTATAGCAATGGTCCAGAGGCCGAAGCCACTGTAGACCATATCTACATGATATTTACCGCGTACCCCACTTGTACGGGTCAGGCACAAAGTCCCTATTTATGTGGGACCACCCACAAGCCGAGACTCATGGAGTGGCAGGTGAAAAATTGCGTCGATCCCATCGGCATTCCCCCTCAAGGGGGGCGCCTCAGGCACTGGGCAATAAACCCAGCCCTGCCCCTTTAAATCGAAGGGGCAGGTGTTGCCTGGGGGGTTGGCCCCCTGGAATCGACGCTGTTAATTATATCAATGGTCCAGAGGCCGAAGCCACTGTTGACCATATCAACATACTAACAACATTCAATTATATTTATATATACAACAAAATAGCGGTTTACAGTGTGAACGGGAAGGCTAATTTGCATATTAATATTAAAAAATCGAATTTAATAAATGTGTCCAGTGTTATTGATTTCTAACTGTTTAGTTTTATTTTAATGAATATAGGCAAAAATCTCTTCAATGAATCTTAAATGAAATCCATTAACAAGAAAAACTAATGTATTTTATTCTTACTTCCTCTTTTAACTAAATACTTAAATTAGAAAAAAATAACAATGAAAGACGAGAGTGATGGAGAGTAAGTTTCAGTTGTTCTATTTTTCAATTATACCCCCTCTGTTTCAAATCTTTTTATCTGCATTCTTATTTAGTATCATTAGTCTTTCTAATTTAATATAATATCTTATTACATTAAAACTTAAATACTTGCACCCGGAGGGTGCATATATTTGCTAGTGTATATAATCAAGGAAGCGCGTGGTGTAATGGTTAAAGTCATGGGAAATGGACTCGTCGCCCCGAGTTCAAATCCTGGACGTGGTAATTGCATTTCACTTAGCGCTAATACCCTTGGGAAAGGTATGAATTCTACTCTCCCTCCAGCTATGGGTAAATAGTAGGGCAGACTGGGCTCTTTAACCGTGGTTAGGCGAAGGAAAACTCTGAATTCAAACCTGTTAAACTCCGCTTGAGAAATTGACCTTGTGTCACATCCTGCTCGTGCGGAGGGGTTGGTAAATATATATATGTATATAATCAAATCTTTCCCTCACCACAAAACTTACCCACCTACTTACCCCTTCTATAAAACACTTGTATGATCCTAATGATTCAATAAAAGCAAAGAAGCTGAATTCCATATTCCACACTACACATTTTTGTCTGAGTTTTGTTCTTTCATTCCTTATTTTACCTCAGATCGTCGTACATAAAACGAGACACAATTAAGAAGTGGACAAGTTGTGTGCTGAGAACTGTCGGACATTTTTTGCGGGATGAGAAAGTTTTTCATCGGACATTGCAGTTGAAGAAACAGATTAGACGAATCAATTCAGAAACAACAACGCAAAAATGTACAGTGAACGCGATTCCCTAATTCTAGGCATGAAATAATCCTAGGCAGGTTGATATGCCGTTAAAATCGATCGATTAATCAACTAATTACCTCTCTATTTCTTCTTTTGGTAATTTATGAGGAAGTGCGTCCCGGTCTCCGCCTCAAAAACCGCTACCCGGTGACTATCAAAATAACAACCCCAGCTCGTCGTGATTCTTGTTTATTTATCGTAATTTGTCGTAATTCTTGTTTAGATATGAAGATGGATATATAGTTTTGAATAGACTGAGATAGATAGATAGATAAACAAACAAAATAATATAGATAGATACGAACAAATGGAGATAGATAGATATTTTCGACAACTAAATGTATTTTTTGTGGGGTCGCTTCTTTTTTTGTCGTAATTCTTGTTTATTTAAACTAAAAACAAGACATTAAACAAACATGAATAAAAAAAATCTTAGTATTTAAAGTAATATAGATAAATATGGACAAATTGAGATAGATAGATAGATGGATAGTTTTGAATAGACTGAGCTGGGTCATTATTTTAATAGTCACCGGGCAGCAACTCTTGAGGCAGGGGACCGGGACGCACTTCCTCATAAATTACCCTTCTTTTTATCCCTTCGCAAATAAATGATGTGTATATGTGTGTGTGTATGTGTATGTGTGTGTGTGTGTGTGTGTGTGTGTGTGTGTGTGTGTGCTTGTTACATTTTTCCTTATCTTTTAGTTTTACTATTTCTCTTCTTTTTTTTTTCATTTTGTTTTTGTTTTGTTTATTTCTGACAAGAAATAACTCAGAAGATAAAATTTTTACTATCAGGCTTTTTGAAGCGATCTTTGCTTTTACAGCCTCGTTTTGAGTACATTACTTAAAAGACTGTGACCACTGAAGGTAGAGAAAAAAAAATGACGATAAAGTAGAAAAATAATTAACTATTCAAACATAATAAAGGGCTTTTATTCTTAGCAAAACGAGACAACCATATTTAGCCAGCTAAATCCAGCTAATTTTATCTGTCATAAAATGTTTATGTAAAAGTCATAGAGCACGGCCATTTTTCTTTTCATTCTGCAGTTGTTTTGATTAGGAGAGTTAAGCAAAAACTTGAAACAAAAAACGAAACGAAACGAAGGACAAAAAATAAATATAGATGAAGAAAATAACAAAATAAAAAAAAAGATTCAAGTTACTTCAATAACTATGGGTCAAGAGCTTATTTAATGTCCAGAATAGTGGCACCAGTGGTCTGTGTTTGTGATATCCTGTTCAGTTTTGTCTAATTCCTTGTGGTAAGAAATTCAGTTTTCCCGTCAAGTGCCCTTTGCGCAACCATATCCACATCATTTTATCTGCAATTTATTTTGTCTCATGAATTCTTCATGAAGATCTTTTTAATTGTAGTTTGTTATTCTTGAAACCTATGCGAGTTTCATACCAGGAATAACTGATTGCCTTCACTGATGTGCGTAGGGATTACCCCCCTTACATGCCATGGTTCTCCCATTTGACGATAGGGGATACGAAAGGTAATTATCTTCCGCTTCTGCCAATAGCCACTAGGTGGCGTGCTCAACAGTAAATATAAAAAGGAACGGACCAAAGTCAAATTCTCTTAATTATCTCTCTGTCCCGAAAAGAAGTAGCAAGGCATGTGTTGTGATTCTATCCATGGACAGGGGTTCTTGCGCCCCAGCAACCTCGTGTTGGATGGCACACAATAGCATACCAAACTTTACTACCACCTACATATTAAGGACACTTTCTCTGCTCAAGACTATTCCTTTCATAAAACTGTTAAGCTCTTTCTTGAATCTCATAAACATGTTTGCATTTCATTTCTATTAAGATTGCTCCGGCAATAAAAGCTGTCCTTGTTACTTAATATTGAAGGACTTGTTGATATATATATATATATATATATATATATATATATATATATATATATATATATATATATATATATTCATTCCTGCTCCGGAACCTGGAGCAAGCTAATGTTACAATTTCCCTGGGAAGGGTCTCAAAAACTACCTTAATTCTGTCGATTAACTGGACTTTTGTAGTACTGACCAGCGATTGGTGTCTTTCTCAACAGCACCCCATACATAATAATCCATGGGGTTAAGATCTGTGGAGTTCGGAGGCCAAACATTGGGACTTGTGTAGTCGTAAAAATTCACCGACAACCATTTTTGACTTTTCCCAGAGGTGTGGCAGGTGGCCGAATCCTGCTGCCATACATATGGCCTACCATTGGCTACCCTTGATATCCAGGGCTTGACTACAGTGTTTAGCAACTCCACGTAGGCATCAGAATTCAACCTGATACCCTCTCTGAAAAAATGCGGAGGCATCACATCACCCTCAGAGGATACACACCCGAAAACCATCACAGTTTTGGGAAATTTTGTCTGCATGACACGAGGAGTGTCATTTGGACTGTATGCAAGCCCTCTGTTATTCTGCGTGTTGTGCTTTTGATCTTGGCAAAAGTTTTTCTCATCGGAAAAGAACCAGATTGTTTGTGCTTCAGCAGGATGTTTCACTTTGATCAGAGGTTTCTTCGCCTTTGTCACACGATTTTCATGGGTCTTTTCTGGGAGCAGTTGGCCTCTGCGACGCTTGTATGAGTAGTAGCGAAGGCCTTAATTGAGTGCAAGCTTTATGGTAGAGGCTGAAACATTCAATTCCCGTGACAAAGCCCGAATTCCAGTGCCAGGGTCCTCCAACACTTTTTTCTACAGATTTTCGAGGGATTCTGCTGTACGAACGTAATCAGATCGTCTGCTATGTTGCTTTCTTCTAGCCACAGCCTCGTAGTCTCCATGCAATTCTCCAATTCATGCCTGATTGTTTTAGTGTAGGGGCATTGTAGCAAATAATCTCGATCATCATAAACAAGTTATTCTCTTCCATCCAGGTGGGTTCCAGTCATTCATATCTGTCATCACGTATATGAATGAAGAAATGCCCAAGCTTTTAAATGAT
>CM042161.1:47112798-47132798 GCA_023376005.1 Doryteuthis pealeii
ATTAAACCCATAGATGGGACCCTAACAGGTACTATCTCTCCGAGTCAGAGTGGACCAGGGAGCAATGGTGATGAAGTGGTGCTCCACATTCCCCAAACCTCCAAAACTGGAACCTCACCATCAGATAGAGTTTAACGTCATTCCCAGGACATGTAGACCCGTAGTCACCGCCTTCTAGCACCCATATGATAAAAAAGGGTTGGGGATTGCCATAAGGGCAATAGGGTCGGGGAAATCATATAGGTGCTAGGGCTTGACGTGACCAGACGATTGATCGGAGGGGACACGTTAGAGGAGGTAAGATAGATGGCCAAAACATCTATGAGAACAATTTTACCGTCTATGTAACTAGAAGCGGCTACCCGGCGTCGCCTAGGTAGAGGGGGTAAAAAGAGGTCTCGCAGATCAATTATTACTGAATTGCGAGTTGGATCCTCGCAGGAAGCCCCATTAAAATCGTTGTGTAAAAAGACGTAGCGTTGATCCAGCCACTCTTAAAGAAAAATTAATCTCTCCTATTCAAAATATTAAAATGCAAAAAAATGTCATGCCGTTATCATTTAAATTTTATTTCTTAATTATCTTCCCGAATATAAATCAAATTTTCCAGATTTTTGCTAAAAAATTAAGCCCTGGTGATATTTAATGTGTATATATATTTACTTTGTCGTTAATTGTTTTATTTTCGAAGTTTCCTCCGGACATACACATACACACAACTGCCCTTTATATATGTACTAGCAACGGCTACCCGTCGTCGCCTGGGTAGAGGGAAATTTTTAAAGTTAGATCCACTATTGCTGAAACGTGAGTTGAATCCTCGTGTGATGTCCCATTTAAATCCCTATGTAAAAAAATAGAACTTGCATTGAAGAAAAAAAAAAAGAAATGTTAATGTCTACTATCTAAAATATTAAAATGAAAAAAAATCTATGCTGTTATCATTTAAATTTTATTTTTTAATTATCTTCACGAATATAAATAAAAATCTCTATTATTTTTGCTAAAAAACCAAGCCCTGGGGATATTTAATGTATATATATATATATATATATATATATATATTTCTGTCGGAGGGAAATCGTTAGTATATATTGCTGATGAGACTTAATAAAGTCGAAACAGTCTGTACGATATTCTACACACCGAGCGATCCTTTGCCGGGATTACACTTGTCAAGTTTATTTTCTATAAGAAAAAGTATCGAATTTTATGCGATACATGCGTTGTAAGTGCCTTCAAGTAAAAATTTTATATTATATATATATATATATATATATAATATATATATTTACTTTGTCGTTAATTGTTTTATTTTCGAAGTTTCCTCCGGACATATACATACACACAACTGCCCTTTATATATGTATAGAAGACAACATGAAAAGTTGTTCATATCTGACGCGTTAAGAGGAGGTAAGATAGATGACCATAATATCTGCAAGAACAATTTGCCGTCTATATAATACCTGAGCCAGAAATTGGCGGTCATTAATCACTAGATAAACAAGATTTTGTTTGCATACGCGAACAAGTTTACAAACAAGATCAATTTGTTTGGCTCGAAATCAACTGAACCAAACCCACAAGTTGTTCATTACAGACCAAAATAATGACTTACTCTCATGACAACTGTAATTCGTTTCTTTTAATTGATATTCTCTTCGCCAAAAGCGATGTTTCCGGAACATGTCAGTACTTAATTGACCTAACATCGGCCAAGATACAAATACAGATAAAGCCTCACTTTAGAAAGGTTAAGCATAAAATTGGCGCTACATCATCTTCCACTACGAGTAAGACGTGTCTTACAAAGTCTTGATAAGTCTGGCACATGGGCCTCAGGTTGCTTACAAAAACTAAAGTTTTGTTTGATTTCTTTGTTTAATGGCATATCAAACTTCGTGGGTTATTTAATGCCAAAAACACCATTCTAGAGGAATAGTAAGTAAAGTAAGTAAAGTCGTCGGGGCGGCCTAAAGTCGGTATCAGCCAGTCAGCGAGGGAATCTACCCCCTTTTCAATAGCGCTAGACCAAGGAGATTGTATTTAGCATCTGAGGTGGAGCGCCACACCTACCATCAGCTCCTTACTTTACCGTACAGATCCCTGTGCTACTCATACGCTGAGTTGGCGAGAACCGGAATCGAACTAGGAACCATGTGGTTCCTAGCCGAACGCTACCGACTGAGCTAACCCAGCCTCTGGCGGGGGACAAAGTTGGGCATAAATTTAGTACAATGCCACAAGTATTGGACACCTGGTGAGGATCAAACACACTAGTCAGAATTAATTGATCTTGTGTAATGGGCATGTTGCCGGATGACAACCGGGTGTCTGGGGTCAATCTCATAAGCCCGGGCGTGAAGGTGTAATTCACATGTTGGTTGGACCGTTGTAAAAAGATATTATGGAAAGACTAGTAAAACTAGTGTTTTTCTTGTATATATAAGATTGGAACGAAAGACTTGTCCGATACAAAGTAACATTTATTTAACCAATAACAATTTTTAATAAAGTTATCTTTGTTTGATAAATAAATACTATTTTGTATCGGACAAGAGTTTCGTTCCAATCCTATATATACCTAACCATTCCGCCAGGGTGTGACACAAGGTCAATTTTTTAGCGAAGTTGGAACTGGTTTGAATTCAAAGTTTTTCTTCTATTCTAGTTGCAGAAGCAAGGCTAAAATGCCCAGTCTGCCCTACTATTTACCCATACTTGGGGTGGGGGAAAGATGGATTAATGCCTTTCCCAAGGACATTAGTGAGAAGTGAAACACAACCAACTTGTCCCAGATTTGAACTCAGGACGTCGAGTACATTTCTTTAGACAATAACCGTTACGTCACACGCCTCCAGTTTTCGTGACTTTCTTACAGTGTAAAGTTTCCAAATATAATTATTGATTTATTGATTGATTTTAACGGCATGTTAACCCGTCTCGGGTTATTTTATGCCAAGAGGCTAGGAAAGTGTGTTCATTGTAACGTAGGCATTTTACATACCTTACTTGCCACGATCCTCTTATTTGACAACAGGGGACACGAAAGGTAATTAGCTTCTGTGTCCCTCAATTACCACTAGGCGGTGTGATCAGAAGTGTATAAAAAGGAAGCGCCAAAAGTCAAATCCTCTTACCTCTCTTGGAGCTTCCAGGCCCCCAGAAACCTTGTGTCGCATGGCACAAGATAGCATGCTTAACATGTCATTTTTTTTACATTTTAATTCTTTACCAGTGACATATCAACGACTCAACTACTACTAAAGACTCTCCTTTTAATATTAGGACATTTCTCACATACAGCTGTGTATAAACTTTTTCTTATTTCTCATTTGTCATTTTTGTATTTCATTATCTTTTGATCAGCCAATAAAATTGTTCTTGTTAATTCGTCGTGAATTGTTCTTATAAAATGGACTCTCCCGTCGATTTCGATGCATGAGAGTTTATCCAATGAACAACCTACACAGTGTTTTGTTTATAGTGGTGAAGGCTTGTGTTGGACCATCCGCACTTTTTGGCACAGTCGATAGGAAAGAATTGGTGCACGAGGAAATGCCACAAACCCAACCAACGACTGACCTCAGGCTTCCAAATTCAGAGTTTTCCGTCTCCTAGACTGCTTCCCTATCCAAGGTTAAAAGGCCCGGTCTGTCATACTATTTTACCCATAGCTGGAGGGAGAATATATGTATTCATACCTTTCCCAAGGGTATTAGCGCTATGTGAAATGCAAACAGCCTTGTCTGGGATTTGAACTCGGGGCGACGAGTCCATTCCCTATGACTCTAACCAAATACCACGCGCCTCCATATATATATATATACACACAATATATATATATATATATATATATATATAGTCATCCACAGACACGTGTTTCGACTTATCAAGTCTCTTCAGTGTGGCTCGACATTTGTAAGACACCTACTGCCGAAATTGAAATCCGATCGGTTCAGTGTCAGTCAGACACTTTAACCTCTAGGCTATAGTCCCCCACAGAATTCGAAGGGGATTTTAGCTGTTTTAATTCACACATCTCTATGTATGTAAAGGCCGCCATAGAGTGCTCCATCCCTTATATAGGAGAGTATTGCGTTTACGCTTTTAGTTGGCGGTCCTCAGCGAAATCCCCCCCCCCGCAGAGTGCTCAACCCAGGGGGATGGGGTGCATATATAATCATCCACAGACACGTGTTTCGACTTATCAAGTCTCTTCAGTGCGGCTAGACGAATTGTGGTAAACAAAACGAGCAACGTGCGAAGAGCGACCTTCAGTCATTGATACCCCATAGCCTGCCCACTACAATGAGCTCATATTTACATTTTTGAGGTAGTTGCTTCTTAAGTGGTCATTTTTTGCACATGGTCCTATTGAATACGAATGATTTTCAAACAGATTTATTTGACTCGTAGATGAGACCCTAACAATTACTAACACACTGGTTCATTAATGGCAACCAGAACGAACTCTACACTCCCTAGATCTTCAGAACTGGAACCTCACCATCAGATATAGTTCAGTGTCATACCCAGGAAACCTCTTTTGGGTGTGTTGGGGGGGGGAGTCTTTACTCTTCTGCAAGAGAAGCAGTCAGCGTATTCTAATACTGTAAACTTCTTATTACATTCTACCATCTCCTATTCTTCTAATATCCTCTATCTTCTACTGGGCCGTATCAGATTCTCTTTCGATTCGGAAGTTCTTCTTCGTCGGGTTCTCTCTCTCTCTCTCTCTCTCTCTCTCTCTCTCTCTCTCTCTCTCTCTCTCTCTCGTTCTGGTTCTAGCTTTGTTCTTACTATTTATGAAACACGGACACATATTTTGTGTGCACACTTTTTTTATTTCCCGATACCATCTTAACCTGTGCGTGAAGAGAATTAGTACAGCAGAGACGTTTGTCCACAAAGGGTGCTAGCTCGACTGAGTAACTCTGATTCTAACCTTCACAGGCTTCATCTGATCACTTTACTCCCTAAGGTAATCTGAGTCCCGTTCCAGAAACCTGTCAATTTGAACGCTCGGTGATTTTTCCATTAACCGTTAAATTTAAATTCTAAACTACATTTCTTTAATAAAATGATAGGCTATGCCAATTCATTATATAGCAGTAAGCCTTCGCGCACAGAGCTACTAAATAGAATTAGTCACATATAATCTTACAATGCACAAAATAAGAAGGATAAATGTTTAAATGCCTATGCCGGTTCACCTATCAAGCTGGCCAGAAACCAACATTTCGACTGTTGTCCACATTAGCTGGGCGAAAACTAGAAAATACTACAACACAAAACAAGGCTAAGAATAGCCACCTGGAATGTCTGGACACCTCCCGATCTTGAGAGATTGGGAAACCCCAAGCTACGTACTGGCATCGTAACAGGGAAGTATCTCGATAAGAGGCAGACACCGATGCTTTTGCGGAAATCAGCTTCAGCTATAAGTTCCAATTGACAGAAGGGGTGGGCTGGATACACATCCTCATGGAAAGAGAGGCTGATGATAGCTGTAAGAAGTTTGAGGTAAGGTGACTCGAGCCCTCCATTCTGAAGCGACACATGACGGACGCCATGGAAACATTTCCTGTGTGGCAGCGCCTGTATGTCGAGGATTTCATATTTGTGATAGGGTACATAAAAACAAGCTGGATCCGTGGGCCATCTGCGTGCTCACAACTGCTCACATCTGGACTACTTGTAGAAATGGCCTTATTCTGTCAAGTGGCAATCACCATATATTATTACGTTGAGCTGGTATGGATCCCATTTTCCCTATCATCTGAATGTAGTGCCTTGATTGGTTGGTTTGTTTTGTTTCACGGTATATCAACTTTTTACGGTCATTTAACACCGAATCAAATCATTTTGATAAAATATTCTATGTCCTCATCTTTATTGTTATCTGTACAATGTTTCGGCCGATGTGCCCTCCGGCCTTCTTCAGGTATTTCTTGTCGGACTCGGGAGCCTTCTCGAACTCGGGAACCTTCTTTTCGAATTAGGGAACCTTCTTGTCCAAGAAGAAATACTGAAGAAGGCCGGAGGGCACATCGACCGAAACGTTGTACAGATAACAATAAGATTAGGATAATAATACAAATGATACAAATTATCAAGTCTCATCTCAAAATTCAGAAAAAAAGTTTCTATGTTTCAAGTTTTTAGTATTGTGGCGTTACTTTCGTATTTGCCTGGAGAGTTCCCGCTAGGGGCCGTTTATATTTAAGCGGCTGGTTTGAACGTCTCTTTCTCTCTTTTTTCCTGTTGCTCGAGACACTATGGGTTAGACTTAGGTCTACTCCCTTCTCGTTGGGGCTTCGGCCCTTAACACTGGCCACTCACTGTTAGTAAGTCTCTTATACGATATATGACTATCCTTTAGTCATGTATCCGTAACTACGTTTTTATGTACATTTAGGTATCTCTTGGATACCTAAATATCTTGTATTTTACCATTCATGAATGTGTCATTATCGCTACTCTTGTATATGTATTTATATTACTCATGTATGTATGTTTATGTACACCTCTATGTATTATGTACCCTGTTTATTCTGTGCTGTATATAAAATGTTTTGTCTATCAACCTTTGTTGGAGTTTTATCTTCAAGTATTATCACTTTGAATCTTACAGTATCTTTAAATACTTATTCATAGTGTACATTTCAGCGCATTTAGTTTCATTCAGTAATTTTCTGATATTGTATTTATATTTGAGCAATGACATAAACGTTTTACACTCTTTTTCAAACATTGTGTAAAATACAATGCTGGGAACTTTTGCATCAATCTATATTAAGAATTCTGGTGTATGGGGATTATCGTCCTTTGTCTGCGAGCCTCTGTTTCAAACCAACCAATCACGAGCCAGCATACTTTGGCGGCAAAGCCGAATAAGCAGACTTGTCCTATCTCTTCTGATTCAGCTCTCACTGGGGACAGACCTAAAAAAGGGTCGCTCCTATACTTCAACAGACAACCAGAATCAAAGGGCTCTGATAATACCCTATCCCAGGATATACCAGTTAAGTGACAAATATTTATTTGCGCGAACGAAACTAAAGTTTGCAATTCTTTATATGTAATACAAGTATTTTATTTATATTCTAGTCGTTCGTTTATTTCTTTGACTCTTAACCTGTCTGCCACACTCGTGGTTAACTCCACTACAAACCTAGGAGTACTGCCGCTAGTGTTCTGTTCTTTATATCTAATAGCAAATGCTTATAACGGAGACAGGGGCATCTCTGTAGCTACAGATCACAATCACTCGATTTAAGGTAATAGTAAACATGTATCAAGATAATTAAGCGAGAGATGTCCAAGATAAGTCATTCATTTCTGTGATTGAATCACGAGAGAAACTTTTTTTTTCTATCAAAAAGGGAATAAATAAAATTATGAAGAAAATATACATATATATATAGGATAGTCTTCTTTGGAAATAAACACGAACTAGCGTTCATATATATTCGGGTTAAAACTTTTAGATCTTATCCAGAAAAAAACTCTCCACTTGAGATCACGTATTAAGAACCCCGCAGGGAATTCTGGGATAGTTAAATAAGGGAATATCAGTGAATATCAGTGTCATGAGAATGAAAGAAAGCATCCAGCTGGAGGTTGGTGTTTTCTTGAGAAAAAAAACTCTCGAGATTTTTCTCTTTTCATCTGTCTGAAACGTTACTCGGTATTTCTTTTTTTTTTTTCTTCCTCCCTCCCTTGCTTTATTCTTCGTTCCTTCTTTCTTTTTTCATCTTTTCTTTCTTTCTTTCTTTCATTTTTCTTCCTTCTTCCTTCTTTCCTTTCTTTCATCTTTACTTAATTCCTTCCCTTCTTCCTTTCTTCGCTTCCTTTTTTATTTACTTTCATTATATCCCCCTCCTCTCTCTCTCTTCTTCTTCTTCTTCTTCTTTCTTTCTTTATTTTTTCTTTTTTTTTTTTTCTGTTTATATTCCTGACGCACTTTCTTTCTTTCTTTCTATCTTTCTTTTTCTTTTTTGTATATTCTCATTCTTTTCATTTCTCTTTAATAAAATCATATGATTTCTTTCTTTATTTCTTTCTTTCTCCCCCCTCTCTCTCTCTTTTATCTCTCTCTATCTCTTTCTTTCTTTCTTTCTTTATAAAGTACTACACTACACTGCCTGACGAGATGAGATACGGTATGGACTTCCTGTGCCATGGCCGTGAAAGCTCGTCTAGAACCTCGAAATAGATCACTTGCACTCCCACAGGAAACGATGGGGCTTAGAATACGCTGACTTTTATCCCCTGCAGAGAGTTAAGAACTCCCCCCACCAAAGAGGGGTTCTGGTGTGACACTAGACTGCATCTAATAGTGAGGCCCCAGTTCTGGATCTCTTGGGAGTGTGTGGTATTTCTACACTTAAACTCCTTTTCCCATGTCCAATTCGTATGCCGATAATAATTACACTAAGGGTACACAATTATCTAACATGTATGCCTAAAATAACCCACGACACGTTGACATGCCGTTAAAATTAATAAACCAGAAATATCAGCAATGGTTCATCGCCTTGAGAGCTCTTGTATAAGAAATAATATTACCTTACACAGTTACCTCCCTTTGAACATTGCCAACACAGAGACCATGGGCCTTTCATCATCGCCTGTTGGGAGACCTTGTCCGATTGGCTAAGGGTCTTGTCAGCGACCAATCAGAGCACACGTTATTAGGCTTAGTTTAGCCGCCAATTTCGAGGATTGATACCATCAACCTTTCTCTTTCGCTGCAACCGCCGTCGAAGAACGACGTGCTTTATGAAGCCAGCTTACCCAGGAAGGAGCCGGTGACGTCAAACAAAGCTAGCAAGAAATTCCTACCAGAGACAGTTAAGTTTCGCAAAGCATTATTTTGCAACCATACTCCATAATCCCCACAACCTTACACCCTACACTATTCAATTGTACAATTATAATACATTTGTAAATCTCACACACATTTTGTATGACACAAGTTACATATTGTATATTGTACTAGCAATAGTACCCAATCCATGACCGGACTATATATAAAGATTGGACCATAAATAGGCGAAAGAATCCGAGCTGAACGGCTTAGACTGCGATTTTGTTCACTAAAATTAAACGAAACTGCTGGTATAGCTATAATAGAACACAGGCAGCGCAAATCGGTTGATTTTGGTTTAATTAATTAATTATAGCCCTTAATTAGTAAAAAATCAATAACCAAATTTAGCGTGTGTCTTAGTTAGAAGGGTTTAAAGGTGTATGCAAGATTTCGAATCTGAGTGACCTCCCTTTCTAGAGTTATATGTCGACACGTACATATCAAACTTCATTTTATATATATATATATATATATAGATGTTTTATATGCAAGTTGTTTGATAAATGCATCGTATTATAAAGCCTTGTTGTGTTATTTACCTGTTTGACTTTACCTTTATCTGTCTTCATAGTTACCAATATTTGTCCTGGAATTCTTTTCAAAATGGTGGGTTCAGGAAAACAACTCCAACACACAATTTCACCCAACTCTTTTATTTTATTTTATGTATGTTCACACCTTTCTTGAGTAGCGACCCGGATCACGCTCGTCTTCGCATAACAAGGCCCATCACCATGGAACGACCGGTGGGGAACGAAGAAGATGAGGGTAACATCCAAAAGCAAGAAATCATGCAAACCAGCATTTATGCTTACCGAGAGCTTCTCTCCTTACCAGAACATCGATGAGCCTGCATAGCACATAGAAGAGTATGTCAGGGTTAAATCCACTGGATTAATCAAGATATTGATTAATTGCACTCGATTGCACGTGTGTATTTTTTTCGCGATAAACGGTTGGTTGAGCACTTTATATTTGTTATATCGCTGCCTTATCATTGTGAAACTTGCATCAACTAACCATTGTGACCATTTTCATCGGTAAGTCACCTTTTCCACAAATACCATATATATATATATATATATATATATAATATATATGTGTGTGGTGTGTGTGTGTGTAAGTATATGAGAAAAATGAAAAAACACAGGTTTAAATGGGTTAAGTGGTGAGTTTATTGGCCGACGCTGCAGGTATTTCGATCTATTAATTAGATCATCTTCAGGGCATTTGTTGGTATGTGGAAGGTGATAAGAAATTATTTATCACAGAATAGTGAGAAAAAGCGAGTGGTAGTCCTTGTTATTCAGTCCGTTTAAAAATGTTTGAGGTTTGAAAAAGGAGACGGTTTTGAAATATGACGTCAAATATTCTATTTTATGGCGTGAGTATGGAACGCTGTATTCTGATGACAATTGTGTGCTAGTGAATGTTTATGCAAATAGTGTTAGTGTGGTTATAATTATGTGAAAATAATTATTGGTTAATAAGGATGTATGTTTTTGATTATTATTTTTATCAGTAGTTATATTGTAATTGTGTATATATTAATTGTCTGGTATGCATTTACATAAAAATCCACATATATGGTTAAAATATGAAAGTATGAGGGTGGTGAAAAATGAATGGTGTCAATAGGGAGTATAAATGTGTGTGGGGGGGTATTGGGGAAATATTCTCAAGAATTATAAAATTCCCTACATCTGACAATATCTCATTTCATTTTCTACATATTAACTCTCCTCGTTTATTACTAAATGACCTCCAACAATTTTTCTTAGATCACACACTTATTTAGTAACATGATAATATCCATTTGATCTCAACACACAACAGATTATCACACTTTACCTATTCAACCAACATTTTTCAACAATAATAATATATTTTTAATAATAATTATATATAACAATATTTCCCCATAAGCCCCCTCCCCCCCACACACATTTATACTCCCTATTGACACCATTCATTTTTTCACCACTTTCATATTTTTCCAGAAAAACCTCCACAATAACCATATATGTGGATTTTTATGTAAATGCATACCAGACAATTAATATATGCACAATTACAATATAACTACTGATAAAAATAATAATCAAAAACATACATCCTTATTAACCAATAATTATTTTCACATAATTATAACCACACTAACACTATTTGCATAAACATTCACTAGCACACAATTGTCATCAGAATACAGCGTTCCATACTCACGCCATAAAATAGAATATTTGACGTCATATTTCAAAACCGTCTCCTTTTTCAAACCTCAAACATTTTTAAACAGACTGAATAACAAGGACTACCACTCGCGTTTTTTCCATATTCTGTGATAAATAATTTCTTATCACCTACCACATACCAACAAATGCCCTGAAGATGATCTAATTAATAGATCGAAATACCTGCAGCGTCGGCCAATAAACTCACCACTTAACCCATTTAAACCTGTGTTTTTTCATTTTTCTCAATATACTTACATACCGTCAGATTCACTTCCTTTCTTCATATATATATATATATATATATATATATATAGTCGGGGTGGCCTTAAGTCGGTATCAGCCAGACAGCGAGGGAGTCTATCCCCTTTTCAGTAATGTTAGACCAAGGAAATTATTATAGCGTCTGGGGTAGCGCGCCACACCTACCATCAGTTTCAAGAAAAATATTCTATAACCACAGATCTAGCTTTAATAAGATAAAATATATGCATAACATCACACTTTCTAAATATGTCTGGGACATCCTGGGTAGGATGTGATACAAGATCCCAAGTATGGGGCATCCTGCGAAGATCGTACTCACTACCCAGTAGTAATGAATCTGCATGTCTAGCTTGCTAACCATTACATTACGAACATCATCGAAGGAAGTATTTCGCCACGGTGAGCCTAAATTGTTGTTAAAGACAAAACCAGAAGGCGTTAATGTTTATTCATATAAAACAGTACAAAATTTAGATTTGGAATTTTACTCATTAAATGATATAATTAAAAATCAGTCGATTTGTAAAACTCGTCACAGTTCTTCATAACTTGTTGGGAATTTAGCAACTTAATTCCATTTAAAAAGAGACACCTTTTTATCTCCGGCAAGCGCAGTTACTCAACTAGACATCCGCCCTGTCGGCTGGGGCGTTAGAATGCACCGACTGCACCTCTGCAGAGGGGTAAGACTCCCCCAATGGGGCCACCTGTTGGCCGTGGGTGGTGACCCGTGATGCTTAAGGATAGAGCCCAGGTGGATGAGCAGTTCATGACATGCAATACTCTACTTTGGCCCTATCTTGGATATCAATCGGCTGGTCATGTCAAGCCCTAGCACCTATATGATTTTCCCAACCCTATTGCCCTTATGGCAAGCCTCAACCACTTTTTATCATATGGGTGCTAGAAGGCGGTGGCTGCGGGTGTACATGTCCTGGGAATGACGTTAAACTCTATCTGATGGTGAGGTTCCAGTTTTGGAGGTTTGGGGAATGTGGAGCACCCCATTCATCACCATTGCTCCCTGGTCCACTCTGACCCGGAGTGGTAGTACCTGTTAAGGTCCCATCTATGGGTTAAATAGAAAAATATATTTATAAAAAAATTGTATTATCCATTAAGAATTGATTTATTTCAAAACTTTATCGGCATTAAATGACCCACTGAGGTTGATATGCCGTAAAACAAAACAAACCAAACAAAAATCAACTAGACATATTCCACATGAGATACCTTAAAATCAATTAACAAGGCAATACAACAGAATAAACTGCCTGCATCTATTGTAGACTGCTGGAGCATTGAGTCTTTCAAAGCCTCCATGCTTCCTGTAGTCCGCCAACACTATACCTGATGCCACTCTCCACATACACATGCACACACGTGCATGCATATTACTACTGTGAACTGTTCATGTTCCTGACACAACATTATTCTGTGTACTTGACATGAGACTTTGATGGGTTGTGGTGCACCTGAGCACTGTACACAATAAATTTCATTATTATTATTATTATTATTATTATAACTGTTTTTCATTAAACACGAGGTGTGCGTTTTTATTTACAGACTGACTGAAAAGGGTCAAAGGGCAAGTAACTCACCCTGTACAAAAAAGGTCCGGGGCAGATAACTTCTGACCAGACTATTATTAGAGTCTGTTAGTTTTAACAAACACTGACTAAAGTGAATTTCAACATAACTAACTGTAAAAACATTAAGGCCCGTGTAGTTTAAATATCAAACGGATTCTAATTAAATTATTGCTTTGTAATTTTGTACTATTTGTAAAAAAAAAAAAAAGTTCTTCATTTTTGGAGAACTAAACAAAAAGGCCATGAAAATGTTTCAAACCAGATATTATCCTCGTACCCCACTTGTACAAAGTCAGGCACAAGGCCCTATTAACGTGGGACCACCTACAAGCCGAGACTCATTGGTGGCGGGTCAAAAAAATGCGTCGATCCCCTCGGCATTCCCCCCTTAACGGGGGCGCCTCAGGCACTGGGCAATAAACTCAGCCCTGTCCATTTAAATCAAGGGGGGCAGATGTTGCCTGGGGGGGTGGCTCCCTGAGATCGACGCTCATGATTTTACCCACGTGGTTAAAGAACCAGTTTCAAACCAAGTTGTACCTTTATTAAAAAAAATACCATTTTAAGTGTAAACCAAAAAGAAATTGGAATACGAAAAAATGTTACATTTTAAATTCTTAGCTTCTTTTTATTACATATTAACATTTTATTTTCCGATTTTCAGTACGTATTTTCTTATAAAATATTCCCCTTAAATTTGCAACTTCGGTCTTTTATCTTTTTATTTCTACTGTAATTAGTATCACAAGGAACAACTCGCCGAGATTTTACACCCCCAAAATAAGCGGGGGGGGGGGGGGCAAAATTAAGTAACCTGAAAAAATGAGAAAGTTTTGAAATAAAATAAATAATGCATTATAAAGTTCATTCATTGATAAATCAATACTGAAAATTTCATTAAATCCGATAATTCCCTGATTTTTGGTAAATTATTTTTTGTAGGGGGAGGGGGCTAAATTCATTTTGTCAAAAATGGATTTTAGGCCAATTTTGGGTATACCTACCATGAATCCACAACTCCCCCCACCCCACAATTATTGTTAGATAGTAGGATATCCTGGGTTCTTCAGCCTTGGTATTGCAACCAATCTAGAAGGGGTTTAAACCAGTTGCACTCCACATAAAAATTTTTGTCACATCCTATCCGAGGCGGATGTGTTAGGAAAAGATATCCATTTAAGAGGCGCTTGTGTAACGGTTATGATTGTAAGAAATGGAATTGGCGACCCGGGTTCATACCCTAGACAAGACTGTTTGCGTTTAAGAGAATAAATTAAATGAATACATTTCCGATCATTGTAACTCAACGGACAACAAAGAACTAACCTTTAGAAAAATAAAGTTGTTTCAAACTACTCACGAGTTTAGGGTTACATTTTTAAATGATGTTTTAAATGTAGGTATTTATCCAACCCGTTTGCTACGGGTAGGATGTGACACAAGATCACAAGTATGGGACAACAAGCGAGGATCGTGTTCGCTATTCAATAGTAATGGATCTGCAAGACTAGCATACTAAACATCACACCACGATGTAATACCTTTCTTATTTACCCAACGCGTTTGATGTGAAACAACGTCAAAAGTATGGGGCAACCATCGAGGATCGAACTCGCTATTCAGTAGAAATAGATCAACGAGACTAGCCTGCTAACCATTTCACCACGATGGGACGTCTTTAATATTTTGAAAGTAAACCACAAAAAATTACCAAGTATGGGACAACAAGCGAGGATCGTGTTCGCTATTCAATAGTAATGGATCTGCAAGACTAGCATACTAAACATCACACCACGATGTAATACCTTTCTTATTTACCCAACGCGTTTGATGTGAAACAACGTCAAAAGTATGGGGCAACCATCGAGGATCGAACTCGCTATTCAGTAGAAATAGATCAACGAGACTAGCCTGCTAACCATTTCACCACGATGGGACGTCTTTAATATTTTGAAAGTAAACCACAAAAAATTACCAATTCCTAAAATCTTACGCGAAAACTTAGCTTCTTATGTCGGTAAAACTTGAATAAACGAATATTTTTTATTTGAATTAATACGGTAAATTTTTCACCTAAAAATAAAAACACATTTAATTCTTAGCTTTTTTTTTATTTGTTATATTTTTCGAGGTAAAACATAAAATAAATTAAACTAATATATTTACATCACTTTGACTCGGCAAGTCAAAGTGATGTAAATATATTCGTTTAATTTATTCATTTCAAGTAAAAACTGAATTTTAAGTTTTTGTCATGAACGAAAGCAGTTTTTTGAAAAACTCAAAAGTTTATTTGGTTTGGTTTGGTTTGTTTTACGGCATATCAACCTCAGTGGGTCATTTAATGCCGATAAAGTTTTGAAATAAATCAATTCTTAATGGATAATACAATTTTTTTATAAATACATTTTCTATTTAACCCATAGATGGACCCTAACAGGTACTACCACTCCGGGTCAGAGTGGACCAGAGAGCAATGGTGATGAAGGGGTGCTCCACATTCCCCAAACCTCCAAAACTGGAACCTCACCATCAGATAGAGTTTTAACGTCATTCTCAGGACATGTAGACCCGCAGCCACCGCCTTCTAGCACCTATATGATAAAAAAGGGTTGGGGGCTTGCCATAAGGGCAATAGGGTTGGGGAAAATCATATAGGTCTAGGGCTTTGACGTGACCAGCCGATGATCGGAGGGCCTCTCCGACCGCCCGTCTAGCCCAAGATAGGGCCAAAGTGGAGTATTGCATGTCATGAACTGCTCATCCACCTGGGCTCTATCCTTAAGCATCACGGGTCGCCACCCACGGTCAACAGGTGGCCCCATTGGGGGAGTCTTACCCCTCTGCAGAGGTGCAGTTGGTGCATTTTAACGTCCCAGCCGACAGGGCGGTCACAAGTTTAGGCATACATTTTTAAAAATATGTTTTAAGTGTAAACAAAACAAAAAAAATTCCCTCTAATAAACGATCATTGTAATATAAGAATTATCAGCGATCTTCCTTTTTTTCCATAAGAATTTTGTCGAAATTATTTTCCTCCTATCCCTCTCTTTATTCCTGTCTTCCCTTCTCTCTCTTCATTTCCTGGTGTTCATAAAATCATTTAAGTACGGTCATGGAAAAAAAAGAGAAAAAAATGTGGACGAAAAATAAAAAAGACCGATGAAGTCGCACTCAATGTGCAACGAAGTATTCTTCAACATCTGCTTGTTTAAGTTGTGTTTTTTTGTCCACACTTATTTTGTCTATTCTTAACCATATATATATATATATATATATATATATATATATATATATATATATATATATATCACATTTAAAAATCGCATTGGCGTGACACTGACAGTTACCAAACACCACTGACTTTATGCCTAAGCTACCCTAACTTATATATACATGTGTGTGTGTGTGTGTGTGTACATGTGTGTGAGTGAACATACCTTGACTTTATCGGGTTTCATTTGATGGAAGAAAACTGTGCGATGCCATAAACCAAGAATTTCAGCAGTGATTCTACCACCAGGAACTCTTCTATCTTGGCTCAGATTTTATCCGAAATTCCTCTTCTAAGTGCACACCCACACGTACGCACACACACGCACCACACACACACACACACACACACACACACACACGGAGAGAACCCATGCGCATAAAAACGAATACTCTTACCGATTTACATTCACAGACGCACATTTAGCATACAAAACTATGCAACCCTATATAATTTTTTTTATGTTACAAATTATTACCTGATGCAAAAGTTCCCAGCAACAATGTTCGGGAAATCTTACAAGCGTATTTGATGTCTATTCAGCTCTTTATTTCGAAGCGTGTGGCGTAACGATTATTTAACTCTCTCTCTCTCTCTCTCTCTTTCCTTTTTTCATCTTTTCATTATGTTTGATTCAATCAGATTATCGTTATCGCTTCCGCGCGCTCACCACCCTCTCTATCTTTCCCATACTCTCTTCTTTCTTTCTTCTTTCTTTTTTATTATATTTTTTCTGTGTAGCATGTCATTTTTCTTTCCTTTTTAAAAAAATAAAAAACAGAATGGTCTATCATTTACGTGAGGTGACGACACTCATAAAAGATAAGAATTCGGCGATTAGGTGACACCAGATAATCAGGATTTACATTTTTAATTTCATCTTGGATGATTTGGACGATCTCATTTTGAACAAGAGTATTGATTTATAAATAAAAATTATAAGTTCTGACAAATGCGCTAAAAATTAAATATTCACCCAACCTATTCATTACGCATAGGATGTGACACAAGGTCACAAATATGGGGCATTCAGCGACGATCAAACTCTCTATTCAGAACTGATGGATCTGCGTGACTAGTTTGCTAACCATTACACCACGATGGTACATCCATTTAGATATTTACTCAAACCGTTCGTCACGGGTAGGATGTGACACAAGGTCACATGTATGGGACATTCAACGAGCATCGAACCCCCTATTCAGTAGTGTTGGATCTGCGTGACTAGTTTGCTAACCATTACATCACGATGGGACATCCATTTAGATATTCACTCAAACTGTTTGCTAACGATAATATCACGATCGGATACCCAAGGCGCTAAAAAGTACATCTCACCGATTCACATTTTTGGAACGCATCTCATAAGCTAACAGAAAAGTGTTATTTCGAGCAAAAACAAATTGGGTACCGGTTTCAGAATTTGATTTGTGACTCCTCCTCAAAGAAGAAAAGAATATGGTGCCAATAAATGGTATCCACATGAAAGAGAAAATTAGCAGAACGACCCAAGAAAAAAACTTCCGTAAATTTTATCATCAATTTTTTTCTTCTTCTTTTGTAATTTTATCAGCGGGAACGTGTACTTTACAAGAAAATATATTATAATTTATTACTTGAACGCATTCATTCACATACTCATACAATCTCTCTCTCTCTCCTCTCTCTCTCTCTCTCTCTCTCTCTCTCTCTCTGTAGACACACAGACACACACACACATACACACACACACACACACATATATATATATATATATATATATATATATATTATGAGAGAAAGAGAAAGAGAGAGACAGACAGACAGATATAGAAAGAAAGAAAGAAAGGGAGAGAGAGGAGAGAGAGAGAGAGAGAGAGAGAGAGAGAGAGGAGAGAGAGAGAGAGAGCTTATGAACGCAGGAACCACACACACACACACACTCTCTCTCTCTCTCTCTCTCTCTCTCTCTCTCTCTCACACATACACACACAAACACACACACACACACACACACACACATATATATATATATATATAATATATATATATATATATCTTTCTCGCACTCAGACTCGGTCTCTCTTTCTCTCTCCCCACATATCCACACTCTTCTTCTCTTCTCTCTATTCCACTCCCTTTCTCTCTTTCTCTCTATCTCTGTTTGTCTATATGTATATTTCTCCCCCCTCTCTCTCATATATATATATATATATATATATATATATATATATATATATACAAACACACACACATATATATATATATCTTTCTCGCACTCAGACTAGGTCTCTTTTCTTTCTCCCCAATTATCCACACTCTCCTTCTCTTCTCCCTATCCCTCTCCCTCTCCGTTTCTCTCTCTCTCTCTCTCTCTCTCTCTCCCTTTCTTTCTATGTCTGTCTGTCTGTCTGTCTCTCTTTCTCTCTCTCTCATATATATATATGTGTGTGTGTGTGTGTGTGTGTGTGTGTTGTGTGTATAAACCAGACACGTGTCGTAAGTAATTACTTAACGCTGGAAGTTGGCCCATCCTTACAAAGTAAATTGGCAATAAAGATCTTATCGCCACGAGAAAATATTTGAAAATATTTTGAAAAGAAAGGTAACACTCTGTTATTAGAGAAGAAAAATGTCACAAATATTTACAGCATTTTCACATTTTATAAAAAAGAAGAATCTTAATTCAAATTGAAAGAGAGTTTTAAAAATATAAATTTATATATATATATATGGAAAAGATGGACTTGCTACTACTAACACACTCTTCTACCCGGATTTTAATAGCATGTCAAACCCTCAAAAATACTTCAATTTTTATAGTTCTTCCATAATGCTCCCTTTCAAAAAATCTAAAAACAATTTCTTCAAATAAGAAATTTTCTCCTGACGATGACCTAAGGTCGAAACTAGTTGAGAATAAATAACATATATAAAAAATATTCCTGTTTGTCTCATTACTTTTTGTTCATGCTATATATATATATATATATATATATATATATATATATATATATATATCCGGCGAACACGTAACGATTTAATTGAAGGTAGAATTTCCACTGTTTTTATCGTTTTCTTTTTCCTCATATGTGGCTTGTAGCAGCGATCACGGCACGTATAGTAGACACCAGGACATGTATTATTGTATACTTAGCTTGAAAGGCATGAAATAATTATAATGACCATTTACTGAATTAACATTCCAGTCTATAATTACGAGGATAGGATGAAAAGTTCATAGGATGACGTCATATATACTTGTCTGAATTTTTGGACACATTTGGACACATGGCGCAACGGATATAGGGGTTAAGTTGATAAAGTTCTAAGTAACAATTATCTGTACGCTGAAGGTTAAATCCTTACCACGGGCAATAATAACATAGAATACTTAACATAACTTAACACTTGTAACCGGCCATGATTAGTGGAATGAAAACAGTCTAGCCCCGTGGATTAAATAAAGGGCAGGTTTCGAGGTTTCGTGAAAGCTCCCGATTGCATGAGGGCTCCCGAGTTCGATGAGAAGGTTTCTGAGTTCGACAAGAAACACCTGAAGAAGGCCGAGGACACATCGACGGAAACAATAAAGACGAGGACAGCTGTCCGAAAAAAAATCCAAATAATACAAGTTATTTCTGCTGTTGATGACTTTTTTAACCAATAAGATTCAAGCACTGCAACAATAGTTGAATAATTGTGTGGGCCGCAACGGGAATTGTTAAAATGGGGGCTGGGTACACATTCTTTTAGAAGGGCAGGCCGATGGT
>CM042161.1:47137798-47170839 GCA_023376005.1 Doryteuthis pealeii
TAGTGATGGGGGCCGAAGACCCCAGGAGAGTTGCATAGCGTTGGAGGTAGAAGCCCCCACCGAGAAGGGTGTGACAATGTGTCTAACCCATGTGGGTACCTACAAGAAGAGGTAGCAAAAGAGGAAGAAGCGTTTGAATCAAGCGCTTAACTGGTGAGAACAAGCGGCAACCCAGCGGGAAGATAACTCTTCCAGGCCAATGTGAAGATAATCCCAACAGGGTCCTATAAAAAAAGGCGTCGGAGTGGCTTAAAGTCGGTATCAGCCAATCAGCCAGCCAGCGAGGGAGTCTATCCCCTTTTCACTAGCGCTAGACCAAGGAGATTGTTTTTGCATCTGAGGTGCAACGACACACCTACCGCCAGCTCTTTACTTGAGCGCACAAATTCCCTGTGCTACTCATGCGCTGAGTTGACGAGTACCGGTATCGAACCAGGAACCTTGTGGTTTCTAGCCGAACGCTGGCTTAAATAAACCTGTTTAAAAATTATTCGTATATTCGATAGGAATACTCGATTTCATAAGCTGTATTAAGAATAGTTATTTGAAAATTATAAATGTTTGATGGGAATACGTGAAACCATATGACTGGGAGTAAATTATTTGTATTAGTTTCTTGAAGCTATAATTATTTACAAAGGATTATTATTATAATTGACTTGAAACCATATAATAAGATGAAATAAAATTTGAAACAGATAACTGTACAAATTATTAGTATTAAGAATAGTTACCTAATGCTATATTTTTTTTTATAAATGATTATTTGAAACCATATGCAAATCTCTTCAATGGTTTTGCCTGCGATGTTATACGTAAACAAAACGTAGGCTACAAGGACGAAGAAAGAACAGTGACTGGTTACGACACAGCGAACTATGGAAAAATCCGTGCTGGGAATATCCTTGTGCGAGGTGATATAATTCGGGAACAGAGCGGAGGGAATGACTAGATCTCGGAGTGCTGAAAGCAGAAGTTCTGCTGAACCGGACATGTCGTAAGTTTTACAGATAACAAGCTGGCCTGTGTAATTGTCGAGTGGTATCTGAGATACCGGAAAAGACCACTTGGAAGACCTCGACGACGATGAGAAGATGAAATTGTCAAGCGATTTGGACCAATTTGGAGAAGAAGGGCGAGATAAAGAACGAAATGGAAGTACCTTGTCGCTTTGTGATAAAAAATCAGACAATCTGGCCAATGAGAGAAAAAGGCAATACGGAAACCGTATAACAGTTTTTAAAATACTGACTTCGGCATTAGATAACCCAACAAGAGTTGTCATGCCATAAAACCAACCAACCAACCATAACATTTAGTTTAGCCAACACATTGATTTAGGCGAAAGTAACTCTGACCTGAAATTTATCTGTGCTGCGATATAGTTATTTACTAAACTTAAGTTATATGTGGCACAAGGCCAGAAGTATGAGGCGCCCAGTGAGAATCAAACTCACTAACAATAGTCTGCTAATCTACCTTGTTAACCAGGCGCGCACCTGTGATTTACCTATTTACCGACGCCCCCGCACGAGAATTTTATGCTAATATTATGTCAATTTCTTAACAGGTTTGAAATAAGAGTTTTTTCTTCTCCTAGACTGGTTGCCTAACCAAGGTTAAAGAGCCCAGTCTGCTCTACTATTTACCCATAGCTGGTGGGAGGATAGTTGGATTCGTGCCTTTCCCAAGGGTATTACCGATATGTGAAATGTAAACAGCCTCGTCCAGGATTTGAACTTGTCTAGTCGTGCCCATTTCCTATTGCACCACGTTCCTCCACAGGAGATATAGGATCTACCTGTTTAGGCAAATGCTAGGAAATATTAAGTTCGATTTCAAATCTACTATCTGCTAGATCAGTTTTGTCACCGTGACATAAGTTTTGGCAAACAAACAAACAATATTTTCTTCTGATACTTGAGACTTATACAACAAAAGATGTTAACCGAGGGTGGTTATCGTGACACTTGTGTAAGCGCCGCCATCTCAGGCGCAGCGTCAGACGTGAAGAAAACGAATATCATGAGAAATTTCATTATACGCTCTCTTAACATGAATTTATGTTGCCCTGTTATGTTGGTTCAAGGCGTATGTGTATGCAAGTATACAGTCAACCACATGATATACTGGGCCCACTTTTTTTTATAAAGAAAGAAAAAATGGCGATAATTACAATGTTAGAAAAAAACATTGCTGTAAGAAAAACAATTTGTTTCAAGTTTTGATTCCACTTTTCTTTGATCCTAAAAAAAAAAAGACCCTTCAAAGTTGTAGTTTAACAATACGACCGATTCCACTTTCTTCTTTTCGTTTGAAACCAGAAACGTTATTTTGTGTATCAAATGTCATGAAAATTCGTGCCAATGTTTGTAACTAAGTGGTTCCTCTTCTTAAAAAAAACCCTAATTTATCTTTAATATCTCGAACTCAAAAATGAATTTTTAGAAAATAACAAACAGACCTATCAAAGTTCTGAGCAAACATTAAAAGTTAGATTATAGAAAATTCCATTAAAATAGACTGGGAATTTTAAATAATAATTTTAGCTAAAAAGATATATATATATATATATATATATATATATATATATATATATATATATGTGTGTGTGTGTATGCGTGTGTGTGTGTGTGTGTGGAGAAAAGTAGACAAACACGGGATGTTATGGAAACTGGATGTTTATTGTCGACGATGCAACGTTTCGGCCATGAAGGACATTTTCAGAATGTTGAATGGGCTTTTAGTCCTGATGATGGTCTACATGTCCGTATATCAGCCCCTCCTGATAATAAAATATTGTCTCTGCCTGCTTATTGTTAAAGCGATAACAGCAGCGAAGTTTTGATTTTAATGAATTAATTTTGCAGTCTAAGCCGTTCAGCTCCGAATATATGGCCTATTTATGGTCCAATCTTTAATAATTTTTATATCGTTAGAAAGATAAGAAAATACTCTTTCAAAATATGTAATTTGTGTGAGTTTTTATCAATTGAATCATTTTTTACAGCGAGTTAAAAAATTAAAAAATGGCTTCGGATAGCCACGCTGCCTATGATTATTGCGATACAAGCAGTGCAGTCTATATCAGTCAGATCGGAATCTCTTACCTATTTAGGATCAAATCTTTAAAATATTTATATCTTTAGTAATAAGATGAAATAGTCTTTCTGAATATGTAATTTGTATGTGTTTTTATAGATTTTTTTTTTTTACAGCGAGTTAAAAAAAAAAAAAATACTACGTATAGCCGATAATAGCAGCTCGGAATCTCTTAGTCTTTCTGAATATGTAATTTGTATGTGTTTTTATAGATTAAATTATTTTTTTACAGCGAGTTTGTCCATATTCTTAAATTGTACAGTACACTCATTTTAATTTTAATTTTTGTAATGCATAAAAATTGTAGAAAATCAAAATGCACGCTTTACGGTTACATTATTAAAAAATATTTTAATTTTCATGATACTGTTATAATAAAAAAATATTTTAATTTTCATGATACTGTTATTTACAGTATCATGAAAATCAGTTTACGTCGTAAGTACGGTTACATATTTGTATAAATTAAACTAAGATTTTCATTCGAATAAAATGACTTTTAATTCTTTAATTTATTTATTAATTTTTATTGTTAGAGTTTTAAAGGGTTAAAAATAACAATAAGATTGACGAATTTCCTTAGAAACTGTTTTTCTTTTGGTTCGTTAACTAATTATTTTCTCAAACCACGATAAAAAAAACAAAACAAAGGTTACTAATACGGACAAAATCCGGTGTTTTATCTTTAGTCGAAGGCCCGACTGGAGATAAGTAGTCAATTATTTGTAAGACGAAATTTATTTCAAGTTTATCCGACAATATCCAGTTATTGGAACATTTCAAAAAAATTTTATATGTAAGTACGAAAAATTGTAAGCTCTTTGTTTATCAAAATGACATGATTCGTTAGTAAATTACCCGAAAAGTTGATAAAACAAAACAACTAACAGCCAACATTTGAATTATTATTCAAAATACAATTTAAAATATTCCTCAGAATTTGCCTTACAAATTAAATTTTAAGTTTTATGATTTTACTCTTTATTGTGAAGTCAATAAACATCGCTGAGTTTATAGTGCAACTTTTCAGTTCTGAAAAATTGGCATGTTTAAATAGAGATTTCATAGGTGACATTTGAACTTTTATGAAAATTGATGTTTTGTAATTAATACAAATTTTGTAATAAAACTTAATTTTAACTAAGGGGGGGGTTAGGGGTTAGGGTTAGGGTTGGGGTTAGTTTAATGGGAAAATAAATAAATAATTTGGGTTCCGTTCAAGCGGTTCCGATATGGGGGATCAATTTACTATAAACTTATACGAGGAAATGAGCACCCGTGAATACTCAAATAATAAAGAACTTTTAAGAATTTTTTTTTCAATCTGATAGATTGGTGTGTAATCGATAATAATCAACTGAAGGAAAAAAATAGATGGGGGGGGGTCCAGATAATCAGGTCCACCAAAACGTTTTTAAACAATGTTTTTAAAATACTAGGTACCACCAATTTTACCCTGTGAAATTTACCCCCCCACCCCCCTATATTTAACACTATGAAACTTGCAGAAAAATTAATATTTTCTTGAAAAAATTTTTCCATTTGAAAGAAAAAACATTAAATAAACTCCTGATGATTTTTTAACTTTTTTTCAGCTTACGGAAATAATGAAAATTATGATTGAAAAAACAACGTTTTCATTTTTGCACTGTTAAATCAACTGAAAATTAACGTAGCTAAAAACAAGTTACGATAAGAGTTTTTTAAATTCTATGAAAAATCAATTAATTATAAATAATAACAAAAATATTTCCGTTTTATTCAAGATGGCCTAAACTGATCAATTGGTGGTCCCTATAATACTATCTTAGGTTTTAGCAAAAATAGATATTGCAATACGAAGAATTTAAATTTTCGATTCTCAGCTTCTTTTTAAACTCAACATGCAATTAAGAACTAAATGTGAATTGTTGTCATGTACAAAAAATTTAAAACAATAACAAACAAATATACAAACGAATACTTTCAATTTGTTGTATAATAATATGAAATAATTTTAAACTATAAAACAGAAAATACAAATCCTGAAATATACAAATTCTCAATGATTTTAGTTTCAAGAATTATTTTCCTCTTACCCCCTCTCTAACTACTGTCCTCCACTTTCTCTCTCACTCCCTGGTGATCCAAATTTCATTTTAGTCCGGTCATGGACCGGGTACTTTAGCTAGTATATATATATATATATATATATATATGTAGTACTAGCAGAGCTAACCGGTGTTGCCAGGAATTTATAAAGTTAAGAATAAATCTCTTATCTTTATTCATATCTTATTATAATGGAGATTCGGAGCCTGTCTGTAACTGAAACTACGTCTCGGTACCCTTAGGAATTGAGCATAAGTTAATCAATTTTTTTTCTTTAATACTTAGAATAAATCTTATTTAACAATGTATCGATATGACACATAGGGGGGCCCGCGCCCCGTTCGTGCGTCATCGTGTCGTTTCGCCGTGTCGTTTCACCCCTGTTGTTCAGGTTGTCTGGGAGAATATCGATTACCACCAATAGCAGTCTCACAGATCGATACTCTGAATCGTTGCGTACAGAACGTCCGAAGGGAATATTGACGAGCAATAGCAGTCTGTCCGGATCGATCTCTGTCGCTGGCCGTCTCATCGTCAAACATCAACCCCAAGAAAAAAAATCGCCAAAAAACAAAAAAACAAAAAACAAACAAAGAAACGACGAAGACAAGACTTGACAATTTCAGGTGAACATCCAAAATGGTCAGAGAGGTACACAACTCGCATTCATTCAGTCCAGTAATTTCTATCTGCTATATTTCTTCTGTCATGTCTTGTCGAGATGCCCCCCTCCCCTGTTCCTTTAAGGACTTCTGATAAGGCTGACTGTTACTGGACAAACTAAGCTGATCTTACTCGTCCGCTGCCCCAAAAGTAACTGTCTCCTCCGGTCTCCAGCAACTATCTCCTCAACTTCCAAAAACTCCCAGAATTCTCAAATCTCCTATCAATTCTCATCCACACGAGATTTCTTTCCAAAAGCAAATGAACAAATATGCGGAACTTATTACAAAACGAACAGTAGATATTGAAGTCTATTTGCCTCATTTAATACAACTTTGCATTGGCACTATTAGTTGCATGAAGTACATTAAGACGGTGCTCGGTTCCTTGCCTTCATCGCTGTAGCATACCCTCAGCAAGGGTCAAGAATGGCATCAATGATCATTTGTTTTCCATCAGTAATGGTTTAAAAGATAATCTAATAAAGAATCAATGGTAATTTATGAGGAAGACCGTCCCGGTCTCCTGCCTCAAAACTTGCTACCGGTAATTGCTGAAAAACCAACCCAGCTACGATTGAAGTCCGTAGCCGAGGCAGTGTCACTTGAAAGAAAACAACCAACTTGAGGCGTTTTGTTTTGCTTTTTTTTGTTTTTTTCGACATTCATTTACATATAAAAAAAATCCAAAACGTTTATTTTTTTCGGTATTTTCATTTTATTTTAATATATCTATTTCCTACAATCAATTACAAGTAAAAAAAAAAAAAAAAAATATTTAGATATTCTTGCTTATTTAAACTAAAAACAAGACATTAAACAAACATGAATAAAAGAAAATCTAAGTATTTAGATATTCTTTTATATCTTAATAAAATAAAATAAAACATATCTATCTATCTAATATTACTATTTTATTCTCCAACGAATGATTTTTGAATTTTAAATTTGCAGTTTTACTTTCTTTGTAGAAAAATATGTTTCTGTTAAAATAAGAACAAAACTCGACATATTTTTGGAATTGAATCATGAAAGCATAATTGAACATGATCTGAATATGAGCAATGGTAAAAAATTTAAATTTAAATAAAAAAAAAAGACTTTCACAAAACTTTCACTTTCACTTTTACTTTTTGTGTATCTGTGATACTATGATGGAAGGAGAACATGGTCAGAATAAATAAATAAATAAATGAATAAAAATAGAATATGTTAAAGCCCAGGCATAGGTAAATGGGTGTGTGGTTGTCCTTTTACGGACACAAAAGATTGGGCCGTAAAGTTTAAGAGAATTGTACGGCCACCGTGAAGTTAAGCCACTTAGTGATAATATCTTTAGGCATCTAGGTATTAAAAGAAAAAAGGCTATTTTTATGAGGAAATCTCTTTTGAAGAAATTAATGGTCGAAATATTGAAGACATGAAGTCTGATCACAAGAGTAAGTGTTTTCATTTTAAGAGAAATCGTTGTCAGAAAGTCTTAATTGAATTTAAGTGCCGATCATCTGGGTGGTCTGGCCGTAGAGAGGTGTGGGGTAGAATTTTACATAAATTCAGCTAAGCTCCAACCCTTTAGTCAGTTCAGTGCCCAGCCCGTTGAAGTGATAGTGTCGTGAGTAGCAGCAGATATGGAAATAGCCAGGGATCCACAACAGTGAAGCCAGAAGTCAACAACTTTCTTGCCAGCTGAGATAGACTGCAAAAGTGTTACAACTTCCTCTTCCATCAGCGTACTGTTATCAAACTTTGTGTTATTTTTTGTTTGTTTTTTAAATCCTTGTGAACCTGTCTCTGACTCGTGCATTTCGAATCAGCCAGTACATAAGTACATAATATCACAACGTTGGGGGTCTAGATATTGTGCAACGAAGGTGCAGGAGTGCAGAACGGGTATTCTCACATATTAGAATGAATACATAACAATACATCTTATGCAAATCACAAGCAACTAATAAAAATATTTTTTTATGCTAGACTGTCAGAAATTCACGGTAACTCCAAGAGTTTTTGGGGCCCTGGGCCGATGGACAGACTAAAGCTTCTTTTATTGGCCATCTGTTTAATAAATCAATAAAAAACGTCGTCAGTTGGCCTAAAGTTATTATCACTCAAACAGCGAGGAAGTCTATCCACTTTTTACTAGCGCTAGACCAAGGAGATTATTTTGACGTCTGAGATGGAATACCACACCTACCATCAGCTCCTCACTTTACCGCACAGATCCCTGTGCTAATCATACGCTAAGTTGGCGAAGGTCAGTATCGAACCCGGAACCTTGTGGTTCCTAGTCGGTTGCCAGCAATATTTGCTTACTCCTGTCGATCTTTATGTATTGGTTTATATTGTCACGAAAACGACAAAAGACAATTTTTTTCTTTTCCCTTTTCTCAAATTAGCGAAAACTACTTTGCTGAAAGAAGGAGCAGAACCGTTTGAGTGACAGACTTATAAAATGGACAGTTCATTAGGAAACACAAGAAAAAAGGGGCGCGTTTTAGGGATAGTTTGAAGGGGCGAGTCATTGAGGCAAGTCACAGAAAAGATGCAGCTCTTGAAAAAGAGAATTTAGAACAATTCCTATAGTCCTCTACACAGGTACTTAACAGATGGCGGGGGGGGGGGTGATACTTTGATCTTTTGGTAGAATGCACAGATACTAATTACTGAACCTAGGATAAACTGGTGATCCGTATATAAATAGTCCCGATTTATGAATACTCTACTATTAAAAATGAATTAAAATTAATTAAATCGATTATTTAAGATCAATTTTTTGTCTAAACCGAAGAATAGTAACATGATAAGAATCATTAATGTTGTACTGGCCGTTCCTACAGTGGATAATATACACCGGTTCTCACTATAAATAGTGAGACACCGAGTGAAAAGGTTGTACTGTTACCGTTTAGCGACAAGCTAGCCGTTCTTATACCTTATTGTAAATACACTTGTCTCATTTTACCCTACCTCGACTTGACTTCTTTTTTTTTACTGTTGAACTAACATCACAACAATTAAAAAAAAACAGAAAAATAATATTACATATGAAATTTATTTTTCAAACATTTTAAACATTAAATTTGCTTCAAAATGTGACGAAAAATGGCGTAGATTTTATTTTAAACAAATATGTTCAAAATTTAAAAAACAATATTGATAAAATACTCATAAAAGTTTCTTCTTTGAAATAAGTAAGACGTGAATTTAAATACATATTACAGAAATTTTACCCACTCAATCATTTTTAACTTTTTATCCAAGTAAAATCCGGTATTTCATTGAAAAAAACTAAAAAAAATCAAAAAAAAAACTTCAGTTGCTCTTGATTTGGAAAGGTATTCTAAAATTGATAGCAAGTTACCTTACTAAGTAAAAAATAAAATAGACACTGAACAAAAACAATGAAAAACAAACAAACTGACCCCCTATTGTGGTGTGGGCGCGAACTGATACTCGATGCCGAGGATCAAATGTGCAAATGTCGAGAACTTTATCAACCAAAATCAACATCAATACCATTGTAAAGTAGATTGCGTAACTCTGCTCCCGATATAATATATATATATATATATATATATATATATATATTATATATATATACAAAATACATGACAAATAATAAGATTACAGAATACAAAATCTTGAACGTTTGTTTTAACTCACTTCGATGTTGCAAACCGCAACAATGTCTCTCTGTTAAAATTATTATTTCTCTGCAACAACGTCTCACTGTTAAAATTATTGTAATTTCTCTGTTCTCTTTTTTCCAAATGAATTAACTCTTATTCTACGACGAAACGTCTTTACTTTTCCGTTCTTCCGATTTTCGATGCGCAAATCAAACTTTACTGTCCTTGCTTCTCAGGATGATTTCATCAACTGTGTGCTGGCCTCACGTTTTAGCGCGAAAATCCTTCTTAGTCGTCGTCATAGCAACGTCTTGGTAAGTGTACTTATATTTGTTTAAAATAAAATCCATGCCAATTTCCGTTACATTTTGAAGCAAAGTTAAAAGGTTAAAATGTATCAAAATAAATTGGATATGTAATATTATTTTAGTACACTCTTGGGACGGCGAGCTTGTGTCCTTTTGCGAGCCTGTTTTTGTATTGTATCTTATTGAAACCTGTACATAGTCTGTTCCATCACCCATCCAAGTCGGCCCATGGGACAAAATTGATGAGTTGCTTGGCACTGTAAGTATGTTTCTAAGAGCTTCTGTCATTCGTTGCATTTATTATTTCTTGCTGGACGATGAAAACCTTATACACAATCTTTAGTTACTGACACGAGATACCACTTTTGCAGTCTATCTCAGCTGGCAGAAAGTTGTTGCTTCTGGCTTCACGTTGTGCATCCTGGCTATTTCCATATCTGCTCTACTCACGACACTATCCTTCAACGGGCTGGGCACTGAATGACTAAAGGGTTGAGCTTAGCTGAATTTATGTAAAATTTCTACCCCACACCCTCTACGGCCAGACCACCCAGATGATGCACTTAAATTCAATTAACTTTCTGACAACGATTTCTCTTAAAATGAAAAAACACTTACTCTTGGATCAGACTTCATGTTCTTCAATATTCACCATTAATTTCTTCAAAAGAGATTTCCTCATAAAAAGCCTTTTTCTTTTAATACCTAGATTGCCTAAAGATATTATCACTAATGGCTTAACTTCACGGTGCCGTACAATTCTCTTAAACTTTACGGCCCAATCTTTTGTGTCCGTAAAGGACAACCACACACCCATTTACCTATGCCTGGCTTTAACATATTCTATTTTATTCATTTATTTATTTATTTATTCTGACCATGTTCTCCTTCCATCATATATCACAATACACAAAAGTAAAGTGAAAGTGAAATTTTTGAAAGTCTTTTTTTTTATTTTAAAATTTAAATTTTTTACCATTGCTCATATTTCAAGATCATGTTCAATTATGCTTTCATGATTCAATTCCAAAAAATATGTCGATTTTGTCTTATTTAACAAAAACATATTTTGCTACAAAGAAATAAAACTGCAAATTTAAAATTCAAATCATTCGTTGGAGAATAAAATAGTAATATTAGATAGATAGATATGTTTTATTTATTATTAAGATATAAAAAAATTTCTAAATACTTAGATTTCTTTTATTCATGTTTGTTTAATGTCTTTTTTTAGTAAATAAGCAAGAAATCTAAATATTTTTTTTTTTTTTTTTACTTGTAATATTGTAGAAATTAGATATATTAAAATAAAATGAAATACCGAAAAAAAATAAACGTTTGATTTTTTTTATATGTAAATGAATGTCGAAAAAAACAAAAAAAAAAGCAAAACAAAACGCCTCAAGTTGGTTGTTTTCTTTCAAGTGACACCTGCCTCGGCTACGGACTTCAATCGTAGCTGGTTGGTTTTTCAGCAATTACGGTAGCAAGTTTGAGGCAGGAGACCGGACGGTCTTCCTCATAAATTACCATTGATTCTTTATTAGATTATCTTTTAAACCATTACTGATGGAAAACAAATGATCATTGATGCCATTCTTGACCCTTGCTGAGGTATGCTACAGCATGAAGGCAAGGAACCGAGCACCGTCTTAATGTACTTCATGCAACTAATAGTGCCCAATGCAAAGTTGTATTAAATGAGGCAAATAGACTTCAAATCTACTGTTCTTTTGTAATAAGTTCCGCATATTTGTTCATTTGCTTTTGGAAGAAATCTCGTGTGGATGAGAATTGATAGAGATTGAGAAGAATTCTGGGAGTTTTTGAAAGTTGAGGGGAGATAGTTGCTGGAGACCGGAGGAGACAGTTACTTTTGGGGCAGCGGACGAGTAAGATCAGCTTAGTTGTCCAAGTAACAGTCAGCCTTATCAGAAGTCCTTAAGGAACAGGGGAGGGGCATCTCGACAAGACATGACAGAAGAAATATGCAGATAGAAATTACTGACTGATAATGCGAGTTGTGTACCCTCTCTGACCATTTGGATGTTCACCTGAAATTGTCAAGTCTTGTTTCGTCGTTTCTTTTTTGTTTTTTGTTTTTTTTTTTTTGGCGATTTTTTTTCTTGGGGTTGATGTTTGACGATGAGACGGCCAGCGACAGAGATCGATCCGGACAGACTGCTATGCTCGTCAATATTCCTTCGACGTTCTGTACGCAACGATTCAGAGTATCGATCTGTGGACTGCTATTGGTGGTAATCGATATTCTCCCAGACAACCTGAACAACAGGGTGAAACGACACGGCGAAACGACACGATGACGCACGAACGGGGCGCGGCCCCCCCATGTGTCATATCGATACATTGTTAAATAAGATTTATTCTAAGATTAAAGAAAAAAATATTAACTTATGCTCAATTCCTAAGGTACCGAGACGTAGTTTCAGTTACAGACAGGCTCCGAATCTCCATTATAATAAGATATGAATAAAGATAAGAGATTTATTCTTAACTTTATAAATTCCTGGCAACACCGTTTAGCTCTGCTAGTACTACATATATATATATATAATATAATATATACTAGCTAAAGTACCCGGTCCATGACCGGACTAAAATGAAATTTGGTCACCAGGGAGTGAGAGAGAAAGTGGAGGACAGTAGTTTAGAGAGGGGTAAGAGGAAAATAATTCTTGAAACTAAAATCATGGAGAATTTGTATATTTCAGGATTTGTTATTTTCTGTTTTTATAGTTTAAAATTATTTCATATTATTATACAAAAATTGAAAGTATTCGTTTGTTATATGTTTGTTATTGTTTTAAATTTTTGTACATGACAACAATTCACATTTAGTTCTTATTGCATGTTGAGTTTAAAAAGAAGCTGAGAATCGAAAATAAATTCTTCGTATTGCAATATCTATTTGCTAAAACCTAAATAGTATTATAGGGACCACCAATTTGATCAGTTTAGGCCATCTTGAATAAAACGGAAATATTTTGTTATTATTTATAATTAATTATTTTTCATAAATTTAAAAAACTCTTATCGTAACTTGTTTTTAGCTACGTTAATTTCAGTTGATTTAACAGTGCAAAATGAAAACGTTTTTTTCAATCAAATTTTCATTATTTCCGTAAGCTGAAAAAGTAAAAAATCATCAGGAGTTTATTTAATGTTTTTTCTTTTCAAATGGAAAAATTTTTTCAAGAAAATATTAATTTTTCTGCAAGTTTCATAGTGTTAAATATAAGGCGGGGGTGGGGGGTAAATTCACAGGGTAAAATTGGGTACCTAGTATTTTAAAAACATTGTTTAAAAACGTTTTGTGGACCTGATTATCTGGACCCCCCCCCCCCCATCTATTTTTTCCTTCAGTTGTTATTATCGATTACACACCAATCTATCAGATTGAAAAAAAAATTCTTAAAAGTTCTTTATTATTTGAGTATTCACGGGTGCTCATTCCTCGTATAAGTTTAGTAAAATTATCCCCCAATCGGAACCGCTTGAACGGAACCCAAAATTATTTATTTATTTCCCATTAACTAACCCCAACCCCTAACCCTAACCCCTAACCCCCCCCCCCTTAGTTAAAATTAAGTTTTATTACAAAATTTGTATTAATTACAAAACATCAATTTTCATAAAAGTTCAAATGTCACCTATTGAAATCTCTATTTAAACATGCCAATTTTTCAGAACTGAAAGTTGCACTATAAACTCAGCGATGTTTATTGACTTCACAATAAGAGTAAATTCATAAAACTTAAAAATTTAATTTTGTAAGGCAAATTTTGAGGAATATTTAAATTGTATTTTGAAATAATAATTCAAATTTTGGCGTTAGTTGTTTTGTTTTATCAACTTTTCGGTAATTTACTAACGAATCATGTCATTTTGATAAACAAAGAGCTTACAATTTTTCGTACTTACATATAAAATTTTTTTGAAATGTTCCAATAACTGGATATTGTCGGATAAACTTGAAATAAATTTCGTCTTACAAATAATTGACTACTTATCTCCAGTCGGGCCTTCGACTAAAGATAAAACACCGGATTTTTCCGTATTAGTAACCTTTGTTTTGTTTTTTTATCGTGGTTTGAGAAAAATAATTAGTTAACGAACCAAAAGAAAAAACAGTTTCTAAGGAAATTCGTCAATCTTATTGTTATTTTTAACCCTTTTAAAAACTCTAACAATAAAAATTAATAAATAAATTAAAGAATTAAAAGTCATTTTATTCGAATGAAAATCTTAGTTTAATTTATACAAATATGTAACCGTACTTACGACGTAAACTGATTTTCATGATACTGTAAAAACAGTATCATGAAAATTAAAATATTTTTTATTATAACAGTATCATGAATAAAATTTTTTAATAATAACGTAAAGCGTGCATTTTGATTTTCTACAATTTTTATGCATTACAAAAATTAAAATTAAAATGAGTGTACTGTACAATTTAAGAATATGGACAAACTCGCTGTTAAAAAATAATTTAATCTATAAAAACACATACAAAATTACATATTCAGAAAGACTAAGAGATTCCGAGCTGCTATTATCGCCTATACGTAGTATTTTTTATTTTTTTTTAACTCGCTGTAAAAAAAAAAAATCTATAAAAACACATACAAATTACATATTCAGAAAAGACTATTTCATCTTATTACTAAAGATATAAAATATTTTAAAGATTTGATCCTAAATAGGTAAGAGATTCCGATCTGACTGATAATAGACTGCACTGCTTGTATCGCAATAATCATAGCAGCGTGGCTATCCGAAGCCATTTTTTAATTTTTTAACTCGCTGTAAAAAATGATTCAATTGAATAAAAACTCACACAAATTACATATTTTGAAAGAGTATTTTCTTATCTTTCTAACGATATAAAAATTATTTAAAGATTGACCATAAAAGGCCATATATTCGGAGCTGAACGGCTTAGACTGCAAAAATTAATTCATTAAAATCAAAACTTCGCTGCTGTTATCGCTTTAACAAAGCAGCAGAGACAATATTTTATTATCAGGAGGGGCTGATATACGGACATGTAGACCATCATCAGGACTAAAAGCCCATTCAACATTCTGAAAATGTCCTTCATGGCCGAAACGTTGCATCGTCGACAATAAACATCCAGTTTCCATAACATCCCGTGTTTGTCTACTTTTCTCCACACACACACACACACACGCATACACACCACACATATATATATATATAATATATATATATTATATTAATTTATATATATATCTTTAGCTAAAATTATTATTTAAAATTCCCAGTCTATTTTAATGGAATTTTCTATAATCTAACTTTAATGTTGCTCAGAACTTTGATAGGTCTGTTTGTTATTTTCTAAAAATTCATTTTTGATGAGTTCGAGATATTAAAGATAAATTAGGGTTTTTTTTAAGAAGAACCACTTAGTTACAAACATTGCACGAATTTTCATGACATTTGATACACAAAATAACGTTTCTGGTTTCAACGAAAGAAGAAAGTGAATCGGTCGTATTTTAAACTACAACTTTGAAGGGTCTTTTTTTTTTTTGGATCAAAGAAAAGTGGAATCAAAACTTGAAAAAATTGTTTTTCTACAGCAATGTTTTTTCTAACATTTTAATTATCGCCATTTTTTCTTTCTTTATAAAAAAAAGTGGGCCCAGTATATCATGTGGTTGACTGTATACTTGCATACACATACGCCTTAACCAACATAACAGGGCAACATAAATTCATGTTAAGAGAGCGTATAATGAAATTTCTCATGATATTCGTTTTCTTCACGTCTGACGCTGCGCCTGAGATGCGGCGCTTACACAAGTGTCACGATAACCACCCTCGGTTAACATCTTTTGTTGTATCTCTCAAGTATCAGAAGAAAATATTGTTTGTTTGTTTGCCAAAACTTATTCACGTGACAAAACTGATCTAGCAGATAGTAGATTTGAAAATCGAACTTAATATTTCCTAGCATTTGCCTAAACAGTAGATCCTATATCTCCTGTGGAGGAACGTGGTGCAATAGGAAATGCACGACTAGACAAGTTCAAATCCTGACGAGGCTGTTTACATTTCACATATCGGTAATACCCTTGGAAAAGGCACGAATCCAACTATCCTCCCACCAGCTATGGGTAAAATAGTAGAGCAGACTGGGCTCTTTAACCTTGGTTAGGCAACCAGTCTAGGAGAAGAAAAAACTCTTATTTCAAACCTGTTAAGAAATTGACATAATATTAGCCATAAAATTCTCGTGCGGGGGCGTCGGTAAATAGGTAAATCACAGGTGCGCGCCTGGTTAACAAGGTAGATTAGCAGACTATTGTTAGTGAGTTTGATTCTCACTGGGCGCCTCATACTTCTGGCCTTGTGCCACATATAACTTAAGTTTAGTAAATAACTATATCGCAGCACAGATAAATTTCAGGTCAGAGTTACTTTCGCCTAAATCAATGTGTTGGCTAAACTAAATGTTCATGGTTGGTTGGTTTTTATGGCATGACAACTCTTGTTGGGTTATCTAATGCCGAAGTCAGTATTTTAAAAAAAAACTGTTATACGTTTCCGTATTGCCTTTTTCTCTCATTGGCCAGATTGTCTGATTTTTTATCACAAAGCGACAGGTACTTCCATTTCGTTCTTTATCTCGCCCTTCTTCTCCAAATTGGTCCAAATCGCTGACAATTTCATCTTCTCATCGTCGTCGAGGTCTTCCAAGTGGTCTTTTCCGGTATCTCAGATACCACTCGACAATTACACAGGCCAGCTTGTTATCTGTAAAAACTTACGACATGTCCGTTCAGCAGAACTTCTGCTTTCAGCACTCCGAGATCTAGTCATTCCCTCCGCTCTGTTCCCGATTATATCACCTCGCACAAGGATATTCCCAGCACGGATTTTTCCATAGTTCGCTGTTTGTCTTAAACCAGTCACTGTTCTTTCTTCGTCCTTGTAGCCTACGTTTTGTTTACGTATAACATCGCAGGCAAAACCATTGAAGAGATTTGCATATGGTTTCAAATATCATTTATAAAAAAATATAGCATTAGTAACTATTCTTAATACTATAATTTGTACAGTTATCTGTTTCAAATTTATTTTCATCTTATTATATGGTTTCAAGTCAATTATATAAATAATCCTTTGTAAATAATTATAGCTTCAAGAAAACTAATACAAATAATTTACTCCCAGTCATATGGTTTCACGTATTCCCATCAAACATTTATAATTTTCAAATAACTATCTTAATACAGCTTATGAAATCGAGTATTCCTATCGAATATACGAATAATTTTAAACAGGTTTATTTAAGCCAGCGTTCGGCTAGAAACCACAAGTTCCTGGTTCGATACCGGTACTCGTCAACTCAGCGCCATGAGTAGCACAGGAATTTGTGCGCTCAAGTAAAGAGCTGGCGGTAGGTGTGTCGTTGCACCTCAGATGCCAAAAAACAATCTCCTTGGTCTAGCGCTAGTGAAAAGGGGATAGACTCCCTCGTGGCTGGCGATTGGGCTGATACCGACTTTAAGCCACTCCGACGCCTTTTTTTATAGACCCTGTTGGGATTATCTTCACATTGGCCTGGAAGAGTTATCTTCCCGCTGTTGCCGCTTGTTCTCACCAGTTAAGCGCTTGATTCAAACGCTTCTTCCTCTTTGCTACCTCTTCTTGTAGGTACCCACATGGTTAGACACATTGTCACACCCTTCTCGGTGGGGCTTCTACCTCCAACGCTATGCAACTCTCCTGGGTCTTCGGCCCCCATCACTAGTAAGTGATTTTGTATGTACGGACTCTCCAGTCCTTTTTATCTCTACTCTTGTATGTTTATGTACATGTATTTTATTGTTATGTTATTTGTCTTAGAAACGTGCTTTTGATATATAAACTGTTTTGTCCCACATGCTGTCGGGTTGTATGTTCATATATTAACCATGAATCTACAACCCTACAGATACTACACCCCGGGTCAATGTTACACCTGAATAATAGTACACACCAGACCTCCAGAACTGGAGCCTCACCATTAGATACAGTTTAGTGTAAGATTTAGGATTCCCCCTTTTTGGCTGGGGTCTTACCCTCAGCAATGGATACGGTTAGCGTTATTTTAAGTCCCGCAGACAGGCTGGGATATAGGTTTTGCTAAAGCGAAACTTCTTCCCAGCTGTAGCAGTGTTAATGCTACTGTAGGGTTGCACCACTTAAACTCTAACGAAGTGTTGAAGAAAAATGCTAGATGGAATTACACTGTCTTGAACAAATCTTGGAAGCAGCAATCCACAAGAAAATTGCTGTATAGCCATTTGCCTCCTATCACACAAACCATCTGAATAAGATGAACAAGATATCCTGGACACTGCCGGAGAAGCAAGGATGAACTCATAAACGACGTTCTTCTGTAGACCCCTACACATGTCACGCCAGTGAAGGCCGACCAGCAAAAACCTACATCCAGTAAGCTCACTCGGATTTCTGATGCTGTGCGGAGGAACTCCCAGTGCAATGACCGATAGGGATGTTTGAGAGAGAGACAGACAGAGAGAAGAGAGAGACAGAGAGAGAGACAGAGAGAGAGACAGAAGAAGAGAAGAGAGAGAGGACAGAGAGAAGAGAGAGTCATGAATACCCGTGCTATCTGCCGCAACCTGATGATGATGAAACCAAGTTTCATAATCACCGACATGTAAGTTGTGCATACAAAATTTGACATTAACAAATTTTCAATCCTCTCTTCTCGGAATCCAAACACAATTTCCTTTTCCTTTTCTCCACCCTCGTTCATTTCGGGCTGCACTCCACAACCTATTCACCCACCTCCCAACAGTTCCATCTGCCAACCTGTACTGGTGTCTGATGTCTAAAGCTGATTTATTTTGTTACTGTTATTTTTCTCGGTGTTGCAGATGAGGAGAGAACGGTTGTGTTGAATCCCCCCTTATTGATAATACCATCTAATTTATTAAAACAGACGGCTAAACCCAGTTGAAAATTGCCTCACGCTAACTGCAGCGACAACCACATTTTACGTTTCGCTATTTAGAGCAATGATCGCTTACACGTAACGCAGTCAGACCCTTTTGCCTTGGCGTATCGACCCTAAAAAGGGAAGCTTCATTCTTCTTGGAGTAAAATATATGAACAAGGGAGGTAATCCGTCTAATGGTACACCGATATAGTTGCAGTCTGTATAATTTGTTTGCCCTATTTTCTACATTAAAAAAAGAACATTTTTAGAGAGAGAGAGAGAGAGAGACTAGAAGAGAGAGAGAGAAAGAGAGAGAGAGAAGAGAGAGAGAGAGAGAGAGATTAAATCAATGACAACCTTTAATTAAAAAAAATGTCAATAACAAGTTTTTAGGAAGGCTCTTTTCATTGTTGAAGATGAAAGTTCAATACAGATACGTATTTACGTTCTATTCAATTAAAACTTACTATCTATCTATCTATCTACTATCTATCTCGTCTGTTCAAACCAGTCTATCTATCTATTATCTATCAATCTCGGTCTGTTCAAACCAGTCTATTATCTATCTATCTATCATCTCGTCTGTTCAAACCAGTCTGTCATCTATTATCTATCTATATCTATTTATCTATCTCGTCTGTTTCAAACCACTCTACTATCTATCTATCTCGGTCTGTTCAAATTCAGTCGTCTATCATCTACATCTATAAATCTATCTCCGGTTGTTCAAACCAGTCTATCCATCGTATCCTATCTATCTATCTATCTATCTCGTCATTTCCAAACCAATCTATTATCTATCTATCTATCTATCTATCTCGGCTGTTCAAACCAGTCTGTCATCTATCACTATCTCTATCTATCTATCTATCTATCATCTCGGTCTGTTCAGACCAGTCTTTCATCTATCTATCTCTATCTATCTATCTATCTTCTCGGCTTTCACATCTATATATCTATCTATCTATAGATATAATATTATAGATATTTCTATCTTTTCTTTTTCTTTATACTTTCTTAAAAAAATCAGACATAATAATTTCTCGTCTTTTAAACAATGGAATCTGTAAAGTACGTCACACATTCCTCGTATACCAATTCACATCCACTTTCGACCTATAGTGTCTCCAATCATATTTGACTTTTCATTTTCTCATGTACCAATCACGTCAATGAATATTTAATTTGAACGCTGATCAATGAACCGGTTATGAGCCTTTTTCTACATATTTTCAACTCAAGTCATTCCACAAACATCTATCATTTATTAAACAAGAAAAGATGTTTTTTCTCTTCTTTTGTTTAAACGTCGCACAAAACATAATAAATTCATCTTTTTGAAAATTTTGTTTTTCCTTCATTCCTCTCTCTCTCTCTCTCTTCTCTATATATATATATATATATATATATAATATATATATATTATATATATATATGAGGTAGTAAAAGGATAGTGAACAAGAAATGATTAACTCAAACAAATCTAAGAGTTGAAATATTTCGTCCGATTTATACGACATCCTCAGTCGAAAGATTTTTTATTGAAAGCAAAAATTACTTTCAATAAAAATCTTTCGACTGAGCACCGGTACACCAAACATCTTCAGGGAAGATTTCACATGCAACATCTGTGGACGGACTGTTTTTCGATGAGAGAGAGGAGAAGAAAAGAGAAGATGAAGGAGAGAGAGAGAGAGCGGAGAAGAAAATACACAGAGAGAGAGAGAAGAGAAGAGAGTGACGAAAGAGAGAGAAGTAACAGCATTAGACTTGACAGAAACTTCTGACCTTGAACTGTTATGATAGCTTAGACATTCTTAGTTATAACTATAAATCGCTTAATCATTTACATATGGTTACTTTATTTTAGTCTTTGCTTAGAAGCAAAACCTGAAGCTGGTAGTCAGCTGATGCCACTAATGTAACAAAGATTCCATCTTTTTTTGTGTGTGTATGTGTGTCTTTTTATTTTTTGTTGTTTTTTGCTTTTTTGCAATCAGTGCGTTTTTCCATCTCTATGTGCCATAAGACACGTGGGTGTTTAACAGATTCTGACAGATAGATAACAAGAAAAAAACAGAAAATGTCAGGCGCGTTTATTAACACCAGTTATCTTGTTTTCGGTTTTGGGAATCAGTAGTTTGCAAATATTTTACATTTACTACGAATGTAGTTAGTTATTCCGATGTTCAGTTTGAGCGACCGCGTCTCACGAAAACATCGCTTTGAATTGTTTTTTACGACAAAACGGTAAGACAAAAGAAATTTCAACTCGGCAAGCAGATTACGTATCGGCTCATCGGTTTAAAATATACATCTTCTTTAAAATGACATGGGGGGTTATACCAAGAAGAGCAAAGTCGGATGTAACAGCGTTATTCAACAACAACAGACACATACATACATACATACACATATATATATATTTAATATATTTGAGGATTATGTGACTTAATTGAAGCATACCTAATTTGAAAATTAATTAATGAATTTAGGCGGGCATATATGTTTCAAATTTAAGGCTAAACAAAATCGAGAAAAATGTCAATCCCTGTATCGTTTAGCCTTACATTTGAACATATATGCCCTGCCTAAATTCATTAATTATTAACTAATTAATTTTCAAATTAGGTTTCAATTAAGCACATTATCCTCCAAAAAATTGTCGGCTAAAAGCCATATCAAAATAAACACATCATTTTTACTTACTTTCATATATATAATGTACATAATATTTATATATGTGTGTTGTGTGTTCTATGTATGTATGTATGTATGTATGGAAACTATGAAAAGATTAACACTATTCAGAGATATGTTTATTTATGAATGAATAAAATTCCTCCCTATATGTCTTTAAAATGCCACGTTAGATGACAGGGAAGAAAGTGATAATTAAACTTGCGCAATAAATATATAATGGTGTGTGGTGTATAATGTGGGTGGTGCACATGTGTGTAGTGTGTGTTTTGATATGTTAACAACCTCAACACTACGACAGTATTACACAACTATACAACCTAGGATGCCCTACTATTTACCCTAGCTGGGGGGAGAAAGAAAATTGGATTCATTTTATATTTCCCATGTGTATTAGGTGAAAATTGAAAACAAATAGCTTCATTCACGGATTTGAACTCGTGTCCGCTGATTTCATTTCCTTTTGCGAGAACCTTACGATAAGCGCGCCACTTCCCACTGTGTATTAGCGCCAATTAAAACTCAAACACTTTCTAGGATTAGAACTCGTGTCACCGATCCTTTTTCTGCGACGATAATCGTTACGCATAGCGCATCCTCATTTGTGATTAACAGTTCCGGAGAAAATGCGCGAGTATCCACTTTTATTACAAGTCTCGTTATCATGGAGACCTCTGCTGATAGACAAAGGAAAAAAAAAATTCCTACCCCACCGGAAAATTCTAAAGGTTATTGTCAAATATAAAAGTAAAAGATTTCGAATTACGAGGTTCAGCTGAAAAGATTAAATAGACTAACAAGATTGTGATTCCCTTCTTCACAGAAAAAGGCATTTCTACAAGCATTTTGGTTGTGAGCACTCAGGTGGCTCACAGATCCGACTTGTTTTTTTTTTACTACCCTGTCACGCATATGAGCCCCTTCCCCGGTTTCCTTCTCGTATGTGATTTTACATGATCAACAGTCACATATAATGGTCAGCCTTAAGTGTAGGAAAGTGTCCATGACGTCCGTTATGTGCCGCATTGCGCAGAGGCCTTTCAGATAGAGTGCTCGGGTCGCCTTACCTCAAACCACTTACAGCTTCATCGCCCTGCCCTTCTAAAAGAATTGTGTTACCCAGCCCCCATTTTAACAATTCCCGTTGCGGCCCACACAATTATCAACTATTGTGCAGTGCTTGAATCTTATTGCGTTTAAAAAAATCATCAACAGGCCAGAAATAACTTGTATTATTTGGATTTTTTCGGACAGCTTTCCTCGTCTTTATTGTTTCCGTCGATGTGTCCTCGGCCTTCTTCAGGTTTTCTGTCGACTCAGAAACCTCTCATCGAACTCGGACCTCATGCAATCGGGAGCTTTCACGAAACCTCGAAAAACCTGCCCTTTATTTAATCCACGGGGCTAGACTGTTTCATTCACTAATCATGGCCGCGTTACAAGTGTTAACTTATGTTAAGTATTCTATGTTCATTATTGCCCGTGTAAGGATTTAACCTTCAAGCGTACAGATAATTTGTTACTTAGAAACTTTATCAACTTAACCCCTAATCCTTGCGCCATGTGTCCAAATGTGTCCAAAATTCAACAAGTATATATGACGTCATCCTATGAACTTTTCATCCATCCTCGTATTATAGACTGGAATGTTAACTTCATAAATGGTCTTTATAATTATTTCATGCCTTTCAAGCTAAGTATACAATAATACAGTTCCTGGTGTCTACTATACGTGCCCGTGATCGCTGCTACAAGCCACATATGAGGAAAAAGAAAAACGATAAAAACATGGAAATTCTACCTTCAATATAAATCGTTACGTGTCGGCAATATATATATATATATATATTATTATAATAATATTATATATATATATATATAGCAGGAACAAAAATAATGAGACAAACAGAATATTTTTATATATGTTATTTATTTCAACTAGTTTCGACCTTAGGTCATCGTCAGGAGAAAATTCTTATTTGAAGAAATTGTTTTAGATTTTTAAAGGAGCATTATGAGAAGAACTATAAAAAATTGAATATTTATGAGGTTTGACATGCTATTAAAATCCGGGTACAAGCAGTGTGTAGTAGTAGCAAGTCCATCTTTTCCTATATATATATATAATTCTATATTTTTAAAAATCTCTTCAATTTGAATTAAGATTCTTCTTTTTTATAAAAATGTGAAAATGCTTATGTAAATATTTGTGACATTTTCTTCTTCTTAATAACAGAGTTTTACCTTTCTTTTCAAATATTTTCAAATATTTTCTCGTGGCGATAAGACTTTCATGCAATTTACTTTGTAAGGATGGGCCAACTTCCAGCGTTAAGTTAATTACTTACGACACGTGTCTGTTTATACAACACAACACAACACACACACACACACACAATATATATATGAGAGAGAGAGAAAGAGAGCAGACAGACAGGACAACAATAGAAAAGAAAGGGAGAGAGAGAGAGAGAGAGAGAGAGAAACGGAGAGGGAGAGGATAGGAGAAGAGATAGGATAGAGTGTGGATAATTGGAGAAAGAAAAGAGACCTAGTCTGAGTGCGAGAAAGATATAATATATATGTGTGTGTGTTGTATATATAATATATATATATATATATATATATATTATATATATGGAGAGAGGGAGAGAAATATACATATAGACAAACAGAGATAAGAGAAAGAGGAAAGGGAGTGGGAATAGAGAGAAGAGAAGAAGGTCTGTGGATATGTGGGAGAGAGAAGAGAGACCGAGTTGAGTGCGAGAAATATTATATATAATTATATATATATATATATATATATGTGTGTGTTGTGCTTGGTGTGTGTTTGTGTGTTGTATGTCGTGAGAGAGAGAGAGAGACGAGAGAGAGAAGACGTGAGTGGTGTGTTGTGTGTCCTCGTTCATAAGCTCTCTCTCTCTCTCCTCTCTCTCTCTCTCTCTCTCTCTCTCTCTCTCTCTCTCCCTTCTTTCTTTCTTTCTATATTCTGTCTGCTTCTCTCTCTTTCTCTTTCCTCATATATTATATATATATATATATATAAATATGTGTGTGTGTGTGTGTGTAAGTGTTGTGTTCTGTGTTCACAGAGAGAGAGAGAGAGAGAGAGAGAAGAGAGAGAGAGAGAGAGAGAGATTGTATGAGTATGTGAATGAATGCGTCAAAGTAATAAATTATAATATATTTCTTGTAAAGTACACGTTCCCGCTGATAAAATTACAAAGAAGAAGAAAAAAAAATGATGATAAAAATTTACGGAAGTTTTTTTCTGGGTCGTTCTGCAATTTTCTCTTTCATGTGGATACCATTAATTGGCAACCATATTCTTTTCTTCTTTGAGGAGGAGTCACAAATCAAATTCTGAAACCGGTACCAATTTGTTTTTGCTCGAAAATAACACTTTCTGTTAGCTTATGAGATCGTTCCAAAAATTGAATCGGTGAGATGTACTTTTAGCGCCTTGGGTATCCGATCGTGATATTATCGTTAGCAAACAGTTTGATTGAATATTAAATATGATCCTCTGATGTAATGGTTAAGCAAACTAGTCACGCAGATCCAACACATACTGAATAGGGGTTCGATGCTCGTTGAATGTCCCATACATGTGACCTTGTGTCACATCCTACCCGTGACGAACGGTTTGAGTAAATATCTAAATGGATGTTACCATCGTGTGCGTAAATGGTTAGCAAACTAGTCACGCAATCCATCAGTTCTGAATAGAGAGTTTGATTCGTCGCTGAAATGCCCCATATTTGTGACCTTGTGTCACATCCTATGCGTAATGAATAGGTTGGGTGAATATTTAATTTTTAGCGCATTTGTCAGAACTTATAATTTTTATTTATAAATCAATACTCTTGTTCAAAATGAGATCGTCCAAATCATCCAAGATGAATTAAAAATGTAAATCCTGATTATCTGGTTCACCTAATCGCCGAATTCTTATCTTTTATGAGTGTCGTCACCTCACGTAAATGATAGACCATTCTGTTTTTATTTTTTTAAAAAGGAAAAGAAAATGACATGCTACACAGAAAAAATATAATAAAAAAGAAAGAAAAAAGAAAGAAGAAGAAGTATGGGAAAGATAGAGAGGTGTGAGCCGCGGAAGCCATAACGATAATCTGAATTGAATCAAACATAATGAAAAGATGAAAAAAAGAAAAGAGAGAGAAGAGAAAGAGTTTAATAATCTTACGCCACACAGCTTCGAAATAAAAGAGCTGAATTAGACATCAAATACGGCTTGTAAGCATTTCCGAACCATTTTGCTGGGAACTTTTGCATTCAGGTAATTAATTTTAACATAAAAAAAATTTATATTAGGTTTGCATAGTTTTAGTACGCTAAATGTGCGTCTTGAATGTAAATCGTAAGAGTATTTCAGTTTTATGCGCAATGGTTCTCTCCGTGCTGTGTGTGTTGTGTTGTGTGTGTGTTCTGGTGCGTGGTTGCGTACGTGTGGTGTGCACTTAGAAGGAGGATTTCGGATAAATCGAGCCAAATAAAAGTTCCTGGTAGTCAGGAATCCACTGCTGAAATTCTTGGTTTATGAGCATCGCACAGTTTTCTTCCATCTCAAATGAAACCCGATTTAAATCAAGTATGTTCACTCCACACCACATGTACACACACACACACACACACATGTATATTATAATTAGTAGCTAGCAAAAAGTCAGTGGTGTTTGAACTGTTCAGTGTCACCGCCAATTGCGATTTTAATTATATAATATATATATATATATATATATAATATATATATAATATATATATATTATATGTTAAGAATAGACAAAATAAGTTGTGACAAAAAAACACAACTTAAAACAAGCAGATGTGTTGAGAAATACTCGTTGCACATGAGTGCGACTCATCGGTCTTTTATTTCTCCACATTTTTTTTCCTCTTTTTTTTCATGACCCTACTTAAATGATTTTATGAACACCAGAAATGAGAGAGAAAAGGGAAGACAGGAATAAGATGGATAGGAGGAAAATAATTTCGACAAAATTCTTATGGAAAAAAAAGGGAAGATTCGCTGATAATTCTTATATTACAATGATCGTTTATTTAGAGCGAATTTTTTTGTTTTGTGTTACACTTAAAAACAATTTTTAAAAATGTTATGCCTAAAACTTGTGACCCCCTGTCGGCTGGGACGTAAAATGCACCACTGCCACCTCTGCAAGGGTAAGACTCCCCCATGGGGGCCACCTGTTGACCGTGGGTGGCGACCCTGATGCTTAAGATAGAGCCCAGTGGAATGAGCAGATTCAGACATGCAATATCACTTGGCCCTATTTGGGCTACGGGCAGTCGAGAGGCCCCCTCGATCAATCGGCTTCACCGTCAAGCCTTAGCACCTATATATTTTTCCCAACCTATTGCCCTTATGCCAAGCCCCAACCCCTATTTTTTATCATTAATAGTGCAGAAGGCGTGGCTCGGTCTACATCCTAGAATGACGGTAAACTCTATCTGACTGTGAGGTTCCATTTTGGAGGTTTGGGGAATGTGGACACCCCTTCATCACCATTTGCTCTCTGGTCCACTCTGACCCCGGAGTGTAGTACCTGTTAGGGTCCCATCTATGGGTTAAATAGAAAATGATATTCATAAAAAAAATTGTATATCCATTAAGCATTGATGTTATTTTCAAAAACTTATATCGCATGAAATGACCCCACTGAGTTGAATTGCCGTCTAAAACAAACCCAACCAAACCAAATAAACTGTTGAGTTTTTACAAAAAACTGCTTTCGTTCTGACAAAAACTTAAATTCAGTTTTTACTTGAAATGAATAATTAACGAATATATTTACATCACTTTGAACTTAGCGAGTCCAAAGTGATTAAAATATATATTTAATTTATTTAAGTTTACCTCGAAAAATATAACAAATAAAAAAAAAACGCTAAGAATTAAATGTGTTTTATTTTTAAGGTGAAAAAAATTTACCGTATTAATTCAAATAAAAAAATATGCTTTATATCAAGTTTTAACCGCAAGAAGCTAATGTTCGCGTAAATTTAGGAATTTGGTAATTTTTGTGGTTTACTTTCAAAATATTAAACGTCCATCGTGTTGAAAATGCGTTAGCAGGCTAGTCTCGTGATCTATTTCTACTGAATAGCGAGTTCGATCCTCCGATGGTTGCCCATACTTTGACGTTGTTCCACATCAAACGCGTGGTAAATAAGAAACTATTACCATCTGGTGTGATGTTTAGTATGCTAGTCTTGCAGATCCATTAATATTTGAATAGCGAACACGATCCGCCTTGTTAGTCCATACATGTAATTTTTTGTGCTTTTACTTTCAAAACTATTAAAGTACTTCCCATCTGTGAATGGTAGCAGGCTAGTCCTCGTATCTATTTACTACTGAATAGCGAGTTCGATCCTCGTGGTTGCCCCATACTTTTACGTTGTTTCACATCAAACGCGTTTGGTAAATAAGAAGTATTACATCGTGGTTGATGTTAGTATTGCTAAAGTCTTGCAGATCCATTACTATTGGAATAGCGAACCACATCCTCGCTTGTTGTCCATAACTTGTATCTTGGTCACATCCTACCGTAGCAAACGTTGGTTGGATAAAATACCCTACATTTAAAACATTCATTTAAAAATGTAACCCTAAACTCTGAGTATTTGAAACAACTTATTTTTCTAAAGGTTAGTTCTTTTGCCGCCATTCGAGTTACAATGATCAAATGTATTTCATTAATTTATTCTCTTAAACGCAAACAGTCTTGTCTAGGATAACCCGGGCGCTAATTCCATTTCTTTACAATCATAACTTACACAGCGCCGCTTAAATGGATATCTTTCTTAACACATCCGCCTCGGATAGATGTGACAAAAAAAATTTTTACTGTGAGTGCAACTGTTTAAACCCTTCTAGATGGTTGCAATTACCAAGCTGAAGAACCCAGGATATCCTACTATCAACAAATTGTGGGGGAGTTGTGTTCATGGTAGGTATACCCAAAATTGGCCTAAAAATCCATTTTTGACAAATGAATTTAGCCCCCTCACCCTACAAAAAATTAATTTACCAAATCAGGAATTATCGGTTTAATGATATTTTCAGTATTGATTTATCAATGAATGAACTGTATAATGCATATTTATTTTATTTCAAAACCTTTCTCATTTTTTTCAGGTGACTTAATTTTGCCCCCCCCCCCCCCGCTTATTTTGGGGTGTAAAATCTCCGGCGATTGTTCTTGTTTATACTAATTACCAGTAAAATAAAAGATAAAAGACCGAAGTGCAAATTTAAGGAATATTTTATAAGAAATACCGTTACTGAATCGGAAAAAGTAAAATGTTATATATATAAAAGAACTAAGAAATTTTAAAATATAACATCTTTGGTATTCCAATTTACTTTTTGTTTACACTTAAAATGGTATTTTTTTAATAAAGTACAACTTGTTTAAACTGTTTCTTTAACCCAGTGGTAAAATCATGAGCGTCGAATCTCAGGAGCCACCCCCCCAGCAACATCATGCCCCTGATTTAAATCAACAGGGCTGGTTTACTTGCCCAGTGCCCTGAGGCCCCCGTTAGGGGGAATGCGAGGGGAATCGACCGCATTTTTTTGACCCCGCCACCCCAAATGAGTCTCGCTTGTTAGGTGTCCCACGTAATAGGCCTTGCCTGACTTTGTTACAATGTACGAGGATAATATCTGCGTTTGAAAATTTCATGCCTTTGTTTTAGTCTCAAAAATGAAAGACTTTTTTTTTTTTTTACAAATAGTACAAAATTACAAAGCAATAATTTAATTAGAATTCCGTTTATATTTAAACTAACACTGGCCTTAATTGTTTTTACAGTTATTATGTCTTTAGTCATGTTTGTAAAACTAACAGACTCTTAATAATAGGCTGTCAAAGTTATCTGCCCCGGACCCTTTTTTGTAAGGTGACTTACTCCCTTTACCCTTTTCAGTCAGTGTAAATAAAACGCACACTCGTGTTTAATGAAAAAAACATTATAATAATAATAAGAAATATATTAATAAATAATAAATTAATAAATGAATTTATTGTGTACATTGCTCAGGTGCACCACAACCCATCAAAGTCTCATGTCAAGTACACAGAATAATGTTGTTTCAGAACATAACATACAGTAGTAAATGCATGCACGTTGTGATGTGTATGTCCTGAGAGTGCATCAGTATAGTGTTGCGGGACTACCAGAAGCATGAGCTTTGAAACTCAATGCTTCCAGCAGTCTACCAATAGATGCAGCAGGATTCTGTTGTATTCCTGTTAATTGTTTAAGGTATCTCATTGTGAATATGTCTAGTGATTTTTGTTTGTTTGTTTTGTTTGTAGGATATCAACCTTCAGTGGTCATTAATGCGATAAATTTTGAAAATAATCAAGTCTTAATGGAAATACAATTTTTTTAAAATATATTTGTCTATATTAACCATAGATGACGCTTAACAGTACTACCACTCCGGGTCAGAGTGACCAGGGAGCAATGTATGAATGGTGTGCTCCACATTCCCAAACCTCCAAAACTGAACCTCACCATCAATATAGGAGTTTAACGTCATCCCAGGACATGTACACCCGCACCACCGCCTTCTACACCCATAGATAAAATGGTTGAGGCTTGCCACGCAAGGCATAGTTGGAAAATCATATAGTGCTAGGGCTGACGATTGACTCAGCCATTGATATCCAAGATAGGGCCAAAGTAGAGTATTGGCATGTCATGAACTGCCTCATCCACCTGGCTCTATTCCTTTAAGCATCACGGGTCCACCACCCACGGCCAACAAGTGCCCCATTGGGGAGTCTTACCCTCTGCAGAGATGCAGTCGGCATTTAACGCCCCAGCGACAGGCGATGTCTACGTTGAGTAACTTGCTTGCCGGAATAAAAAAGTCTCTTTTAAATGAATTAAGTTGCCTAAATTTCCCAACAATGTTGAAAACTGTAGATTTACAATCGACTGATTTTTAATTATATCATTTAATAGAAAATCTCCCAATCTAAATTTTTACGTTATATATGAATAAACATTAACCCTTCCTGTTTGTCTTAACACACAATTTAGGCTCACCGTGGCGAAATACTTCCTTCCATATGTTCTAATATAAATGGTTACCAAGCTAGACCATGGCCAATTTCATTACTATGGTAGAGTACATCTTCGCAGGACTGCCCCATACTTGGATTCTTGATCACATCCTTAACCAGGATATGTCCAGACATATTAAGTATGTTGATTTATGATATTTTTTCTTATTAAAGCTAATCTGTGTTATAAATATTTTTCTTGAACTGAGTGGTAGTCGCGCTACCCCCAGACGCTATAATAATTTCCTTGGTCTAACATTACTGGGAAAAGGGGATAACTCCCTCCTGTCTGGCTGATACCGATTATGCCACCCCGACATATATATATATTATATATATTATTATATATGAAGAAAGGATGAATCTGACGGTATGAAGTATATTAGAAAAATGAAAAACACAGGGTTTAAATGGGTTAAGAAATATGGTGAGTTTATGCCGACGCTGCAGTATTTCGATCTATTTAATTAATTCATCTTCAGAGGCATTTTTGTAGTGTAGTGATTAAGAAATGATTGTTATCAACAAGAATATGGAAAAAACGCGAGTGGTAGTCCTTGTTATTCAGTCTGTTTAAAAAATGTTTAGTTTGAAAAAGAGACTTTTGAAATATGACGTCAAATATTCATTATTTTATGGGGCTGAGTATGGACGCTGTATTCTGATGAACAATCTGTGTGTATGAATGTTTATCAAATAGTGTAGGTGGTTATAATTATGTGAAAATTAATTATTGGTTAATAAGTATGTATGTTTATTATTATTTTTATCAAGTAGTTATTATTTAATTGTCAGTATATTAAGTGTCTGGTATGCATTTACATAAAAATCCAAGATTGGTTATGTGAGTTTTTGGAAAATATGAAATGGTGAAAAAAATGAATGTGCAATAGAGTATAAATGTGTTGGGGAGGGGCTTATGGGGAAATATTGTTATATATAATTCATTATTAAAAATATATTATTATTGTGAAAAATGTTGGTTGAATAGGAAGTGTTAATCTGTTCTGTGTAGATCAAATGATTATTATCATGTTACTAAATAAGTGTTGTCTTAAGAAAAATTGTTGAGGTCATTTGTAATAAACGAGGAGATTTAAATGTAGAAAATGAAATGAGATATTGTCAGATGTAGGAATTTTATAATTCTTGAAATATTTCCCCATACCCCCCCCACACACATTTATACTCCCTATTTTTTTACACCTTTCATTTTCACCACCTCATACTTTCATATTTTAACCATATATGTGGATTTTTATGTAATGCATACAGACAATTAATTATATACACAATTCAATATAACTACTTGATAAAAATAATAATTCAAAAACATACATCCTTATTAACCAAAATATTTTCACCTAATTATAACCACATAAACACTAATTTGCATAAACATTCACTAGCACCACAATTCAATCAGAATACAGCTTCCATACTCACGCCATAAATAGAATATTTGACGTCATATTTCAAACCGTTCTCTTTTATCAAACCTCAAACATTTTTAACGACTGAATAACAAGGACTACCACTCGCTTTTTTCTCACTATTCTGGATAAATAATTTCTTACACCTTCCACATACCAACAAAGCCCTGAGATGATCTAATTAATTAGATCGAAAATACCTGCAGCGTCCCAATAACTCACACTTAACCCATTTTAACCTGTGTTTTTCATTTTTCTCAACTTATACTTACACAAACACACACACACACAACATATATAATATATATTATATATAATAATATATATGGTATGTATGAAAGTGACTTTTACCGATGAAAAATGGTCACAATGCGTTAGTTGACTGCAATTTACACAATGATAAGGCCGAATAACAAATATAAAGTGCTCAACCAACCGTTTATCCGCGGAAAAAAATACACACGTGCAATCGAGTCAATACAATATTCTTGATATCAGTGGATTTACCCTGAATACTCTTCTAGTGCTATGCAGGCTCATCATTTCTGTCGTAAGGAGAGAAGCTCTCGTAACCATAAATTGTTATGCATATTTTTCTTGCTTTTGGATGTTTACCCTCATCTTCATTCGTTTCCCCACCGGTCTTCCATCGTAATGCCCTGTTTCGAGATGAGCGTAGATCCGGTCCGCTACTCAAGAAAGTTGAACATACAAAAATAAAAAAAAGAGTTTGGGTAAATTGTGTTTGGAGTTGTTTTCCTGAACCCACATTTTGAAACGATTCAGGACAATATTGTAACTATTTGAAGACAGATAAGTTAAAGTCAAACAGGAAATACACAACAAGCTTTATAATACAGATGCATCTTATCAAACAACTTGCAATATAAAACATCTATATATATAATATATATATATATATATATATATAATTAATATAATATATAAATGAAATTATTGATATCGACGTGTCGAATCCTTCTTCTGGGT
>CM042161.1:47170939-47221981 GCA_023376005.1 Doryteuthis pealeii
GGAGAGAGATCAAAACCTCAAAAATCTCAATTTTTCTAGTTCTTCCATAATGCTCCTTTCAAAAAAATCTAAAAACAATTTCTTCAAATAAGAAATTTCTCCTGAGAGGACCTAAGGTCGAAACTAGTTGAGAATAATAAAATTAAAAATATTTCCCTGTTTTGTCTCATTACTTTTTGTTCATGCTAATATTATATATATATATATAATATATATATATTATATATATATATATATAATATATAATATATACGGCGTACACGTACGATTAATTGAAGGTAGAATTTCCACTGTCTTATCGTTTTTCTTTTTCTCATATGTGGCTTGTAGGCAGGATCACGGCAGTATAGTAGACAAACAGGACATGTATTCATTGTATACTTAGCTTGAAAGGCATGAAATAATTATAATGACCATTTACTGAATTAACATTCCAGTCTATTAATTACGAGGATAGGAATGAAAAGTTCATCGGGATTACGTCATAATACTTGTCTGAATTTTTGGACAATTTGACACATGGCGCAACGGATATAGGGGTTAAGTTGATAAAGTTCTAAGTAACAAATTATCTGAAGGTTAAATCCTGGCCACGGGCATAATAACATAGAATACTTAACATAACTTAACACTTGTAACCGGTCATGATTAGCGGAATGAAAACAGTCTTACCCCGTGGGATTGAATAAAGGGTAGGTTTAAAGTTTCGTGAAAGCTCCCGATGCTTGAAGGGCTCCCGATTTCGATGAGAAGGTTTCTGAGTTGACAGAAACACCTGAAGAAGGCCGAGGACACATCGACGGTTAAACAAAAGATGAGGACTGCTGTCGCAAAAAAAAATCCAAATAATAGCAAGTTATTTCTGTGTTGATGACTTTTTTAAACCAATAAGATTCAAGCACTGCAACAATAGTTGTATAATTGTGTGGCCGCACGGGAATTGTTAAAATGGGGGCTGGGTAACACATTCTTTTAGAAGGGCAGGCCGATGGTAGCTGTAAAGTGATTTGAGGTAAGTCGACCCGAGCACTCATCCTGAAGCGGCCCTCTACGTAAGCGGCACATAACGGACCGTCATGGACACATTTCATACACTTAAGGCTGACCATTAATGTGACCTGTTGAAGGCTGGGATTCGCAAGTCACGTACAATCACTACGAGAGGAAACCGGGGAAGGGGCTCATATGCGTGACAGGGCACGTAAAAAAAAAAACAAGTCGGATCCTGTGGGCACCTGAGTGCTCACAACCAAAATGCTTTGTAGAATAACCTTTCTTCTGTGAAGAAGTGGCAATCACAATCTTGGTTAGTCTATTAACTTTTCAGCTGAACCTCGGTAATTCGAAATCTTTTTTACTTTTTATATTTGACAATAACTTTAGAATTTTCGGTCGGGGTAGGAATTTTTTTTTTACCTTGTCTACTCAGACAGCGTCTCCCATGATATACGAGACTTGTAATAAAAGTAGGATACTCGCCATTTTCTCCAGAACTGTTAATCACCAATGAGGATGCGCTATGGTAACGATTAATGCGTCGCAGAAAAAGGACACGGTGACACGAGTTCTAATCCTAGAGGCTGTTTGAGTTTTAATTGGCGCTAATACACATGGGAATGACGCGCTTATCGTAACGGTTATCGCAAAAGGAAATGAAATCAGCGACACGAGTTCAAATCCGAAATGAAGCTGTTTGTTTTTCACTTTCACCTAATACACATGGGAAAATATAAATGAATCAATTTCTTCTCCCCCAGCTATGGGTAAATAGTAGGGCATCCTAGGTTGTATAGCTTGTGTCACATACAAAACACACACCATACACACATGTTGCACCCACACCACACAATACACCCACACACATGTATATATTTATATACGCAAGTTATTATTCACTTTTTTCCCTGTCATCTAACGTGGCAATTTTAAAGACAATAGGGAGGAATATTTTTATTCATTCTCACAATAAAACATATCCTCTGAATATTTGTTAATTTTTTTCATAGTTTCCATACATACATACATACATACATACACACACCACACACACCCATAATACTATATATATATTATATATATATATATATATATATATGAAAGTAAGTAAAGAAACGATGTGTTTTATTTTGATATGGCCTTTTTTAGCCGACAATTTTTTGGAGGATATGTGCTTAATTGAAGTCATACCTAATTTGAAAAATTAATTGGTTAATAATTAATGAATTTAGGCGGGCATATATTGTTCAAAATGTAAGGCTAAACATACAGTGATTGACATTTTTCTCGATTTGTTTAACCTTACATTTGAACATATATCCCGCCTAAATTCATTAATTATTTTCAAAATTAGGTTGACTTCAATTAAGCACATATCCTCCAAAAAAAAAATGTGTGTATGTATGTGTGTGTGTGTGTGTGTTACATCCGACTTGCTTTTTCTTGGTATGACCCCCCCCCCCTATGTCATTTTTAGAAGCATGTATAATTCTAAATAGATGAGCCGATACGTAATCTTGCTTTGCCGAGTTGAAATCTTTTTGTCTTCCGTTTTGCCCGTAACAAACATTCAAGCGAATGTTTTTTGTGAGACGTGGTCGCTCAAACTGAACATCGAATAAGTAAGTAAGTAAATTCGTAAGTAAACGTAAAATAGTGCATATTTGCAACTACTGATCCCAAAACCGAACAAGATACCTGGTGTTAATAAACGCGCTGACATTTTCTGTTTTTTCTTGTTATCTATCTGTCAGAATCTGTTAAACACCCACGTGTCTTTATGGCACATAGAGATGGAAGACGAACTGATTGCAAAAAAGCAAAAAACAACAAAACATAAAAACACACACACACACACAAAAAAAAAAAAGATGGAGTCTTTGTTACATTAGTGGCATCAGCTGACTACCACCTTCAGGTTTTGTTTCTAAGCAAAGACTAAAAATAAAGTAACCATATGTACAATGATTAAGCGAGTTAAGTTATAACTAAGAATGTCAAGCTATCATAACAGTCAAGGTCAGAAGTTTCTGTCAAGTCTAATGCTATATTACTATTGTCTCTCTCTGTATTTCTCTCTCCCCCCGCTCTCTCTCTCTCTCTCTCTCTCTCGCTATATATATATATATATATATATCCTTCACTCTTCTCTTTCGTCCTCTCCTCTCTCTAGAAAAACAGCCCCGTCCACAGATGTTCCATGTGAAAGCTCTCCCTGAAGATGATTGTGTACCGGTGCTCTGTTGCCGTCGCTTTCTTCTGGACCTCTTTGCTTCATGGTGTTGTGCCAGGGTAACTTCAGACAAGAATAGCCCGCTACGGAGAGTCTGCCGCCACCGAGCGCTGTCTTGAGCCCAATTTTCACAGCTGGAAATATATATAATATATATATATATATATATGAAGATAGGATGGATGTAGTAGAATCCGACAGTATGAGGTAGGTAAAAGGATAGTGAACAAGAAATGATAACTCAAAACAAATCTAAGAGTTGAAATATTTCGTCCGATTTATACGGACATACTCAGTCGAAAGATTTTTATTGAAAGTAATTTTGCTTTCAATAAAAAATCTTTCGACTGAGGATGTCCGTATAAATCGGACGAAATATTTCAACTCTTAGATTTGTTTTGAGTTATCATTTCTTGTTCAACTATACTTTTACCTACTCATATATATATATATATATATATATATAATATATATATAATTATATATAGAGAGAGAGAGAGAGAGAGAGAGAGAATAAGGAAAAACAAAATTTTCAAAAAAGATTAATATATTATGTTTGTGCCAACGTTTAAACAAAAAGAAGAGAAAAACATCTTTTCTTGTTCAAAACATGATAGATGTTTTTGAATGACTTGAGTTGAAAATATGTAGAAAAGGCTCATAACCGTTCCTTGATCAGCTTTCGAATTAAATATTCATGACGTGATTGGTACATGAGAAAATGAAAAGTCAAAATGTGTTGGAACACTATAGGTCGAAAGTCAGGATGTGATTGGTATACGAGGAAATGTGTGACGTATTCTTACAGATTCCATTGTTTAAAAAGACGAGAAAATTATTAATTGTCTGAATTTTTAAGAAAGTAAAAAGAAAAAGAAAAGATAGAAATATATATATTATATTCTATAGATAGATAGATAGTGTGAACAGACCCGAGATAGATAGATAGATAGATAGATAGATAGATAGATGAAATAGACTGGTCTGAACAGACCGAGATAGATAGATAGATAGATAGATAGATAGATAGATAATAGATAGATAGATTGCAGACTGGTTTGAACAGACCGTGATAGAAGATAGATAGATAGATAGATATCTGGTTTGGACAGACCGAGATAGATAGATAGATAGATAGACAGACTGGTTTGAACAGACGAGATAAAATAGATAGATAGATAGATAGATAGATAGACTGTTTGAACAGACCGAGATAGATAGATAGATAGATAGATAGTAAGTTTTAATTGAACTAGAAACGTTAAAATACGTATCTGTATTGAACTTTCATCTTCAACAAATGAAAAGAAGCCTTCCCTAAACTTGTTATTGACATTTTTTTTAAATTAAAAGTTGTCATTGGATTTAATCTCTCTCTCTCTCTCTCTCTCTCTCTCTCTCTCTCTCTCTCCTCTCTCTCTCTCTCTAAAAAAATGTTTTTTTTTAATGTAGAAAATAGGGCAAAAAACAATTATACGGACTGCAACTAATATCGTGTACATTAAGACGGATTACCTCCTTGTTCATATGTTTTCAACTCCAGAGAATGAAGCTTCCTTTTTAGGGTCGATACGCCAAGGCAAAGGGTCTGACTGCGTTTTACGTGTAAGCGATCATTCGCTCTAATAGCGAAACGTAAAATGTGGTTGTCGCTGCAGTTAGGTGAGGCAATTTTCAACTGGGTTAGCCGTCTGTTTAATAAATTAGATGGTATTATCAACTAAGGGGGGAATTCAAACACAACCGTTCTCTCTCATCTGCACCACCGAGAAAAACAACAGTAAAAAATAAAATCAGCTTAGACATCAGACACCAGTACGGTTGGCAGATGCGAACTGTTGGGCGGTGGGTGAATAGGTGTGGAGTGCACCCGAAAGAACGAGGTGGAGAAAAGGAAAAGGAAATTGTGTTTGGATTCCGAGAAGAGAGGAATTGAAAATTTGTTAATGTCAAATTTGTATGCACAACTTTTACCTATGTCGGTGATTATGAAACTTGGTTTCATCATCATCAGGTTGCGGCAGATAGCACGGATATCCATGACTCTCTCTCTGTCTCTCTGTCTCTCTGTGTCTCTGTCTCTCTCTCTGTCTCTCTCTCTGTCTCTCTCTGTCTCTCTCTCTGTCTCTCTGTCTGTCTCTCTCTCTTCAAACATCCCTATCGGTCATTGCCACTGGGAGTTCCTCTGCACAGCATCCAGAATCCGCAGTGAGCTTACTGATGTAGGTTTTTGCTGGTCAGCCTTCACTGGTGCGACCATGTGTAGGGGTCTACAGAAGAACGTCATTTATGAGTTCATCCTTGCTTCTCCGGCAGTGTCCAGCAGATCTTGTTCATCTTATTCAGATGGTTTGTGTGATAGGAGGCAAATGGCTATACAGCAATTTTCTTGTGGATTGCTGCTTCCAAGATTTGTTCAAGACAGTGTAGTTCCCATTTAGCATTTTTCTTCAAGCACTTCGTTAGAGTTTAAGTGGTGCAACCATACAGTAGCATTAACACTGCTACAGCTGGGAAGAATTTTCGCTTTTAGCAAAACCTATCACCCCAGCCTGTCTGCGGGACTTAAAATACGCTAACTGTATCCATTGCTGAGGGGTAAAACACCAGCCAAAAAGGAGGAATCCTAAATCTTACACTAAACTGTATCTAATGGTGAGGCTCCCGTTCTGGAGGTCTGGTGTGTACTATTATTCCCAGGTGTACAATGACCCAGAGTGTAGTATCTGTTAGGGTTGTAGGATTCATGGCTAATATATGAACATACAACCCCGACACGCTTGTGGGACAAAACAGTTTATATATCAAAACAGCACGTTTCTAAGACAAGATACAATAACAATAAAATACATGTACATAAACATACAATAGTAAAGATAAAAGGACTGGAGAGTCCGTACATACAAAATCACTTACTTGTGATGAGGGGCCGAAGCCCCCAGGAGATTTGCATAGCGTTGGAGGCAGAAGCCCACACCGAGAAGGGTGTGACAATGTGTCTAACCCATGTGGGTACCTACAAGAAGAGGTAGCAAAAGAGGAAGAAGCGTTTGAATCAAGCGCTTAACTGGTGAGAACAAGCGGCAACCCAGTGGGAAGATAACTCTTCCAGGCCAATGTGAAGATAATCCCAACAGGGTCCTATAAAAAAAAGGCGTCGGAGTGACTTAAAGTCGGTATCAGCCAGCCAGTGAGGGAGTCTATCCCCTTTTCACTAGCGCTAGACCAAGGAGATTGTTTTTGCATCTGAGGTGCAATGACACACCTACCGCCAGCTCTTTACTTGAGCGCACAAATTCCCTGTGCTACTCATGCGCTGAGTTGACGAGTACCGGTATCGAACCAGGAACCTTGTGGTTTCTAGCCGAACGCTGGCTTAAATAAACCTGTTTAAAAATTATTCGTATATTCGATAGGAATACTCGATTTCATAAGCTGTATTAAGAATAGTTATTTGAAAATTATAAATGTTTGATGGGAATACGTGAAACCATATGACTGGGAGTAAATTATTTGTATTAGTTTCTTGAAGCTATAATTATTTACAAAGGATTATTATTATAATTGACTTGAAACCATATAATAAGATGAAATAATATTGGAAACAGATAACTGTACAAATTATTAGTATTAAGAATAGTTACCTAATGCTATATTTTTTTTATAAATGATTATTTGAAACCATATGCAAATCTCTTCAATGGTTTTGCCTGCGATGTTATACGTAAACAAAACGTAGGCTAAAAGGACGAAGAAAGAACAGTGACTGGTTACGACACAGCGAACTATGGAAAAATCCGTGCTGGGAATATCTTTGTGCGAGGTGATGTAATTCGGGAACGGAGCGGAGGGAATGACTAGATCTCGGAGTGCTGAAAGCAGAAGTTCTGCTGAACCGGACATGTCGTAAGTTTTACAGATAACAAGCTGGCCTGTGTAATTGTCGAGTGGTATCTGAGATACCGGAAAAGACCACTTGGAAGACCTCGACGACGATGAGAAGATGAAATTGTCAAGCGATTTGGACCAATTTGGAGAAGAAGGGCGAGATCAAGAACGAAATGGAAGTACCTTGTCGCTTTGTGATAAAACATCAGACAATCTGGCCAATGAGAGAAAAAGGCAATACGGAAACTGTATAACAGTTTTTAAAAATACTGACTTCGGCATTAGATAACCCAACAAGAGTTGCCATGCCATAAAACCAACCAACCAACCAATCAACCAATCATAACATTTAGTTTAGCCAACACATTGATTTAGGCGGAAGTAACTCTGAACTGAAATTTATCTGTGCTGCGATATACTTATTTACTATACTTAACTTATATGTGGCACAAGGCCAGAAGTAAGAGGCGCCCAGTGAGAATCAAACTCACTAACAATAGTCTGCTAATCTACCTTGTTAACCAGGCGCGCACCTGTGATTTACCTATTTACCGACGCCCCCGCACGAGAATTTCATGCTACATGATCAATTTCTTAACAGGTTTGAAACAAGAGTTTTTTTTTCTTCTCCTAGACTGGTTGCCTAACCAAGGTTAAAGAGCCCAGTCTGCTCTACTATTTACCCATAGCTGGTGGGAGGATAGTTGGATTCGTGCCTTTCCCAAGGGTATTACCGATATGTGAAATGTAAACAGCCTCGTCCAGGATTTGAACTTGTCTAGTCGTGCCCATTTCCTATTAAACCACGTTTCTCCACAGGAGATATAGGATCTACCTGTTTAGGCAAATGCTAGGAAATATTAAGTTCGATTTCAAATCTACTATCTGCCAGATCAGTTTTGTCACCGTGACATAAGTTTTGGCAAACAAACAAACAATTTTTTTTCTTCTGATACTTGAGACTTATACAACAAAAGATGTTAACCGAGGGTGGTTATCGTGACACTTGTGTAAGCGCCGCCATCTCGGGCGCAGCGTCAGACGTGAAGAAAACGAATATCATGAGAAATTTCATTATACGCTCTCTTAACATGAATTTATGTTGCCCTGTTATGTTGGTTCAAGGCGTATGTGTATGCAAGTATACAGTAAACCACATAATATACTGGGCCCACTTTTTTTTTATAAAGAAAGAAAAAATGGCGATAATTACAATGTTAGAAAAAAAACGTTCCTGTAAGAAAAAGAATTTGTTTCAAGTTTTGATTCCACTTTTCTTTGATCCTAAAAAAAAAAGACCCTTCAAAGTTGTAGTTTAACAATACGACCGATTCTACTTTCTTCTTTTCGTTTGAAACCAGAAACGTTATTTTGTGTATCAAATGTCATGAAAATTCGTGCCAATGTTTGTAACTAAGTAGTTTCTCTTCTTAAAAAAAAAAACTAATTTATTTTTAATATCTCGAACTCAAAATTGAATTTTTAGAAAACAACAAACAAACCTATCAAAGTTCTGAGCAAACATTAAAAGTTAGATTATAGAAAATCCAATAAAATAGACTGGGAATTCTAAATAATAATTTAAGCTAAAAAGATATATATTATATATATATATATATAATATATATATATATGTGTGTGTGTGTGTGTGGTGTGTGTGTGTGGAGAAAAGTAGACAAACACGGGATGTTATGGAAACTGGATGTTTATTGTCGACGATGCAACGTTTCGGCCATTTAGACCATCATCAGGACCAAAAGCTCATTCAATATTCTGAAAATGTCCTTCATTGAAGCTAGAACTGGGCTTTTGGTCCCGATGATGGTCTAAATGGCCGAAACGTTGCATCGTCGATAATAAACATCTAGTTTCCATAACATCCCGTGTTTGTCTACTTTTCTCCAAATATTGTCGGATTAACCTCCTCACATTTCTCCATTAATATATTATATATATATATATATATATATATATATATGTAGTACTAACCGGTGTTGCCAGGAATTTATAAAGTTAAGAATAAATTTCTTATCTTTATTCATATCTTATCATAATGGAGATTCGGGGCCTGTCTGTCTGTAACTGAAACTACGTCTCGGCACCCTTAAGAATTGAGCATAAGTTAATCAATGAGTATTTGATTTATAGTCAAATCATTAATACCTAGAATAAATATTATTTAACGATGTATCGATATGACACATAGGGGGGGGGGGCGCCCCGTTCGTGTGTCGTCGTGTCGTTTCATCTCTGTTGTTCAGGTTGTCTGGGAGAATATCGATTACCACCAATAGCAGTCTCCCAGATTGATACTCTGAATCGTTGCGTACAGAACGTCCTAAGGGAATATTGACGAGCAATAGCAGTCTGTCCGGATCGATCTCTGTCGCTGGCCGTCTCATCGTCAAACATCAACCCCAACGCCGTGTCCGGAAACTCACCCATATGTCATAAGAAAAAAAATCGCAAAAAAACAAAAACAAAAAAACAAAAACAAAAAAACAAAAAACAAAGAGAGACGAAGACAAGACTAGACAATTTCAGGTGAACATCCAAAATGGTCAGAGAGGTACACAACTCGCATTCATTCAGTCCAGTAATTTCTATCTGCTATATTTCTTCTGCCATGTCTTGTCGAGATGCCCCCTTGATGCCTGTTCCTTTAAGGACTTATGATAAGGCTGACTGTTACTGGATAAACTAAGCTGATCTTACTCGTCCGCTGCCCCAAAAGTAACTGTCTCCTCCGGTCTCCAGCAACTATCTCCTCAACTTCCAAAAACTCCCAGAATTCTCAAATCTCCTATCAATTCTCATCCACACGAGATTTCTTTCCAAAAGCAAATGAACAAATATGCGGAACTTATTACAAACGAGCAGCAGATATTGAAGTCTATTTGCCTCATTTAATACAACTTTGCATTGGCACTATTAGTTGCGTGAAGTACATTAAGACGGTGCTCGGTTCCTTGCCTTCATCGCTGTAGCATACCCTCAGCAAGGGTCAAGAATGGCATCAATGATCATTTGTTTTCCGTCAGTAATGGTTTAAAAGATAATCTAATAAAGAATCAATCGTCCCGGTCTCCTGCCTCAAAACTTGCTACCGGTGATTGCTGAAAAACCAACCCAGCTACGATTGAAGTCCGTAGCCGAGAGGCAGTGTCACTTGAAATAAAACAACCAGCTTGGGGCGTTTTGTTTTTATTTTTATTTTTTTTCGACATTCATTTACATATAAAAAAATCCAAAACGTTTATTTTTTTCGGTATTTTCATTTTATTTTAATATATTTATTTCCAACAATCAATTACAAGTAAAAAAAAAAAAAAATCAAAATATTTAGATATTCTTGCTTATTTAAACTAAAAACAAGACATTAAACAAACATGAATAACAGATATATTTAGATATTTTTTTATATTTTAATAAAATAATTAAAAAAATATCTATCTATCTAATATTACTGTTTTATTCTCCAACGAATGATTTTTAATTTTCAATTCTTAAATTTGCAGTTTTACTTTCTTTGTAGAAAAATATGTTTCTGTTAAAATATGAACAAAACTCGACATATTTTTGGAATCGAATCATGAAAGCATAATTGAACATGATCTGAATATGAGCAATGGTAAAAAATTAAAATTTAAATTTAAATAAAAAAAAAGAAGACTTTCACTTTCACTTTTACTTTTTGTGTATCTGTGATACTATGATGGAAGGAGAACATGGTCAGAATAAATAAATAAATCAATAAATAAATAAAAATAGAATATGTTAATGCCCAGGCATAGGTAAATGGGTGTGTGGTTGTCCTTTTTACGGACACAAAAGATTGGGCCGTAAAGTTTAAGAGAATTGAACGGCCACCGTGAAGTTAAGCCACTTAGTGATAATATCTTTAGGCATCTAGGTATTAAAAGCAAAAATGCTATTTTTATGAGGAAATCTCTTTTGAAGAAATTAATGGTCGAAATATTGAAGACATGATCACAAGAGTAAGTGTTTTAATTTTAAGAGAAATCATTGTCAGAAAGTCTGAATTGAATTTAAGTGCCGAACATCTGGGTGATCTGGCCGTAGAGAGGTGTGGGGTAGAATTTTACATAAATTCAGCTAAGCTCCAACCCTTTAGTCAGTTCAGTGCCCGGCCGTTGAAGTGATAGTGTCGTGAGTAGCAGCAGATATAGAAATAGCCAGGGATCCACAACAGTGAAGCCAGAAGTCAACAACTTTCTTGCCAGCTGAGATAGACTGCAAAAGTGTCACAACTTCCTCTTCCATCAGCGTCCTGATATCAAACTTTGTGTGTTTTTAAAAAAATCCTTGTGAACCTGTCTCTGACTCGTGCCCTTCGAATCAGCCAGCACATAATATCACAACGTTGGGGTCTAGACATTGTGCAACGAAGGTGCAGGAGTGCAGAACGGGTATTCTCACATATCAGAAAGAATGCATAACAATACATCTTATACAAATCACAAGCAACTAATAAAAATATTTTTTTATGCTAGACTGTCAGAAATTCACGGTAACTCCAAGGGTTTTCGAGGCCCTGGGCCGATGGACAGACTAAAGCTTCTTTTATTGGCCATCTGTTTAATAAATCAATAAAAAACGTCGTCAGTTGGCCTAAAGTTATTATCAACCAGACAACGAGGAAGTCTATCCCCTTTTTACTAGCGCTAGACCAAGAAGATTATTTTGGCGTCTGAGATGGAGTACCACACCTACCATCAGCTCCTCACTTTACCGCACAGATCCCTGTGCAAATCATACGCTGAGTTGGCGAAGGTCGGTATCGAACCCGGAACCCTGTGGTTCCTAGTCGGGTGCCAGCAATATTTGCTTACTCCTGTCGATCTTTATGTATTGGTTTATATTGTCACGAAAACGACAAAAGACAATTTTTTTCTTTTCCCTTTTCTCAAATTAGCGAAAACTACTTTGCTGAAAGAAGGAGCAGAACCGTTTGAATGACAGACTTATAAAATGGACAGTTCATCAGGAAAAAAGGGGCGCGTTTTAGGGATAGTGCGAAGGGGCGAGTCATTGAGGCAAATCACAGAAAAGATGCAGCTCTTGACAAAGAGAATTTAGAACAATTCCTATAGGTCTTGCTACACAGGTACTTAACAGGTGGCGGTGGGTGATACTTTAATCTTTGGTAGAATGCACAGATACTAATTACTGAACCTAGGATAAACTGGTGATCCGTATATAAATAGTCCCGATTTATGAATACTCTACTATTAAAAATGAATTAGAATTAATTAAATCGATTATTTAAGATCAAATTTATGTCTAAGCCGAAGAGTAGTATCATGATAAGAATAATTTTAAAAAACAGAAAAATAATTTTACATATGAAAATTTTCAAACATTCTAAACATTTGCTTCAAAATGTGACGAAAAATGGCGTCGATTTTATTTTAAACAAATATGTTCAAAATTCTTTTTTAGATATTGATAAAATACTTATAAAAGTTTATTCTTTGAAATAAGTAAGACGTGAATTTAAATACATATTACAGAAATTTTACCCACTCAATCATTTTTAACTTTTTATCCAAGTAAAATCCGGTATTTCATTGAAAAAAACTAAAAAAAAAAACTAAAAAAAACTTCAGTTGCTCTTGATTTGGAAAGGTATTCTAAAATTGATAGCAAGTGACCTTACTATGTAAGAAATAAAATAGACACTGAACAAAAACAATGAAAAAAACAAACAAACTGACCCCCTATTGTGGTGTGGGCGCGAACTGATACTCGATGCCGAGGATCAAATGTGCAAATGTCGAGAACTTTATCAACCAAAATCAACATCAATACCATTGTAAAGTAGATTGCGTAACTCTGCTCCCGATATATATATATTATATATATATATATATATATATATATATATATATATACAAAATACATGACAAATAATAAAGATTTACAGAATACAAAATCTTGAACGTTTGTTTTAACTCACTTCGACGTTGCAAACCGCAACAATGTCTCTCTGTTAAAATTATTATTTCTCTGCAACAACGTCTCACTGTTAAAATTATTGTAATTTCTCTGTTCGCTCCTTTTTTCCAAATGAATTAACTCTTATTCTACGACGAAACGTCTTTACTTTTTCCGTTCTTCCGATTTTCGATGCGCAAATCAAAATTTACTGTCCTTGCTTCTCAGGATGATTTCATCAACTGTGTGCTGGCCTCACGTTTTAGCGCGAAAATCCTTTCTTAGTCGTCGTCATAGCAACGTCTTGGGGTAAGTGTACTTATATTTGTTTAAAATAAAATCCATGCCAATTTCCGTTACATTTTGAAGCAAAGTTAAAAGGTTAAAATGTATCAAAATAAATTGCATATGTAATATTATTTTTCTTTTTTCTTTTTTTAATGATTCTTATTATGTTACTACTCTTCGACAAAAATTTGATCTTAAATAATCGATTTAATTAATTCTAATTCTGTTTTAAAAAGAAAAGCGGACGAAATTTTGGCAATACCTTATATATATATATATATATATATATATATATATATATATATATATATATATATATATATATATATATATATATAAATCCAAAAGTCCAGAGATGAAATCTTCCTTACGAAAACAATAGTTTTATTTAAAAAAACCTGTTCAGTTTTGAGAGCTCAATGTGTGCTCTTAAAGTTAAAGTCACAGAGCAAATATATAAGTAAAGAAATAACAAGACTTAGAGGATTAGCATTATAGTCTATTTCAGGGAGCTTAGACAAAGACTTTGTCTAAGCTCCCTAAAATAGACTATAATGCTAATCCTCTAAGTCTTTTGTTATTTCTTTACTTATATATATATATATATATATATATATATATATATTATAGAGATATGAGAGAGAGAGAGAGAGAGAGAGAGAGAGAGAGAGAGAGAGAGAGATGAAATTTAATAAAATAAAGAAAGAAAATGTTGAATGGATGAAATTTGTTTTATTTGAGTTACCAACACATGTTTCGACCAGGAGTCTGTTCATGTACGCATGTATTATATTTATTATTATTTTAGATAGGAAATAAAATAATAATAATAGAAAATTATAAAATATTTGAGTATTAAATAAATAAAAATGATATTAGTTGCAGCTTTCTAAATTGATAAAAATTAATTTTCGTTTTGATTGAATTATCGAACTTTTTGTACTTGAAATAACAGAAAAAATGTCCTTTACACATAGTTTTTTTAAATTTCTCTTTTGAATTAATTTTTTTAAGCTGTTGCTTTAATGCAGCTGAAAGATTTGACTAAACAGATATTCGTCTCCACCTCCGTACTATCAAGAGCGGAGACGAAAGTCATATGAATTCAGAACGAAAACCTTGATGTTGCAAAAAATATGCGGTAGTTTAAAATATGAACACTTCCGCCACACTTATCTCGGTCACCGAATCATGTATCTCTTATTGTAACAGTTTACTAAATTAGGTGGAACCCTCCATTATTATAACAATATAACTCTTTTAATATAATAATTTAATAATATATAATTCTTTTAACTTATCATATATATATATATAATATATATATATATATATATATATATATATATATATATATATGTGTGTGTGTGTGTTGTGTGTGTGTGTGTGTGCAAAGTCTTTCGATATCTATTAGTTGCAGCTTTCTAAATTGATAAAAATTTATTTTCGTTTTGATTGAATTATCGAAGTTTTTGTACTTGAAATAACAGAAGAAATGTCCTTTACATATATATTTTTTAAATTTCTCTTTTGAATTAATTTTTTTCTGAAGCTGTTGCTTTTTAATACAACTGAAAGATATTTTCCTACACCTCCACCTCCACCTCCACCTCTATCTACTCCTCCCCTTTTTTCCGTGGTTTCAGGGAATTTCCATATTCTGTTCTATCGTTAATCCTACAATATTCCATTTCTTGAATAACATTTCCCTTCCAGCGACAACAGTTCATGTCAATCTAAAATTCCCTTTTTTTCTTCTATTCATTCTTTCACTTTTATAATCGATCAGTCATGTCTAGATTTCATAATTTACACATCGATTAGTCGCGCCTGACACCCACGAATAAATGTTGGTGTTATCCCATAAGCCTATAATAATAATAATAATAATAATAATAATAATAATAATAATAATAAAATTTATTGTGTACAGTGCTCAGGTGCACCACCACTCATCAAAATCTCATGTCTAGTACACAGAATAATATATTAGTGTCAGGAACATGAATAGCGTACAGTAATAATATACATGTATGTGTGAGCGTGTGTGCATATGTGTGTCGATGGGGATATCAAGTATAGTGTTGGCGGACTACAGGAAGCATGGAGGCTTTGAAATAAATTTTATCTTGATTTTATCGACACACAAAACCATTTTTTTTCTCGTAACAAAATACAAACAAATGTTAGTGTCGGACATGCACTCACAGTTACGTAACAGGATACAGTTAAATACACAGATCTTTTCAAATTCAATATCAAATGAGAATATATGAAAATTCTATGTAAATATTTTTTTCGTAAAATTCTAAATGTTAGATAACTTTAAATATATATCAAAGTAATTATATATATATATATATATATATATATATATATATATATATATATGAAAAATGAATGGAAGTGAATCCGACAGTGTGAAATAAACATTTAGAAAAAACAAACACTTGATGTTAAAATTCGCTGACAGAATTCTGTTTCGACCCTTTATTGAAGTGGTTTTCATCAAGAGCGCGTTGTGTATGATAGAGAGAACGGCACCACTTTCGTCTCATAACGGTCCACTTTCGCCGTTCTCTCTATCTAAGTGGACCGTTATGAGACGAAAGTGGTGCCGTTCTCTCTATCATACACAACTCGCTCTTGATGAAAACCACTTCAATAAAGGGTCGAAACAGAATTCTGTCAGCGAATTTTAACATCATGTGTTTGTTTTTTCTAAATACTTATTTCATATATATATATATATATATATATATATATATATATATATATATGAATCAATAATATCGGTCATGTATTCATTGAAACTTGTTTTAAATGGCACATAAGACCATCTTTTGTGCATTCTCAGTCCCGAGTTTATATATAATTCAGTTGTTCATATATTTTTATGTATTACTTAATACTGACTATAAATTAAAATACTCATTGTTGAACTTGCTTAATTTCTGAAGTTACGAAAGCAGTGACGTAGTTTCGGTTACAGACAAAAAGAGATCGAATCTCCATTATATATAGATTTAATATAGGGACTGGCATTTTTGTCGTCTGCTACGAATTTTAAAAACGAATTAAAAATAATTAAATCTATTATTTAAGGTCAAACTTTGTCTAAATCGATAAGTAGTAACATAATGACCATCATTAAAAAAAGAAAAATATCATTACATATGCAGTTTATTTTTAATAGATTTAAAACTATTTGTTTTGGTCAATATCGACGCGATCCGCCATTCTGTCTATTTTTCAAGGGTTTTACGCGCTTGTTTACAATTTTTATGTAACATTCACGATTGCAAAAAAAAAAAAAAAATACTAAAATTCAGGTAATTATCCGATGTTAATGAAATTTTCAATATTTATTTATCAATGAATGAATTTTATAATGCATCAGTTATTTTATTTCAAAAGTTTAATTTAGTATTTTTGCTACGAAAAATTAATATATAAAATTCATTTAAAAAGTGGAAATCCTGATTTTCAGTTTAAAATGTTATATTTTTAGATTCTAGAAATAAATATCTATTTAATTCAAACACTATTTTAGACACATAAAGTAATATTTTGAAGAAAAACTCTATTGAAAATGTACCCCCTCACCCATTTTAAACATAAAAAATATCAATGTATAATTTTTTTCTTTTATAAGATAATAGCCAATTAAATAATTATCGAAATGAGTAAAAAAGAAATCTCCAAAAAAAATTATTATCTATTATTTTTTTACATTTTATTTTTCAATTTTCGGTACTTATTTTCTCATAGAAAAGCCACCGTAATTTTTTTTTGTTTCTATTTCATAAGTTCGGTCTTTTATCTCATTATCTATACTGTAATTAGAAAACTATAAGACAAACTTGAAAAAAAAAGTTACGCCCCCAACATAAGGAGGAGGGGGGGGTAAAATATTAGAGGACCTGAAAAAAAAAATGAGAAAGTTTTGAAATAAAATAAATAATGCATTATAAAGATCATTCATTGATAAATGTACACTGAAAATTTCATTAAAATCCGATATTTCCCTGATTTTTGGTAAATTATTTTCGGGGGGGGGGGGCTAAAGTCATTTTGTCAAAAACGCATTTTAGGCACAGTTTGCCAGTACCTAATTTAATATGATATGAATATATATTGATATAACATTTTATCTATTCATCTATTTATTTTATATCTACTTCGCTTTGTTTATTTCAAATGATTTCTTATGTATATCAATATAAATTTAATTTTAAGTGTTATTTAGTATTATCTTAGTTTGCCACAAGGACATTAATTTTGGAGACCCAGTAATGACTGAACATTCAACAGAAGTAAATCATTCAAGCATGACAGTCTCTGCTCGTTGCCACTAATTATCTCCTGGTGTGGAAGAAAGCCGAGGAATCTTAGACAGTAGCGAATTATCCTTTTTCTCCATTAATCCGTATTAAATTGATATCCAGGAATTTGGCAGATTATCTTAAACTTACTAATCCATCTCTAGATTAGTACTTATACAACTAGCAAACCATTGAAATTTGAAGAGTTAAGTTAATTGCAATATCCACGTGGTATCAATATTAAAAATAATACAGCTGCTACTGATACTATTATAAATAGCATATTACAGGCAGACACTATCAGCGTTCTCCCATATGGTCTAGTGGTTAGGATTCCTGGCTTTCACCCAGGCGGCCCGGGTTCGATTCCCGGTGTGGGAACGTATTTTTCCCCCTAATAGATGGTTTTGAATAAAGATAAAATATTTTAACGAATATAGGATCATATCAGTTTTATTTTCAACATCGAAACGATTTAAAATTTGATTGTTATGAAATAAACTATTAGCTTAAAAGCAATTTTGAGGGATTTTTTCCTTCACTTTTACATTTAACATCATGTATAAATAATAATTCTGAATTCATACACACATTCACTCACTATCTCAGCATAAATTATTTTCTGTATGGGGAGGGTGTGTGTGCTAAAGTCATTTGGTCAAAAACGCATTTTAGGTTCATTTTGCCAGTCGCTATTTTCTCATAGAAGAGCAACCGTAATTTTTGTTTGTTTCTATTCATAACTTCGGTCTTTTATCTCTTTATTTATACTGTAATTAGTATCAGGGAAGGACAAACTTGAAACAATTTTACGCCCCCAGCATAAATTAAGTTACCTGAAAAAAATTAAGTGACCTGAAAAAAATTAGAAAGATTTGAAATAAAATAAATAATGCATTATACAGATCATTCTTCGATAAATAAACACTGAAAATTCCATTAAAATCCGATAATTCCCTGATTTTTGGTAAATTATTTTCTGTAGGGGGGTCATTTGGTCAAAAATGACTTTGAGGCTCTGTTTGCCAGTCCCTAATATATATTTAATATATATATATATAATATATATAAAAGAGTTTTTAATTATATATATATATATATATATATATATATATATATATATATATATATATATATATATATATATATAAGTCCGCAAATGAGTAATGTTGTTTAAAAGATTTTTATTTTATTTTAAAATCTTTTTAAAAAAGAAGATCTTTTAAAAATATTTTAAAGAAATCTTTAAAAAATCTTTTAAAAAATAATTCCTTTTGCGGATTTATTTTTATAAAATATTTATTTTCCCGCCTCTGAGCCCATAACAACACTAACCTATATAATATCCCCTTGACATATTATGGCCAAAGTTGTGATAAACTTTGATGACTGTCAAATTCCCGCCAGTAGTAAAGGTAACCGAAACAAACACACACTTCCACCCTGGGGTGGATCCATCCATATTTATGTCGACCTGAAATGACCTTACAGTAACAATTTGATTTTTTCTTTCTTTTTCGGGATCACTGTTTCTTTAAAGTCACCAGGGTTTTAAATGTTTTTTTTATTACTAATCTATCTACGCTTAGTGTCGTACCGGTGGCCTCGGTCGTACTCACACTCAAATCTCTGGGTAAAGAACAGCTTTCTCGTTATTCCTACCATAAAATAAACTGAACCCTCATTCTATGTCCGTGTTTTTGCAATAAATGTTTTATTTTTCTTGCACCCGTTATTTACAATACTAAATACATTTTTATTTATTTTAATATTCACTTCAATGTGTATCTTTTATTTTGTGAGAATGCTTAGTTTTAAAGTGGGGGTTCGTTTTTACACTTCAACTTTTTACTCGTAAATTCCTACCATAAAATGCCCAAGCCTAATTTTATGGTAGGAATTTGCTAGTAAAAAGTTGAATATTTTTTGTTGTTATTTCTTTTCTTTTTGGCTTTGGTACTCTAAAATAAAAACGTCAGATTTTAATCATCGTCGACGAAAAAACAAAATTACGGTCATAAAAGGAGGATCCAATTTATGACTAAATTGTAAAACGAGCCCCCACTTTAAAACTAAACATTCTCACAAATAAATTTTTTTTAGAATATACACATTGAAGTGAATATTAAGATAAAGAAAATATATTTAGTATTGTAAAATAACGGGTGCAAGAAAAATAAAACATTTATGCAAAAACACGGACATAAAATGAGGGTTCAGTTTATTTTATGGAGGAATAAACGAGAAAACTGTTCTTCTTACCAACCTCTGACTACTAATACATTCGGGAAGCATTTAAACTGTAGTATCTACTAAATATTACGACTAGATATTACGCTTTTTCCCGTTACTACTACTGATTTAATGATAAAATTCATATTATTTTCACGTAAGGCATCGTGTCCTACCATATGGTCTAGTGGTTAGGATTTCTGAATTCCACCCAGGCGGCACGGGTTCGTATTCCCGGTGTGAGAACGTATCTATTTTCGTTTTTCGCTCTTTAGAATAATAGATTTTTTTATTTATCTGACAAAATTTCTGTTATTTACTCCGTTTTATTCAAAGTTATTTTTTATTCATATCAGTCCTTATTGTTTTTTTTAATGTTATTTCGCAAGTACATTACGTTGGCAAAGAAAGATCAAACACACTAGTAGTAGTAAAGGCCCGAAAGATGACTTTATTAAACCCATAGTGACTACTATACCCTTCTACCAAAAGTTAGATTTACTTGTTGTTCCCTTAAAAACTGTTTAGTAGTCACAAGAAATTCAAATGTTCTGCTATTTACGCGTGGCGTTATTACATGTTGTGTTGTTGTTGTCTGACTACCAAACACATCCGAAAGAAAATACCTATGATATAACAAAGCATGAAAAACTGCGGCTGCTGATACTGTAAGAATAAATAGTATACTCTTTCCTCCATTATTATGCGTTCTCCCATATGGTCTAGTGGTTAGGATTCCTGGCTTTCACCCAGGCGGCCCGGGTTCGATTCCCGGTGTGGGAACGTAATTTTTTATCTATTTATAATGTTTTTAAGGAACTATTAACAATGTTTATTCTTACTAGCAAATATAAACACCCTCCGGGTGCAAGTATTTTAGTTAAATTTTATAATAAAATATCATATTAAATTAGAAAGGCTAATGAAACTGAATAAGAATGTAGATAAAAAAGATTTTGAACAGAGGGGTATGATTGAAAAATAGAACAACTTTGAAACTAACTCTTCCATCATTTTCCGTTACTCCCGTCTTTCATTGGTACATTTTCCTAATTAAACTGTTTAGTTAAAATAGGAAGTAAAGAATAATATTACAGTTATTGGGATTTCTTTTAAGATTTATTGAAGAGATTTTTGCTCATATTCAATAAGATAAAACCAAACAATTAGGTATTAGGTCCAATTTTATTAATAATTGAGGTTTAAATAAAGATAAAATCATGGAGAATATGATGTAAATATCTAAAGGAATTGTGACTTGTATAGTAATATAGTTTCAGTTACAGACATACAAACCCACAATTTCCATTATAATAAGATTTGTTCAGTATGACAGAAAGCCGTATTGTGTAACACAGTCAGTCTGAGTTTTCTAATAATTATTTTCTATGTTAGGTATGTTCGAAAAAATTAAAGGGAGCTATTTTTTATTCATTTTTAAGCTATGAAACAATTACCAAAAATCATTAATGACTTAATTTTATAATTTTTTTTATAATTTTATAATTTATATATATTAATTATATATATTATATATAATTATAATATATATATATAATATAATTTTATATATTTATATTTATTTTATCTATATTATAATTTGTAATTTTATAATTTTTATTAAGAAAAAACTTTAATACATGTTTTTTTATTAGTTATGATTAGGGTGGGTGTTCAACCTAATTTAAATTTTAAAAATTTAATTTTCCAGTCCCTAACTTTTACATTTTTAGAAATAGAAAATACAGAAAACCACATTAAAAAGTAGATTAAAAAAAAACCAACATCGGAAAAAGTTATTTGAAAATATTAAAGTTATTTTCTTAAAACTAAAAAAAAATATGATAATATATTTTTGAAGGCGAAATAATGCAAATTTATGTTTAAAAACATATTTATTTATTTTTTTTTTATTTTTTGTTTCCCTTAATATTTCCAGGCTATGTTATTTTATTTTATATATTTTAGGTTATTTTTATAGTATTAAAAAATATATATATATTTATATCTGAAATGATTTTCAAAACATCCCGCGAAACAAGACGCCGCACGGGATCTAACGGAGTTTTACTATCTTTGCCGAGCGGAACTTTACAATCTTTGCCGAACGTTTGCATTTACATTAAAACATTCAACGGATTAACATCACAGTTGAGTTTAACAAATACAGATGAAATTTAAAAAAAATTTTTCAACTCTCTGAAGATGGGTATAGCCTGAAAATATTAAGGGAAACAAAAAAGAAGAAAAAAATTAAATAAATATGTTTTTTAAGCATTATTTCGCCTTCAAAAATATATTATTACATTTTAATTAATGCTTCTAACTCACTATAAAAATAATTTTAAAAAATCTTTACTAAAAAAAAATTTTTTTTTAGCATCTTTTCTCTCTTCATAGTTTTAAAAACAATATTTTACTTCGAATTGATGCAAAAAGATTTTTTCTGTAATTTAATTGGCCTATTTTTATTCACTTAAATCTTTTTTTTAAATTTTATTTGTCTGGAAGGTGGTAAAAACATTTTTTTATCATATATTAAGATCAATTCTAAAAAATGCACAATTTTGCGCGACATATTTTCTGAGATTTTTTACTAAAATATAAGTGACGATTGTTCTTTTTCGTTTACGGATTACCTACAGTGTTATAATTATTCCCCTTTTTACTACAAAATACCCGGATTTTCGCTCTGGAGACAGCAACAACTCTTTTAGCGCGTGTGTTCTTGCGTTTATCTATTTTTTAATTTTTTTTTTACGTTTTTTGCTACAGTGTAACATTCCTGGATTAAATTTTGCACATATAGGCCTTCGTATATTTTTTCCCAGCGTAAGATTTTTTCCTGGTGAAAATCATTAAAAAATAATGAGTTATCTCCCACTGATCATTTAGACATACTGAATAATGTCAGACAAGCGAGGCATGCTGTTCTTCTGAAAATCAGTGGGTTTTTTTATGTTAATAAATTATCTTTTTATATTTGTTCTACTTTTATATTTGTTCTTCTTGAAGGCCTCCGTAGAAAAAATATCGTCCAATGAAAAATTACACACTCAAAAAAATAAATTAAATAAATAAGTATTACTTAAATAAAATCATTTTTAAAAAAATCTTATCTGTGAAATTTATTTATTCAGCATTTTTACTTTAACAAATTCCCATTTACCTTCATTTTTAATTTTTACTTCCCAGTTACCAGCATTTTTAATTTTTACTTCCCAGTTACCACCATTTTTAATTTTTACTTCCCAGTTACCAATTTTTACTTCCCAGTTACCACCATTTTTTAATTTTTACTTCCCAGTTACCACCATTTTTAATTCAGCATTTAATTCCCACTTTCACTCAGTGAGTGAAATAATTTAATCTACGGATGTCAATATTAAACCTCTAAGAAACAAACAAAACAAAAAAACTCAAAAAACATTTAAACTGAATTTGTTTCCTTTTTATTAACATCCTTAAATTAATCTACGAAAATGAATGTTAGATTTTACCGACTAAAATAGTTCCTTCAGCTTGTAAGGTTAATGCCTATGGCGTGTTACCAGAACTACATGATAACAGTACGCGACGACCACTGGCGCCATGAGAATTGGCGCGTATTTCGTTTTCCCTTTGTTTCCTTGTACCATTCTGTTCCGTGAAGTAAAGCAACGTGTAAGCACATGTATATTGTACCTCCGTTAAAATACGTCTTATGTTCTCATTCTACTAACACTATGAGTCAACTAACCCACACCACTGCAAGTTGTCAGAGACCTTTAAGCTCAACAATGAATAAAGTAAAAAATAGAAAAAATGATTGAAACTAAATCAATCCAAATATCAGAGCTAACAGTGGAACCAGTCAATAGAAAAATAAACACCATCATGGATACATCAGAACCAAACGACAAGAAAGAGTTATAGCATTTCTTAGCATGATTGCCTATCTGGGAACATTATGGTCTTTTATGCTGAGCACCATATATTTTCACACATTAACAAGTTGGCAATTAAATTCGGATGAAGAATACTCAAAAAACAAACGAAGATAAAAAAAATATATTCATAAAAATACAATTTGCAAAATTAATGGCTTTGCGGCCCGACTTATCTTGCCCCCCCCTTTTTAATTTTAATTTTTTTTTAAATCTCGGAAAATATGCCGCACATGATAGCATAGTTTTTAACTTAGATTTTTTCAAAGATAAAATTCAGGGCTATCTTTTATTTAAATTTCAAGTTAGTCATGGATATTGACAGACATGTAAAATTGCCCTTGAAATTTTAAAGGTTGTAAAAATCTCAATTTAACTTAGATAAAATACATTTTTTAAAAATCAATTTGAAGAAAAATATTTTTTTAAAGTACGAAAAAAAAAACATGCTATATTATTTATTTTTTGACTTTTAAGAAAATAACTTTAAAATTTTAAAATCAATTTTTTGGGTATTAAATTTATATTTTTTAAATTTATTTTTCTATATATTCTTCAGGATAGGATCTCTCAAGAAATGTAAAAACTAGGGACCGGGAATTGTTTTCCTTCAAATGTTCAAAGGTCACCCCCCCACACACACACACATTGGATAATCTATTTAAGGTCAAATTCTAATTTGTTTTAAAATGAAAAGCTGACGAAAAATGGGTATCCCTTGCTTCCTAAATGCTTTAATGTCTTCAAATCATTTCAGACTATTTGTATGAGACTTAAATATTTTACGAAATGGACGTTTTTATAATTTAGACTGGTGATTTTCGGATGTTGTCGTCCCGGCCTCCTGCCCTAAATACGCTAGGTGGAGCCTGCTGAAAAGGTGAACCGTGCTAGTTTGGAACCGTGTAGCGGTTTGAAGGCGTTTTTATCAACAAGTTAATGTGATGTGAAAGCGATATTTTACAGCCCCCCCCCCCACTGCCTTTTTAAAAATATTTACAATTTTTTTAATATTTACAATTACTTGTCGTGACGATAAAAAAAACTTTATATATATTTTCTATTTTTTTCCTCAACGAAGGAAAAAAAATCCCTTGTATTTGAAGGGAAAATTAAATCTATGTCTTTGTTATTTTTTTCTTTCTTTTATTTGTTTAGCTCTATGTTTGTTGGTGTAGGGCGTGGTGTTTTTATTTGTTTTGTTTTTCAGTGTCACCAAATCTTTCTGATATGATAATGATGAATAATTTACTATTTGCTTGTGAACTAAGCGTTGTACTAACACTAAATTCTCTGACTATTATTCCAGAAGCAGTTAAAGCGCAATATCAATGTGATAAGGCGGAGTATAGAAAAAAAGAAAAAGAAAAAAAGAAGCGTTACTGCTGCTGATATAATAAAGCACATATTACTTAGCACATTATTATCGTTCTCCCATATGGTCTAGTGGTTAGGATTCCTGGCTTTCACCCAGGCGGCCCGGGTTCGATTCCCGGTGTGGGAACGTATATTTTTTTATTTTGTTTCTCGGGGAATATTAATGTGTATCTTTCATTTTTTCTTTCTATTTCCAAAAGAGATTAATTCAGATTATTCTATGGTATATTAACTGTATGTTCCCAGTCTTTCCCGAGTTATATAGTAACCGACTTAATCAATACTCATTTTAATGCACACCATTGTATATCAGTACCTATCGCTCGATGTGCTTATTGTGAAAATGTTACGACGGAAATTGTGCATGTTAACCTCTGTTTACCAATAACGCAATAATAATACTTTTTTGAAAAGGAGACACAATATCAACAGTGTTATCATTAATTCAAGTGGTCTTGAACAGAATGCTCGATATGGAAATTCATTAAATATACAAATTTATCTGAGTCATTCCCGTTAGACTATTTTTCTCCTATTTTCTCATACCACAGTTGGTGATTAAGTTCATAGTGACTCTAAATGAATTAAAGAGTAAATATAAGTATCAGCACTGGATTCATCATAAAACTCTACGCTAGAAAAGTTGTTTGATCTTGGTACGAGGTCTACCCCTCCCCCCCACCCGCCCCTATTTTATTTTAGGAAACATGAAAAAAAAAATTCAACCGACAAAAGGCTGTTTTTACTTTTATTCTATAAAGATAAGAGTCTGAATAATAATATCAAAATATTTTTATAAGTTTCAATGCCAGAGTTTGTTTTTTGTTTTGTTTTTTGTAAAAGATTCATGAATACAGAATTCAAGTAAAAAAATATCAATAATGAAACTGACCGTGTCATAAAAAAAGAAGCTCCGCAAAATGAATAATGTTTTTTAAAAGATTTTATTTTTATTTTAAAATCTTAAAAGAAAAAGATCTTTTAAAAATCTGTTTTAAGAAATCTTTAAAAAATATTTTAAATTCAAGGGTAAATATAAATACCAACACTGGATTCTTCATAAAATTCTACGCTAGAAAAGTTGTTTGATCTAGGTACAGGGCTTTGCTTTGAATTTTCATCGTCGAACAAACTGACTCAGACTCAGACAGAGACACCATCAAATAATACATCAAAGTTACAAACACCAACCATTAAACAACATTGCTTGCTGTATGAAGTTTGAATTCTTTGAAGTTAATCCTAGTGACTTGGATAAAACTGGGTAGAGTCAAGACCGGCTAGATACTCTATATCGGTGGCCTCGGTAGAGTACACGGCATGGTCTTCTCGGATTGTGCTCTGACCACTGCCGACGTCCTCACCTACATCAATGTGTGCGCCTTATAGGGGTGGATCTCCAAGAAGATTGTTTTTTGTATTTGTGATGGAGCGCCACACCTACCATCAGCTCCTCACTTTACCGCACAGATCCCTGTGCTACTCATACGCTGAGTTGGCGAGGGCCGGTATCGAACCTTGTGGTTCCTAGTCGGGTGCTCTACCGACCGAGCTAGAAATGAGACCAGGAAAAGAATAACTGCAGCCTATGGGTTACATGACAGCCTGTATAATATTAAGAAAAATGATGTAATATGGACATGTGGCGAGATCATCAGGCCTGGCAAAAAACTATCTTGTAAGGCACAGTGCCGGGAGAAGGATGAAAAGGTAAATAAAAGAAGGGGTAGGAAGATAACATCCCGGGATGGCTATTACTGATATTATAATAAACAGGTCTCAGACCTAATATACTAGCTGAAAGGATAATAAACCATATATAATAATATTAACAGTCAATTTATTTACGTATAGCCAAAACGTCCAGATCAATCATGTTCCAAGTTAAGGTGTGGCTGCTGATATTGTAATAATAAATACTTGACGATTGGCTAGCGAAACAGGCGTTCTCCCATATGGTCTAGTGGTTAGGATTCCTGGCTTTCACCCAGGCGGCCCGGGTTCGATTCCCGGTGTGGGAACGTATATTTTCTTTTTTTTTTTATTCTTATGTTTCTCTGGGAATATTAATGTGTATCTGCTCAGCTGAGAAAGTTATGGGTATACATACAAACACACAAACATACAGTGGTTGTATTTTAGATAAATATATATTAGGAAGCGCGTGGTGTAATGGTTAAAGTCATGGGAAATGGACTCGTCGCCCCGAGTTCAATTCCTGGATGTGGTAATTGCATTTCATTTAGCGCTAATACCCTTGGGAAAGGTATAAATCCTAATCTCCCTCCAGCTATGGGTAAATAGCAGGGCAGGTTGGACTTAAAGAGTCCAACCTGAGTTAGGCAACCGGTCTAGGAGAAGGAAAACTCTGAATTCAAACCCGTTGAACTCCGCTTAAGAAATTGACCTTGTGTCACATCCTGCTCGTGCGGAGGGGTTGGTAAATATATATATAAATATATAGAATACCTTAAAATTATAAAGCATAGTTCAGTTCAGGTATCTGGAAAGGTAATCTTTTACTGGGCGCCATAGATGACCAGTACTAAAGGACCTAACTCCACAATATCTATACATATATAAAGGGCAGTTGTGTTTATGTATGTACGTGTGTGCGGATGTCTGGAGGAAATTACGAAAATAAAACAATCAAAGGCAAAGTAAATATATATATATATATACGCATTCATTATCACCAGGGCTAGCCCTTTGTGCAAAAATAATGAAGATTTTATTTCTCTGAATGTTTCAGATGAGGCTTGAAGATTAGTATTACCTGCGTTATCCGGACTATTGTCCCCATCTTCATTGTTACTTGTACAATGTTTCGGCCGATATGCCCTCGGTCTTCTTCAGGTATTTCTTGTCGGACTCGGGAACCTTCTCGGACTCGGGAACCTTCTTTTCGAACTCGGGAACTTTTATGGCTCCCGAATATGACAAGAAAGTTTCCGAGTCCGAGAAGGTTCCCGAGTCCGACAAGTCGTATTCAGGAGCCAAAAAAGTTCCCGAGTTCGAAAAGAAGGTTCCCGAGTCCGAGAAGGTTCCCTTTATCCACTAAGCCATGTGTCCAATTGGACAATCCAGTGTGAATTTTGAAAACTTACAAACCTAATGTCTTGTTTTGGCAATAATATCTACCTATTCACTTATGTATGATTTGGGGAAATATACTCTAACAAATAGAGGTCTTTTTTTTTTTTCGTTTTTTTTTGTTCGTTTGTTTTTCGATTCAAGCAATTTCTTTTAAATATATTTTCTTTGTTTAAAAATGAGATATTTTGTGGTACCTTAACCATTAACCAACTTTTTGCACCGACAAACATTTTTTTTTCAAGTATTTATATATTTATACCCAAATCTTTAAGTTGAGTCCTAGGGGAACAATCCACTCCAGGTAGAACCTGCCTACTTCGACTAAAGCGGGTATGGTCAGGTTCATTGTCCGATGCCTGGGGCTCCCCTTATAGAGGAATGCTGACGGAACTGAGTAATTGTTTCCCTATCCCTATCCACCCGTGGGAGTGTCTCCGCTTAAAAAAAGACGTTGTGTCGAGCCTACTTTTAGGGGGGAGGTAAGGTATACAATAATCTCAAGCAGCAACATCTTAACTATCTGACAACTTCTTGAGATTCATATCTGTATTTTCATATTTTTTTTAAAACTCTGTATTCAAATTTCCCTTCTGGAAGTAATTAAAATATTTTCAAAATATGGTAAAACTTTTTAAGACACAATATTGTTGTTTTGTTTTTGTTGTGTTTTTTTTTTTTTGTTTTTTTTTTTTTTTTTCGGCGGGTGGGGGTGGGGGCTAACGAAAACATGTCATATCTGATATCTGACACGATGATGTATTAACGTTTTAACCGAGCGAATCATATCACAACTAAAAGGAAATAAATGAATAAATTTTGGTGTTTCACCAAAATAAAATTGAGACGAAGATTTGTGACAATCTTCTATCATTTAGATTTCAACAATGTATTACTAGTGTCTACTGATACGTACAGGCGCCGGAACTATATCTGAAGAAACTCCCAAAAATATATCTTATTATAATGGAGATTGTATGTTTTTCTGTCTGTAACCGAAACTATGTTACTATACAAGTCACAATTCCCTTAGTTATTGACATCATATTCTCCATGATTTTATTTTTATTTAAACCTCAATTATTAACAAAATTGTTTTACATCATTAAGACTGTTGACCATATCTACATACTAATAACATGCAATTGTATTTATATATACAACAAAACAGCGGTTTACAGTGTGAATGGGAAGGCTAATTTGCATATTGATCTTAAAAATTTGATTTTAATAAATATGTGCTTAATATTATTGATTTCTAATTGTTTGGTGTTATCTTATTGAATATGAGCAAAATTCTCTTCAATAAATCTTAAAAGAAATAACTGTAATATTATTTTGTACTTCCTATTTTAACTAAATAGTTAAATTAGGAATAGGAGTAATTGAAAATGATGGAAGAGTTAGTTTCAAAGTTGTTCTATTTTTCAATCATACCCCCTCTGTTCCAAATCATTTTATCTGCATTTTTATTCAGTTTCATTGGCCTTTCTAATCTAATATGATATTTTATTATATTAAAACTTAAATACTTGCACCCGGAGGGTGCATATATTTGCTAGTATTAATAATGGAGATTAGGTCTCAATTTGTCTGTAACCAAAACTACGTCACTGCTTACGTCACATTACCCAAAATCGTCAATACATAGAATAAAAAATAACCATATATTATATACACTCAAAATTTGAGTATTCAAACTTCGACGGCCCTTATTGTTTTTTTTTAAACAAGTTTTGATAAATACATGTCCGGTATTATATATTTATATATAGTTTCTTTTATTTTAATATATATTTAAAGTTATTTAACATATTGAGTTTTACGAGAAAATTATTTACAAACAAAAAATAGTAATTTTTTTCAGTATTGAGAGGTTAACTCAAAAGGTTACAAATAAATAAATAATACCTACGATTTTGTGTAAAATATATGTGCAAAATATTCAAAAAAAATTATGTAATTTGTTGAATTATATCTGACACTTGTTTTTGACCATCAATATTTTTCTACATCTCATCAACTTTTTGAGCTACGGGATACCGTCGATTTTTCTCAAAAAACGTTAAAATACAGATTCTAACAGATTTTTGCTTATTTTATGGAAGGTTTTAAAAATGTATATATAATGGGAAATAATAAAACATTACACTGGGCATCACAAATTTTGTTGAGTTAGATCTGACACTTGTTTTTTTTTTTTTTTTGACAAACTTTTAGACTTTGAATCCAAAATATTTCCATTTTCTTCTCAATTTCATCAACTTTTTAAGTAACAGAATAACCTCGCTTGGTCTCAAAAAACACTGATAACACTGATAACACTGGGGAACACAATTTTTGTTGAATTATATCTGACACTTATTTTTGACCATTTTTTGACCATCAATATTTTTCTACATCACATCAACTTTTTGATCTACGGGATACCCTCGATTTTTCTCAAAACCCGTAAAAATAGAGCATCTAACAAAGTTTTGCTTATTTTATGGAAGGTTTTAAAAATGTATATATAATGGGAAATAATAAAACATTACACTGGGCCTCACAAATTTTCTTGAGTTAGAAATGACACTTGTTTTTTTGACAAACTTTTGGACTCTGAATCCAAAAATTACCCCATTATTTTCTATATTACATCAACTTTTTCAGTAGCAGGATATACTTTGCTTTGGTATAAAATAACCCAACAATGTTTGTAAAACCAATCAACCAAACAAACAATGAACTCGAAAGAAATGATATATTCATTTTGATCGCAGATATTGTTGATTTGGATCTGACACTTGTTTTTGACTATCTTTTGACCACTGAATCCATAAATGACCTCAGTTTTTCTATATCACGTCAACTTTTGAGCTACGGGATACCCTAGATTTTTCTCAAAAAACCGTAAAAATACAGCATCTAACAATTTTTTGCTTATTTCATGGAAGGTTTTAAAAATGTATATATAATGGGAAATAATAAAACATTACACTGGGCATCACAAATTTTGTTGAGTTAGATCTGAAACTTGTTTTTTTTGACAAACTTTTAGACTTTGAATTCAAAATATTTTCCATTTTTTCTCTATTACATCAACTTTTTAAGTAACAGGATACACTCGCTTGGTCTCAAAAAACATTAAAATACTGCATGTGACAAATTTGAGCTTATTTTATAGAATGTTTTTAAAATTTACAATGGAAAATGATTTAAAAAATTGCTTGACTGTAATGTTTGTACACATTCATCTTGTTCATATAAAGGAAGTCAAATTGTGTGCAAGTAATTAAGGTAAAAATTTATAGATGAGATGCTCACGTAAGATCTTATAGAGTAAGTAAAAGTGGTCGGGGTGGCCTAAAGTTGGTATTAGCCAGACAGCGAGGGAGTCTATCCCCTTTTCACTAGCGCTAGACCAAGGAGATTGTTTTTGCATCTGAGGTGGAGCTCCATCAGCTCCTCACTTTACAGCACAGATCCCTCTGCTACTCATACGCTGAGTTGGCGAGGGCCGGTATCGAACCTAGTGGTTCCTAGTCGGATGCTCTACCGACCGAGCTAGAAATGAGACTAGGAAACGAACAACTGCAGCCTATGGGTTACATGACAGCCTGCATTAAGAAAAATGATGTAGTATGGACATGTGGCGAGATCATCAGACCTGGTAAAAAACTATCCTGCTAGTTATAATAAGATAATATCCCGGAATAATGGTTATTACTGATGTTATAATAAAAACAATATATTATAACATTAACAGTCAATTTATATACGTATAGCCAAAACGTCCAGATCAATCATGTTCCAAATTAAGGTGTGGCTGCTGATATTGTAAAGATAAATAGCTTACTATTTATGAAACGAATAAGCGTTCTCCCATATGGTCTAGTGGTTAGGATTCCTGGCTTTCACCCAGGCGGCCCGGGTTCGATTCCCGGTGTGGGAACGTATTTTTTTTTCTTTCTAGTTGATGGATTTGAATAAAGATAAATTATCTTATCGAATATAAGATCATATCCGTTTTATTTTCAACATCAAAACGATTTAACATTTGATTGTTATGAAATAAACTATTAGCTTAAAAGCAATTTTGAGCGATTTTTTACTTCCCCTTTACGCTTAACATCATGTATAATAATTCTGAATTCACACTCAAACGTATATTTTTTTCTTTTTTATGCTTATGTTTCTCTGGGAATATTAATGTGTATCTGCTCAGCTGAGAAAGTTATGGGTATACATACAAACACACAAACATACAGTGGTTGTATTTTATATAAATATATAGAATATCTTAGAATTATAAAGCATTCATAGTTCAGGTATCTGGGAGGTTAATCTTTTGCCGGACGCCATTTTAAAAAAAATATTTAAAAAATAAATGAATTCAGAAATATATTGATATGTATGACCCCAAATTATCTCCCAGGTTTTATATATACACTTCAAGTATTTGTTGAACTAATTTGTACGAGACAACATAGAATACTTGTACTATATAGCGCCGTAATATCTATCTAACATTATTGATCTATTACAAGGATGACTTACAAAATAATATATTATATTAGTCAATTTGTACCGTGTTCCGATAATGTCCAGACTACTGGATGGATATGACACAAAGTTGCTTGTATGGAATATCCAGGAGGATCTATCTATTCAGTGGTAATAGATCTGCGAAACTACCTTGCTAACCATTACACCATGATAGGATGCTGTATCTAGACCAATAATATACTCAGCTAATGTGTGGCTGCTGATAATGTAATGTTAAATAGCTTACTATCTGATTGTTTTACAGGCGTTCTCCCATATGGTCTAGTGGTTAGGATTCCTGGCTTTCACCCAGGCGGCCCGGGTTCGATTCCCGGTGTGGGAACGTATATTTTTCCTGTTTCCTAAATGTGTAGCTGCTGATGGACATCAATTCACATTTATTTAGACATTTATAAATGACCCAAAATAATCGACCTTTGTATGCCATAAAAGGTTCCCTCAGGAATCGTCTAACTATCAATTTTTACTGTTTTCTCTTTACATCGAGACCAATAGGTTACCCAACCCATTCGCCACTGGTAGAATGGGACCCAAGGTCACAAGCATGCGACATCTAGCAAAGATCGAACTCACTATTCAGTAGCAATAGATGTGAGAGATTCGCCTGCTTGCTAAACATGATAAGACCCCTTCAGTTGTATTCTCAGCTAAGGTGTGGCTGCTGATAGTGTAATCATAAATAGCTTACTATTTGTAAAATAAATAAGCGTTCTCCCATATGGTCTAGTGGTTAGGATTCCTGGCTTTCACCCAGGCGGCCCGGGTTCGATTCCCGGTGTGGGAACGTAATTTTTTTTTCTGTTTCCAAAATAGATCGATTCATACATTTATATAAATGTCTCCAAATTATTTCCCAGGTCTAGTTCAAGTATGTGCTAATGTCATCTTTTTTGTTTGTTTGTTTTGTTTTACGGCATATCAACCTCAGTGGGTCATTTAATGCCAATAAAGTTTTGAAATAAATCAATTCTTAATGGATAATACAATTTTTTTATAAATACATTTTTCTATTTAACCCATAGATGGGACCCTAACAGGTACTACCACTCCGGGTCAGAGTGGACCAGGGAGCAATGGTGATGAAGGGGTGCTCCACATTCCCCAAACCTCCAGAACTGGAACCTCACCATCAGATAGAGTTTAACGTCATTCCCAGGACAAGTAGACCCTCAGCCACCGCCTTCTAGCACCCATATGATAAAAAGGGTTTGGGGCTTGCCATAAGGGCAATAGGGTTGGGAAAATCATATAGGTACTAGGGCTTGACGTGACCAGCCGATTGATCGGAGGGGGCCTCTCCGACCGCCCGTCTAGCCCAAGATAGGGCCAAAGTGGAGTATTGCATGTCATGAATTGCTCATCCACCTGGGTTCCATCCTTAAGCATCACGGGTTGCCACCCACGGCCAACAGGTGGCCCCATTGGGGGAGTCTTACCCCTCTGCAGAGGTGCAGTCGGTGCATTCTAACGCCCCAGCCGACAGAGCGACTAATGTCATCTGTACCAAGCACCGTAGTACATAGTTCCGTAATATCCAAAGCAAACAGGGCATTTCTCGGCTATCAAATTCAGTGGATGTTTGCTTTTTAATATGGAATTTTTGACATCTACTTTTCATCATGTAAATGTGAAATCCTTATCAAATAGTCGTAGGAAAGTTGTGGGTCCCCTCATCCCCCAGCTATGGATTAAATAGTAACTACTGCTCTTCTACAAGGATGACTTAGGTACTAAATAACCCACGAAAATTGGTAAAAAGGAACAATTTCCTCGTAAATTCCTACCATAAAATAAACTGAACCCTCATTTTATGTCCGTGTTTTTGCAATACATGTTTTATTTTTCTTGCACCCGTTATTTTACAATACTAAATATATTTTCTTTATTTGTTAAAGAATAAAGAATCAAGAAAATATATTTAGTATTGTAAAATAACGGGTGCAAGAAAAATAAAACATTTATTGCAAAAACACGGACATAAAATGAGGGTTCAGTTTAATTTATGATAGGAATTTACGAGGAAATTGTTCTTCTTTACCAAATAACAGGAGGTTGAGTTGAACAGCCGTTAAATATTTACGTTTTATTCTAGAAATAAGCAATAATTTACAAAATAACATAAACAATTTTTACCGTCTTCTCTTAACGTCCAGACCACTAGGTATTTACCCAACCCATTCGCCATTTGTAGGATGGGACATAAGATTACAAGTATGCGATATCCAGCGAGGATCGAACTGGCTATTCAATAGTTATGGATCTGAGAGACTAGCCTGCTTGCTAAAAAATACGCGTATGACAATAAAATTGGCAGATCCTACTAAACGACGGGACATCCTAACTAGACTGAACCAATTGTGTTCTCAGTTAAGGCGTAACTGCTGATAATGCAATTATAAATAGCTTATAATTAAAGTAGCTGATAAGCGTTCTCCCATATGGTCTAGTGGTTAGGATTCCTGGCTTTCACCCAGGCGGCCCGGGTTCGATTCCCGGTGTGGGAACGTATTTTTATTTCCAGTTTACTTTCTTTCTAAAATAGATTTAGATAAGGAGAATCACTGTATTTTATGGCTACAAGACCACAATTTTTGCTTGACATCTTAATATTTTTAAAGTCTGATTCTATGAAGTAAAAAGACGGTTTTTTTAAATTATTCTTTTACGTTTAACATCAAGTAAAAAAAAAAAAAAAACTTAACTCTTTTTGGTTCGATTCCCGGTGGGAACGTATATATATATTTTTTCAGAAGTAGATAGATTTGAATAAAAAGAAAAATTACCGTCATTTATAGTAGCTAAGATCACAATTTTTACCGTTTTCTCTTAACATTGAGATCAATAGGTTACCCAACCCATTCGCCACTGGTAGAATTGGACACAAGGTCACAAGTGTGTGACATCCAGCAAGGATCAAACTCGTTATTCAGTAGTAATGGATCTGAGAGATTCTATTCGCCTGCTTGCTAAACACGACGGGACACCATAACTAGACTCCAACTGGACCAGTAATATTCTCAATTAACGTGTGGCCGCTGATAGTGTAATGATAAATAGCTTACTATTGTTAAACGAATAAGCGTTCTCCCATATGGTCTAGTGGTAGATTCCTGGCTTTCACCCAGGCGGCCCGGGTTCGATTCCCGGTGTGGGAACGTATACTTTTTTTTTTTCTGTTTCTAAAATAGATGGATTTAATATTTTCAAACATACATGTAATAGATTCATACATTATATAAATGACCCAAAATGATCTCGAAGATCTTATATATGTAGTTAAGTTCAAATACTAAACTGTTCCGTAATATGTAATGCAAACAGACAGGAAACAATTCTAGGCTATCAAATATGGGAGAACGCTGTTGCTGTTATATTAAATAGGTCATTATATAGAATAGAGTCCGGCGTTCTCCCATATGGTCTAGTGGTTAGGATTCCTGGCTTTCACCCAGGCGGCCCGGGTTCGATTCCCGGTGTGGGAACGTATACTTTTTTTCCTCTCGTTTACTCTCTAAAATAGATTTAGATAGGGAGAATTACTGTATTTTATGGCTACAAGACCACACCTTTTTTTAATGACATCTGAACATTTTAAAGTCTGATTGCTATAAATACCTAAGTATTAGTCAAAAAGAAATTTTCGTTTTTTTAAAAATTCTTTTACGTTTAACATCAAGTAAAAAACTTTTTCTCTTTTTTGGAAATTCTTTCCTATCTATATTTTTCAATAGATAAGGTAATGTTTATGGTTATTTCGTAAAATATTTTGGTGAAGATGGAACTTCAGTAAAAAAAAGTATGGAAGATCACAAATCAACTTATTTAACACTGCTTCAAACTAAGGTACCCAGTGACTATCGCATTACTTGTAAAGACATTAACAATTTAACTTTTTTTCTTTCCCATAATCACTTTTTAAAGTCACCATGACTTAAAATATTTAGCTTTACTTATCAATCTACGCTTGTACTAACACTAAATTCTCTGACTATTAATATATTCCAGAAGCAGTTAAAGAGCAATATCTATGTGATAAGACGGAGTATGAAAAAGAAAAGGCGTTACTGCTGCTGATATAATAAAGCGCATATTACTTTCTACATTGTCATCGTTCTCCCATATGGTCTAGTGGTTAGGATTCCTGGCTTTCACCCAGGCGGCCCGGGTTCGATTCCCGGTGTGGGAACGTATTTTTTTTTTTTTTTAATATTAATTATGATTTATGGTTATATCTGAACATACTCGAGATATATTGTAATTACTATTTTTAGATATTCTTTTTCTTTGTCTATATTCTTCTGAATTCATGGGGGTGAATTCTTCCACTGATAAGACTTAACATTTATTAAGCTGCTGATATAAAAATAAATGGAATATTATTTTTTTACCTGCGTGTGCGTTATCTCATATGGCCTAGTGATTAAGATTTTTTTAAAACTTAGCTGCCCGGGTTCTATTCTCGGTGTAGGCCTTTATTTTTCTTTCTTCAAAATAGATTGACTTCAATAGATTAGGATTTTATTATTTTAATGGAATGTAAATACAAGGTTGTTTAGTATTATTTTGTAAATATGTGTTAATTAGGGATGTCCAATCTGACGTGTAAAATTTATCCCCTATATTTAACATAATAAAACTTGCAGAATGGTTAATATTATCTTCCAAATTTCTGAACCATTCAAAAGAAACATTTTAAAACCTCCTGATGATTTTATAAAAATCTTCTGATATAATTCTTCAGACATTTGTCTTTATAGAAAAAAATTTAAAATAGTTTTTTTTATTTTTTTATTATTGTTTCATTTTTTCAGATTTCATAAAATAAAATGGGGTGCGGGGAGACGTAAAAATATTTCCCCCAATATATTTTTAGGAAAAGCCTATTTTAAACATAATTTCATCAACAGGTAAATAAATATTGAAGTTTTCGGCCGAACCACTTCAATCAACAAAGGGTGACAGGTGTCGGATTTCGAGTCACCATTCACGATCAGGAGGTTGCGAGTTCAGTCTCTAGTCACTCGCTTATAGGCATGAGAAATGAATTTATTAAACACTGCTCCACAGTGAGGTACTGAATGATTACTTCTACCTCCCTCCAGATTGTTTCATTAAATCATGCTAGCTATTGGCAAAATGAGCCTAAAATGCGTTTTTGACAAAATGACGACCCAATAATAATTGTTAAATCAATACTGAAAATTTCATTAAAATCGGATAATTATCTGATTTTTGGTAATTTTTTTTGCAATTGCGGATGTTACAGTAAAATTGTAAACAAGCACTTAAAACCATCGAAAAAGAGACAGAATGGCGGATCGCGTCGAAATTGACCAAAACAAATCCTTTTAAATGTATTAAAAATAAACTGCATATGTAATGATATTTTTCTTTTTTTAATGATGGTCATTATGTTACTACTTATCGATTTAGACAAAGTTTGACCTTAAATAATAGATTTAATTATTTTTAATTCGCTTTTAAAACTCGTAGAAGCTGATTTTTTTGGCCAGTCCCTAAATCATACGAATTATGTTTGTAAGTGTAGTTAGATTTTGAATTGATGTTTGTTGAAGATTTAAAATCGGAGAAGGTTATATTATTGATAGGTAATGGCCTTTACTTGACCTCGCCTGCCGACTTCAGAAATTAAGTTATTTAGCAGATGTTGGTCGTTAGTTGAGTGAAGCAGACGTTAGGATCGTTGGCTCCCAAAAGATGCCAGCCTCTCTCAGCTGTAGAAAAACCCTTTCGTGCTTGGGATTTTTGTAATAAAAGATAGACGTCTTAAAAAAACAAAAAGGTCTTGCTTATTTATCACAAACAAGAAATGAGCACAGACGACCCAGCTCAGAGGGAGGAAGAAGTCAGCTCAGAAAAGATGGGTACCGACGAACTAAGAACAAGTAGAAAAATAAGAGCCCACCTCATCTCATCTCTCTGTCTACTATCTCTCTCCCCATTATGAAGTGGGTATATAATAGTAAAAGTATTGGGAGATCAACTAATTGTAACACTGCTCGAAACTGAGGTACCCAGTGACTATCGCATTACTTGTAAGCTTAGACATTAATAATTTAACTTTTTTTTCTTTCCCATAATCACTTTTTAAAGTCACCATAACTTAAATTGTTTATCTTTACTTATTGATCTACGCTTAGTGTTGTACTAACACTAAATTCTCTGACTATTAATATATTCCAGAAACAGTTAAAGAGCAATATCTATGTGATAAGACAGAGTATAAAAAGTACGTTATCCCTGCTGATATAATAAAGCGCATATTACTTCGTAAGTTATTAACGTTCTCCCATATGGTCTAGTGGTTAGGATTCCTGGCTTTCACCCAGGCGGCCCGGGTTCGATTCCCGGTGTGGGAACGTATTTTTATTTCCAGTTTACTTTCTTTCTAAAATAGATTTAGATAAGGAGAATCACTGTATTTTTAAGACCACAATTTTTTGTTGACATCTTAACATTTTTAAAGTTTGATTGCTATGAATACGCAAGTATTAGTAAAAAAATACATTTTCGGGTCTTTTTATTAATATTATTCTTTTACGTTTAACATCAAGTAAAAAAAAAACTTAAGTCTTTTTTGTAAATTCATGAGCCCACCTAATCTCTCTGTCTACTATCTCCCCATTATATACCCGTTATGAAGTGGGTATATAATAGCATGCGAGATCAACTAATTGTAACACTGCTCGAAATTGATCAACTTATCACTGCTTCAAACTAAGGTACCCAGTGACTATCGCATTACTTGTAAAGACATTAACAATTTAACTTTTTTTCTTTCCCATAATTACTTTTTAAAGTCACCATGACTTAAAATATTTATCTTTACTAATCTATTTACGCTTAGTGTTGTACTAACACTGAATTCTCTGACTATTAATAGATTCCAGAAGCAGTTAAAACGCAATATCTATGTGATAAGACGGAGTATGAAAAAGAAAAGGCGTTACTGCTGCTGCTGATATAATAAAGCGCATATTACTTTCTATATTATCATCGTTCTCCCATATGGTCTAGTGGTTAGGATTCCTGGCTTTCACCCAGGCGGCCCGGGTTCGATTCCCGGTGTGGGAACGTATTTTTTTTTTTTAATAATAATTAAGTTTTATGTTTTATTAGACATTTTTCTTTGTCTATGTTCTGAATTCATCGGATTGTAATTGCTCAAGAAATATCTGTGATGAGAGTTAGACTAATATTTGATAAGTCTTACTGCTGCTAATATCAAAATAAATGGAATATTATTTCTGACTGCGTTCGCAATATCTTATATCGCCTTTGTGGTTAAGATTTTTACTTTTTTTTTTAACTTAAGCTTCCCGGGTTCTATTCTCGGTGTAGGCCTTTATTTTTCTTTCTTCAAAATAGATGGTGTGAAAATTTATTAAGGAAATGGTGATCCTCTTTCACCGGTCACCAGCAGCAGCCCTTAGGGTCACATGATGCCCACTATAAAAGAGGGGTCCCTGAAGAATTCGGCTTCTTTTTGCCTCTAGCGTTAGCTAGCTTCACTGATCCGTATCGTCAGAAGCCCCCCAGACGGCGACAAAGCAGGAGCGGCAAACGCACCCCTAAAAAACAATTCTTCAGGGCCCAACCAGTTACGAGGAACAGAACTATCAAGGATAAACAGCTAAGTTCCGCAGGCATTTTTATCTGCAACCTACACTTTAACCCCTTTGATACATTCAATTCTCCTAGAAATACTTTTACCAACCAAACCCATTGAACTCTATGAACATTCCATAAAACTCATTTGGTTGTTTCTTTCTATGCATTTTGTACACCCCTGTTTGATATTTGTTTGTTTTTCACATATAGTAAACATTTTGTTCTACAAAAGTCGTTTGTCTCCTTTCTTCAAAAGCAGCACCCATCTCCTCACTGCGTCGAAGTACGGTTTATTCTCTTACAAAACGTAGGGTTTAAGCAGTGCTTTTCCGGGGATAAATCCCCACAATGGATAAGGTAATGTTTATGGTTATTTCTTAAAAGACTTTTATGAAAATGGGACTCACGTAGTAAGGTTACATAATCCATGGGTAGTTCATAATTCGTTGAAGATTCAAAATTGGAGTGGGTATATTATCTGCTCGCACATATTGATAAATATATCATCATCATCATGTCGTGCAATAGGCACGGATATCCATGACAATCTCTGACCAACCTTTACGGACAAGACATGCTGGACACTGCTGGAGGAGCAAGGACGAACTCATAAGCGACGTTCTCCTGTGGAAGCCAGCACATAAACATGCTAACGTGGGCCGCCCAGCAAGGACCTACATTGACCAACTCTGCGCGGATACTGGATATAGCCGCTTTTAGAAAGGGACGGAAAATAGAATGGTGCAGTAATCGGTTTCCCACGGGGCCAAAATGTGATACAAGATCAGTAATATGCGGGGGGGGGGGCAGAGGAAACAAGACTCCCGCGTTGGCGCGGCCGGGATGTATACAATTGCTTGGATTCATTCGGCATTCTTCTTCCAGGTTACCTCAGGTACCTGGCAATAACCACAGCCATTACCTTTTTCATACGAGGCAGGTGCTGCCTTTGTGTTTGTGTGGGGGTCTCCCTGTAAATAAGCCAATTGATTTTTTCGCCATCTCTGCACGAATAGGAATCACACGGACGTTGTTGAAGAAAACGTGTCCTCTTGTCGAGGTTCGTTAAGATTTTTGTCAACCTGCATACAATTTTGTGTTTCGTTTTCGTTCTTTTTTTTTACCTCTTATAAAGTAATTAAAATCGACATGATATTTTCCACGTACCCCACTTGTACGGGTCAGGCACAAGGCCCTATTAACGTGGGACCACCCACAAACCGAAGCTCATGGGTGGCGGGTGAAAAATTGCGTCGATCCCGTCGGCATTCCCCCTCTAGGGGTGCGCCTCAGGCGCTGGGCAATAAACCCAGCCCTGCCCCTTTAAATCAAGGGGGCAAGTGTTGCCTGGGGGGATAGCCCCCTGGGATCGACGCTATTAACTTGTAAAGATCCAGGGCCGAAGCCACTGGACCCTGGCGTGGGCCAGATCTACATATGCTGATCAAATTTTATATAATATTAGGCCTGCTTAAGTTTTACAAACTTTATAAATTTCAATGGCCGATTCTAAATGGAAGACAAATCTTTATTTAAATGCGTACAGCCGCATCTCCCCCACTAAAAAAAAAAAAAAGTTTCCCACCGCCACGGCATCTATTCTTCTCAGCGGCCAAACCATTTCAACCAACAGGAGTGACAGTAATCCCCACCACACGTGATCAGGAGATTGCGAGTTCAATGTCCACTATATAAATACACACCCAAGAAGCAATGTAAGTATGAAAAGGTATGGCTGCTGATATGGTATTGTTAAATACTTTATTCTTTGCGTCCATGTTGAGCGTTCTCCCATATGGTCTAGTGGTTAGGATTCCTGGCTTTCACCCAGGCGGCCCGGGTTCGATTCCCGGTGTGGGAACGTATATTTTTTTAATTTTTTTATTCTTACGTTTCTCTGGGAATATTAATGTGTATCTTCTCATCTGAGAAAGTTATGGGTATACATACAAACACACAAACATACAGTGGTTGTATTTTATATAAATATGTAGATCTTAAAATTATAAAGCATACATCTTTTGCCGGACGCCCTTTTTTAAATATTTTTCAATTTTCAATTTCCAAATAAATGAATTCAGACATATGGCCTTCCTATCTATAGCTCTGCTGATGAGGCCTAATAGGCCGAAATGTACATACAGAGATTGATTTTTCTCGATTTGTTTAGGCATACATTTAAATAGGCATTCCCGCCTAATTCATTATTAATTAATTAATTTTCAAAATTAGGTACGACTCCAATTAAGCACATATTCTCCCAAAAATTGTCGGCAAAAAAGCCATTCCAAACATACCGTGTTTACAACTTATCATATATTGATATGTATCACCCCAAATTATCTCCCATGTTTTATATATACACTTCAAGTATTTGTTGAACTAATTTGTACGAGACAACATAGAATACCTGTACTACATAGCTCCGTAATATCTATCTAACACTATTGATCTACTACAAGGATGACTTACTAAATAATATATTATATCAGTCAATTTGTATCGTCTTCCGATAACGTCTAGACTACTGGAAGGATATGACACAATGTTGCTTGTATGGAATATCCAGGAGGGTCTATCTATTCAGTGGTAATAGATCTGCGAAACTAGCTTGCTAACCATTACACCATGATAGGATGCTCTATCTAGACCAATAATATACTTAGTTAATGTGTGGCTACTGAAAATGTAATGTTAAATAGCTTACTATTTGAAAGCTTTTCATGCGTTCTCCCATATGGTCTAGTGGTTAGGATTCCTGGCTTTCACCCAGGCGGCCCGGGTTCGATTCCCGGTGTGGGAACGTATTTTTTCTTTCTAGTAGATGGATTTGAATAAAGATAAAATATTTTATCGAATATAAGATCGTATCCGTTTTATTTTCAACATCGAAACGATTTAAAATTTGATTGTTATGAAATAAACTATTAGCTTAAAAGCAATTTTGAGGGATTTTTTTCCTTCCCTTTTACGTTTAACATCATGTATAGTTCAGGTATTTGGGAAGTTAATCTTTTGCCGGACGCCATTTTTTTATATTTTTAAATTTTCAATTTCAAAATAAATGAATTCAGACATATATTCATATGTATGTCCCCAAATTATCTCCCAGGTTTTATATATACACTTCAAGTATTTGTTGAACTAATTTGTACGAGACAACATAGAATACTTGTACTATATAGCGCCGTAATATCTATCTAACATTATTGATCGATCTATTACAAGGATGACTTACAAAATAATATATTATATTAGTCAATTTGTACCGTGTTCCGATAACGTCCAGATTACTGGAAGGATATGACACAAAGTTGCTTGTATGGAATATCTAGTGAGGATCTATCTATTCAGTGGTAATAGATCTGCGAAACTAGCTTGCTAACCATTACACCATGATAGGATGCTCTATCTAGACCAATAATATTCTAAGCTAATGTGTGGCTGCTGATAATGTAATGTTAAATAGCTTACTATCTTATTGCTTTACAGGCGTTCTCCCATATGGTCTAGTGGTTAGGATTCCTGGCTTTCACCCAGGCGGCCCGGGTTCGATTCCCGGTGTGGGAACGTATTTTTTCTTTATATTGTCGGAAAAAAAATGAAAACTAATCACCTGAGGGAAGAAAGCAGATATAACGATTGCGTAGTAATATATACATGTGGTTGGTCTCTACTTTCCTTTTGATTGGTCGAATTAGTAAATAAATACCTTGTCACCACTCACGAAGGCACTACGTTTTTTCTGGACTAATTCTACTAGACCTAAGGTTTCGATTCCTTTCTACAAGGTCGCAACAAGGTTTGTTGCAAGCTTTTTCACCGTTTAAACTTGACCAGGAGGTCTTTATTTGTATCCTCGCCCAAGTGAACTGGCAATTCGCCAAAATATACAGTATTCGACTTAAATGTTTCTGAACTTTGATATACAGGGTTTGTCAATAATACTTTAGGTTTGGTTGGTTTATTAATTTTAACGGCATATCAACCCGTCCAGGGTTATATCATGCCTAGCGGTTGGGTTGTTATACATATTGTGTATTCATATATATACATTTAGTAATTGGTTTTAACAATGTGTTAGCATTATTGGGAATCATACTCTATGACATTGATTTGTTTCATGTCTATATTCTATGGTATAATTTTATTTCCCTCAAAAAGGAGAAAATATCCTATGTTAACATTTTCAAATAGGTCCTTCATATTGTTTGCTTTAAAATAACGGTTTCTGATGTGAGCAAAAAATCTGCATTCCATCATTAAGTGTTTGACTGTCAGGGGTGTTTGACATGTTTCACATTGTGGTTGTTGTTCTAGTATATAAGAGTGTGTTAGTTTTGTATGACCAATGCATAATCGGGACATAATGACTTGTTCCTTTCTAGACTTCCTTAAAGTTGGTCTGCAGTTTTCCTCAGTATGTTTTTTTTTCTGAATACATCGGGGAGAAATTTCTTAAGAATATATATGTTAAGTTTTACTGCTGCTGATGTGGTAATTGTAGTTACCTCCCGCGAAGCTCATCTACCTGGCCGGTCAGTTTTCATCAAAAGGGTATTTACCGCGTATCCCACGTATACGGGTGTGACACAATGTCTTAATGTTGGCCCCACCCACGAACCGAAGCTCATGGGTGGTAGGTGCAAAAAATGCGTTGATCCCATCGGCATTCCCCCTCAGGCAATAAACCTAACCCTGTCCCTTTAAATCAAGGGGCAGATATTGCCTAGGGGGGATAGCCCCCTAGGATCAGCACTGTTAACATTACTTAACCGGTCCAGAGACCGAAGCACACTGGGCCCTTGACACGAGGGCCGGGTAGAAGTTCAGGATATTTACCTCGTACTCCACTTGTACGGGTTAGGCACAAGGCCCTATTAACGTAGGGCCACCCACAAGACGAAGCTCATTGGTGGTAGGCACAAAATGCGTCGATCCCGTCGGCATTTCCATTTCCCCTCGAAGGGGGCGCCTCAGGCGCTGGGCAATAAACCCAGCCCTGCCCCTTTAAATCAAGGGGGCAGGTATTGCGTGGGGGGGGATACCCTCCTAGGATCAACGTTGTTAAAATTACTTAACCGGTCTAGAGCCCGAAGCACACTGGACCCCCGACACGAGGGCCGGGTAGAAGGTCAGTTTTCTTCAAAAGAGTTCGGTCACTATTGACGGGTAAATTTATGCAGTGTCTTCCCGTCTTGTCTTGTTCGTGGCATGATTACAGTAGTAGCTCCTATGCAAGTTCAACGACAAAACCATTGGTACAGTTGCGACATCGCTGCAGAGTGTGGTGGCATTATTCAAAGAAAAGTACAAGAGATTGTTAGGAAGGAAACACCAACGTAAAATAACGACCTGGATCCTCAGAAGACTTAGGAATCCATTTCAATAATAAATGGAATGTTATTTGAGGTAGTTGTCGCGTCATTCAATAGACTAATGGTTAGGATTGCCGGCCTTTTTACCCATGCTTCCCGGGTTCTATCCTCGGTGTGAGGACGTAATTGTTTTTATTTTTTACTTCTTCAATAAAGACAGAGTTAGGTTATGACTAATACACATTTTTAATAAATGTTTTATACCTCCCGTTTATATCAAGTTATTTTTGTGTAATGTAATACAAGAATATATGGGCTTCTCTTTTCGAGAATGGTTTGTTTTTTTTGCTTTTTTTTTTTTTTTTTTTTTTTTTTTTATTCCAATTCAGCCAATGAATTGATATAAATAAAAATGATATACTGCGGACTGCTGTTTTCGGAGGTCTTCAAAATGCACGTGTCGTTTTTGAAGAAAGAAAAGAAACGCACACCAGGAATAGAACCCGAGTGGTCTGGTTAAAAAAAAAAAAAAAAATAAAAATAAAAATCCGAGAACCGTAATAAAAAAAGATACGTTCCCACACCGGGAATCGAACCCGGGCCGCCTGGGTGAAAGCCAGGAATCCTAACCACTAGACCATATGGGAGAACGCTTGGTGTCTACGTAAATAATAAACTATTTAAAATCACAATATCAGCAGTCATACCTTTTCACTCTTTGCTGTAGTGATGTATTAATTGTTTCTTGAATATATTTCATGATCACGCTGAACGAAGATAACTGAGAGAATTGAGCATTTGAAATTCTGGTAAATTTGAATAATAATTTAATCAAACAATCGAAAGATATAAATGATCCTTGAGTATCTTATTCTGGAGCATTGAGTACCTCACTGTGTTTTTTAATAAGTTCATTTCTCATGCCTTCTTTTATGCGAAGTTGTCATGTAAATCGATTAAAACTATTAATTTAATTACTTTATAGTAGGATCTGCCAATGTTTCCCAAATGTATTTTACAAAATAAATTCACCCCCCCCCCCACTTCGATTGAAAAACATTTACCGAAAATAAGGGAATTATCCGATTTTAATAAAATTTTCAGTGTTCATTTATCAATGAATGACATTTAATGCATCATCATAAAATCTTTCTGGGTTTTATTATGCCTAAAATAACCGTAGATGGGTTAAAATGGTAATTTTCACCTTTAGTTGGCTAAATTCCTAGCATAAAATTGTGCATGCGCATTATCTGAAATGAACTTAATTGTTATTAAGAACACATTTTATGATATTTTTGTGTTAAAGGATGCAGTTGTATTGTTTTCGAAATAGTTTCTAAGATTTGTTTATTTCGCACGGAGACTTTCAAAATGCCCACCGGCTTGTTTCAAAGTGAAAGTCAAGTTATCTTCGTTCAGCGTGATCATGAAATATATTCGAGAAACAATTAATACATCACAACAGCAAAGAGTGAAAATGTATGACTGCTGATATTGTGATTTTAAATAGTTTATTATTTACAAAGACTCTAATTGCCTTATTTGCTAGGAATTTAGCCAACTAAAGGTGAAAATTACCAAAAAAGTTACGTTCCTACATTAAATATAAACGTTTGTAATAAGAATAATAAATAAAATAAAAAATACGTTCCCACACCGGAATCGAACCCGGGCCGCCTGGTGAAAGCCAGGAATCCTAACCACTAGACCATATGAGAACGCTTGTGAAACTGCAAATAATTAACTATTTAACATTACATTTTCAGCAGCCTACCTTTTCATGCTTTGTCAGATTACAGGTATCAACTGCTTCTTGAATGTATTTAATCTTTTATCGGGAACTGAAAACTTGTACAGCGTTGAGCAATTGAGATCCAAATAACTCTAAAGTAGTAATTCCTAACGGGGAAGTTCACACGGTGGCACTAGGCACGGGCGATAAGGGTGAGGTAGGGTTTTAGTGGGCAACAATTTCAACTGGGTACTATTGAGTGTATGCGAGAGAGAGAGAGAGGGGGGGAGAGAGAGAGGAGAGGGGGGGGGGAGAGACCTGTTTATAGTTTTATGGGAAAAGGGATAGAGAGAACAAAGGATAGAAACGTATTAAACAAAAACGACCCCTATGGTGTGGTGTGGGGTATCTCCACAGGCGTTGTCAAATATGCGAGAAAAAGACAAAAAGAAAAGAAAAAGGTAAGAGAAGAAAGCCGGACTGTAGTGACCAACTCAAATGGTTTAAGGCTTGAGAGAGAACTTATTTTTCTTGCACCCGTTATTTTACAATACTAAATATATTTTCTTGATTCTTTGTTTTTTCGTCGACGATGATTAAAATCTGACGTTTTTATTTTGAGAGTACCAAAGCCAAAAAGAAAAGAAATAACAACAACAACAAAAGGTAATATTCAACTTTTTACTCGTAAATTCCTACCATAAAATTAGGCTTGGGCATTTTATGGTAGGAATTTATGAGTAAAAAGTTGAAGTGTAAAAACGAACCCCCACTTTAAAACTAACCATTCTCACAAAATAAAAACTTTTACAATATACACATTGAAGTGAATATTAAAATAAAGAAAATATATTTAGTATTGTAAACTAACGGGTGCAAGAAAAATAAAACATTTATTGCAAAAACACGGACATAAAATGAGGGTTCAGTTTATTTTATGGTAGGAATAAACAAGAAAACTGTTCTTCTTTACCAACTTTTGAATCTTACCGGCTTTTTGAATGCCGGAAAAGTATCTAAAAGTATTTCTTTCGTTGCTACAACACTTCCTTTTCATTCAGCTAAGATATGTAACTTCACAATAAACCTTTTTGCGACAGTATTTTTAAACATTTTAACTTTTTTCTTCGTTTCAAATCTTTAGTTATTTAGTAAAACCAAGGAATATATATTGGAAGTTTAAATTATCAGTTATTGTTTGCGTATATGAACGAGTGACTTACCTATCGCGAAACACATCTGCTTAGCATGTCTGGTTTAGAAAAAGAACATGGTCACCATTGACAGTTTGTTTTCTTGGGTATAGTCTCGTTTTGTCTCGTTCGTGGCGTGATTATTTTAAGAAACGAACTATTGGTGTGTACGACTGCACTTCTGCATCCGACCACACGAAACAATAGCGCCTCTCGACACCATTTTTTACATGAGGGTCAGAGAAAATACAGTCGTACACACCTGGGCATAGTGCCCGAAGTTTGGTTTTTTGGGGGGAACGGGGTACAAAACTGGTCATGCTGGACATCTTATAGATCTATCTTAGCTAGTCTTCATTCGCGACCGATCCATACCAATAAATACAGTTGTCCATCGCCTATCACTACTGCTTTCACCAAAATTTTCCTGACACTCTATGAACGAACCCTACTTAGACCCATATTGAAAGAACAAAAGCATTAAAAGTTTTATTTACAAAAATAATAAAAATATGAATGATTTCAGGTGGGAGTGGAAGGGTTCAAAAAAAGAAAAGAAAGAAAAAAAGTAGAAACGATTCAGAAATTTAAAAGAAAGGTAAGTTCATTCCTTTTATTAGTGTTTCTTATTTAAACATTCATTGTAATTCAAAATAAATTTATTTCTGAAATCTGTTAAATCTAATTTTTGATAAAGACATTGCCCTAAATACCCTGAGTGTTTTTATTCTCCGGAAGGTATGGGCGCAAGTAACCCGAAAGAAATCTGGATTTAAAAATAAAAAAAAATAACCGATGCATTATAAAATTCACTGAACATTTTTATTGAAATCGGATAATTCCTTAAACTTGGGCGATTTTTTTTTATCGGTACTTATTTTTAGGCGCTCCTTTAAAAACATTTTTTTCTTTTATTCACACCTTCGGTCTTTTGTCTTTTTATTCATTCTGTAAAATATCCTACTATGGGCCGGGTTAGCTCAGTCGGTAGAGCGTTCGGCTAGAAACCACAACGGTTCCTAGTTCGATACCGGTCCTCGCCAACTCAGCGTATGAGTAGCACAGGGATATGTGCGGTAAAGTAAGGAGCTGATGGTAGGTGTTGGCGCTCCACCTCAGACGCCAAAAAACAATCTCCTTGGTCTGCGCTATTGAAAAGGGGATAGACTCCCTCGCTGACTGGCTGATACCGACTTTAGGTCGCCCTGACGACGATAAAGTTATTAAAATAAGCTTGCAGTTTTAATCGATTTACACCGGGTTAGCTCAGTCGTAAAGCGTTCGGCTATAAACCACAAGGTTCCTAGTTCGATACCGGCCCTCGCCAACTGAGCGTATGAGTAGAACAGGGATCTATGCGGTAAAGTAAGGAGCTGATGGTAGGTGTGGCGCTCCCCCTCAGATGCTAAAGTAATATCCTTGGTCTAGCGCTAGTGAAAAGGGAATAGACTCCCTCGCTGATTGGCTGATACCGACTTTAGGCCACCCCGACGACTTTACTTTTACATAAAAGGAGGCATGAGAAATTAACTTATCACAGTGGGGTACTCAATGTTCAGAGTAAGATACTCAAGAATCATTTATAGCTTTCTACAAGATTGTTCCATTCACTGTTTAGAGTTACCAGAAATCCAAATGCTCAATTTGTTCAGCTATATTCGCTCAGCACTATACAAACACTCAGTTCCGTGACAATTAAATATATTCGAGACGCAATTAATACATGTGATACACTATACAGCTATCTTCGCTCAGCGCTATACAAACACTCAGTTCCGTGACTATTAAATATATTCCAGACGCAATTAATACATGTGATACACTATACAGCTATCTTCGCTCAGCGCTATACAAACACTCAGTTCCGTGACTATTAAATATATTCCAGACGCAATTAATACATGTGATACACTATACAGCTATCTTCGCTCAGCGCTATACAAACACTCAGTTCCGTGACTATTAAATATATTCGAGACGCAATTAATACATGTGATACACTATACAGCATCTTCGCTCAGCGCTATACAAACACTCAGTTCCGTGACTATAAATATATTCGAGACGGAATTATACATGTATTACACAATACAGCTAGCTTCGCTCAGCGCTATACAAACACTCAGTTCCGTGACAATTAAATATATTCGAGACGCAATTAATACATGCTATCCTTCCTCCTTTTACTTTTTTTTTTTTTTTTCTTTTTTTTTTTTTTCTTTTTTTTTTTTTTTTTTTTTTTTTTTTTTGCTTTTTTGTTTTTTTTTTTTCTTTTTTTTTTTTTTTTTTTTTTTTTTTTT
>CM042161.1:47222081-47251790 GCA_023376005.1 Doryteuthis pealeii
AGAGGAATGATTAGATGATATATAGATATCGGATTAATGTGGTGGTAGGATGATATAATATAATTAAAATATTAATAATATAATATATCATATTGCCTGCATAATAGATAGAATAGATAGTTAGTATATTTAGTATATATTTATAGATAATATGGGAATGAGTGATAGTGAGAAAAAGGGTTAGGATGTTAATAGTTCGTGCATGGATCTGATTTCCGACAGGAGGCGTTCAGATTAAGACAAAAGGTCCCGAGTCCAAAAAGAAGGTTCCGAGTCCGACAAGAAGATAACGTCAAGAAGGCCGAGTTACAGAATCACATTGAAGTGAGGAACAATAGTCCGAATAATACAAATAATATATGAACAGCTGTTTGCTGCTATAGGGACAGCTAGTTCGATGGTAGAGAATGCCGGAATGAATATGGTTTCTAACTTGAGTGAGTTCAGCTTCCTCAACATGTATGTTCGAAAATCAATCTCTCATGTCTCAGAATAACAGTGAGATGTTGTATTTATGTTACACTGGGTTATCACAGAAGTTTATGAAGCATACAGTTGAACGCCAGGGGAGAATACCCTTGCATAAAACCTGCCCCCTCAACGTTAATAGGGGCAGAGAAAAAATGCGGTTTATTGCCCGAATGTGCCTGAGGCGCCTCTTCCATATGAAAGGGGAATGCGACGGTTAGTTAATGTAAAATATGGATTTTTATTAAAAATAATAGAGTTTTTTTTTCAGTACCAACTGTCTATTCCCGATGCATTGTGATATATCCGGTTAGGGATATTTATAAGTTGCAGTAAGGTATAGTTTTTCGCAGGTAAGTGAGAAGCTGTGCGGTCGAGTAAGCAGTATAGCGAGTACATCTCAAGCAGTCAGCGTGGTAAGTCTTGCTAGTAGGCAGTAGTACTTGTACCACCTACAGTGTCAAGGTATTCATGAAGGACACTATCCAAGTCAGATATATAGTGAGTGGGGGGTGTACCTTAGGTTATTTGCATAACATCACATTGTGCTTTCCAGTGTTTCTATCTGCAAGCTCTTGTAAGTTGTTCTCATCAAAGCTCAACGAAGTAACCTTCCGTTGACTTTCATACTGAACTTATTTTTTGGTGTCATATTTGATGGTGAGGTTCAGTTTTGGAGGTTGGGGGAAATGTGGGCAACCTTCATCACCATTGCTCACTGTTCCACTCTGACCTGGAGTGGTAGTAACTGTTACGGTCCCATCTTTGGGTTAAATAGAAAAATGTAGATCCATCTACTTGTTAGAAAGAGATGAAAAAGTTACGTTCCCACACCGGGAATCGAACCCGGGCCGCCTGGGTGAAAGCCAGGAATCCTAACCACTAGACCATATGGGATGACGATGAAATTTAGTCACATAATATACACTTTATCATATCAGCAGCAATAATACTTTTTTCATACTTGGTCTTATCACATATATATTGCGTATTATTAGTCGAAGAATTCAGTGTCAGTAATAGTGTATCAAATTATTTGTCGTTTCAACTACAATATAAATACAGGAAACTTCTGAGTTCAAAATCGTATTTGTTGACTATCTAGCAAGCCAAATGTGACAAAAGCTCGTTTATTGTGCCTATGGTGGCTCTAAAAAAGCCTCATGCGTCGGGAAATAAACTCATCCCTGCCATTTTAGACGAGAGGGCAGGTGCTGGAATCAACAGAGAACTTTTCATCCGAGCCCCTCAACGACTCGGTTCAAAACTGTTTTCATAAAATAGAAACTACTTCTGAGAAAGAAAAAAAAAGTTACGTTCCCACACCGGGAATCGAACCCGGGCCGCCTGGGTGAAAGCCAGGAATCCTAACCACTAGACCATATGGGAGCGGCTACAGGGAGCATGAAAATTATCATCGCATTGTTTGAAACCGCTTACTCTTTTTTCACGTCCTATTCTATGAGAAATTGTCACATTTTTTTTCAAATTCACAAACATTCAAGAAAAAAAGAAAAACAGACTATCTTAATAATTAACGGGTTTTTCTTCATTTTATTATTTCTTCCGTGAAAATATGATTTTTATTATTTCTTTCATGAAAATATAATTATCTCCATAGTTAAGAGAACTGAAATTTACTAGATATATAACTGGCCGCGTGGCCTAACGGATAAGGCGTCTGACTTCGAATCAGAAGATTGCGAGTTCGAGTCTCGTCGTGGTCGAATTTTTAAACATTTTCCCTTGTTAAACTTTCCAGTCTCAAATATTCATTGATTGTTACACTAAATTTCTTCCGGTAACTCCTTCGTTACAGATTACTATAAACCGTGATTCTCACCCAGCTATCCCAAAATTTCGGTCATGTGTCACGTGGGACATGTTTTCAGAAAAATAAGAATGAGAGAGAGAGAGAGAGAGAGAGAGAGAGAGAGAGAGTCTTGTAAATATTTTAAATGTTAAAAAAATGAAAAAAAAAACAACAAAAAACAAATTCAAAATTGCTTTTTGACTAATTTTTGTGGATATGTATACATAAATATGCAATTTAGAATCTAAATTTAAAATTGCTAGTATGTATATATGTATCCTATGAATTTTATAACAATCAAATATGAAATCGTTCTGATTGTGAGAAACACTAAGGTGTGATCTTATATGCCAGAATTCTGGACGGTAATTCTCTTTAGATCCATCTACTTGTTAGAAAGAGATGAAAAAGTTACGTTCCCACACCGGGAATCGAACCCGGGCCGCCTGGGTGAAAGCCAGGAATCCTAACCACTAGACCATATGGGATGACGATGAAAATTAGTCACATAATATACACTTTATCATATCAGCAGCAATAATACTTTTTTCATACTTGGTCTTATCACATATATATTGAGTATTATTAGTCGAAGAATTCAGTGTCAGTAATAGTGTATCAAATTATTTGTCGTTTCAACTACAATATAAATACAGGAAACTTCTGAGTTCAAAATCGTATTTGTTGACTATCTAGCAAGCCAAATGTGACAAAAGCTCGTTTATTGTGCCTATGGTGGCTCTAAAAAAGCCTCATGCGTCGGGAAATAAACTCATCCCTGCCATTTTAGACGAGAGGGCAGGTGCTGGAATCAACAGAGAACTTTTCATCCGAGCCCCTCAACGACTCGGTTCAAAACTGTTTTCATAAAATAGAAACTACTTCTGAGAAAGAAAACGAAAAAAAAAAAAAGTTACGTTCCCACACCGGGAATCGAACCCGGGCCGCCTGGGTGAAAGCCAGGAATCCTAACCACTAGACCATATGGGAGCGGCTACAGGGAGCATGAAAATTATCATCGCATTGTTTGAAACCGCTTACTCTTTTTTCACGTCCTATTCTATGAGAAATTGTCACATTTTTTTTCAAATTCACAAACATTCAAGAAAAAAAGAAAAACAGACTATCTTAATAATTAACGGGTTTTTCTTCATTTTATTATTTCTTCCGTGAAAATATGATTTTTATTATTTCTTTCATGAAAATATAATTATCTCCATAGTTAAGAGAACTGAAATTTACTAGATATATAACTGGCCGCGTGGCCTAACGGATAAGGCGTCTGACTTCGAATCAGAAGATTGCGAGTTCGAGTCTCGTCGTGGTCGAATTTTTAAACATTTTCCCTTGTTAAACTTTCCAGTCTCAAATATTCATTGATTGTTACACTAAATTTCTTCCGGTAACTCCTTCGTTACAGATTACTATAAACCGTGATTCTCACCCAGCTATCCCAAAATTTCGGTCATGTGTCACGTGGGACATGTTTTCAGAAAAATAAGAATGAGAGAGAGAGAGAGAGAGAGAGAGAGAGAGAGAGAGAGAGAGAGTCTTGTAAATATTTTAAATGTTAAAAAAAATGAAAAAAAAAAACAACAAAAAACAAATTCAAAATTGCTTTTTGACTAATTTTTGTGGATATGTATACATAAATATGCAATTTAGAATCTAAATTTAAAATTGCTAGTATGTATATATGTATCCTATGAATTTTATAACAATCAAATATGAAATCGTTCTGATTGTGAGAAACACTAAGGTGTGATCTTATATGCCAGAATTCTGGACGGTAATTCTCTTTAGATCCATCTACTTGTTAGAAAGAGATGAAAAAGTTACGTTCCCACACCGGGAATCGAACCCGGGCCGCCTGGGTGAAAGCCAGGAATCCTAACCACTAGACCATATGGGATGACGATGAAAATTAGTCACATAATATACACTTTATCATATCAGCAGCAATAATACTTTTTTCATACTTGGTCTTATCACATATATATTGAGTATTATTAGTCGAAGAATTCAGTGTCAGTAATAGTGTATCAAATTATTTGTCGTTTCAACTACAATATAAATACAGGAAACTTCTGAGTTCAAAATCGTATTTGTTGACTATCTAGCAAGCCAAATGTGACAAAAGCTCGTTTATTGTGCCTATGGTGGCTCTAAAAAAGCCTCATGCGTCGGGAAATAAACTCATCCCTGCCATTTTAGACGAGAGGGCAGGTGCTGGAATCAACAGAGAACTTTTCATCCGAGCCCCTCAACGACTCGGTTCAAAACTGTTTTCATAAAATAGAAACTACTTCTGAGAAAGAAAAAAAAAGTTACGTTCCCACACCGGGAATCGAACCCGGGCCGCCTGGGTGAAAGCCAGGAATCCTAACCACTAGACCATATGGGAGCGGCTACAGGGAGCATGAAAATTATCATCGCATTGTTTGAAACCGCTTACTCTTTTTTCACGTCCTATTCTATGAGAAATTGTCACATTTTTTTTCAAATTCACAAACATTCAAGAAAAAAGAAAAACAGACTATCTTAATAATTAACGGGTTTTTCTTCATTTTATTATTTCTTCCGTGAAAATATGATTTTTATTATTTCTTTCATGAAAATATAATTATCTCCATAGTTAAGAGAACTGAAATTTACTAGATATATAACTGGCCGCCTGGCCTAACGGATAAGGCGTCTGACTTCGAATCAGAAGATTGCGAGTTCGAGTCTCGTCGTGGTCGAATTTTTAAACATTTTCCCTTGTTAAACTTTCCAGTCTCAAATATTCATTGATTGTTACACTAAATTTCTTCCGGTAACTCCTTCGTTACAGATTACTATAAACCGTGATTCTCACCCAGCTATCCCAAAATTTCGGTCATGTGTCACGTGGGACATGTTTTCAGAAAAATAAGAATGAGAGAGAGAGAGAGAGAGAGAGAGAGAGAGAGAGAGAGAGAGTCTTGTAAATATTTTAAATGTTAAAAAAAATGAAAAAAAAAAACAAAAAACAAATTCAAAATTGCTTTTTGACTAATTTTTGTGGATATGTATACATAAATATGCAATTTAGAATCTAAATTTAAAATTGCTAGTATGTATATATGTATCCTATGAATTTTATAACAATCAAATATGAAATCGTTCTGATTGTGAGAAACACTAAGGTGTGATCTTATATGCCAGAATTCTGGACGGTAATTCTCTTTAGATCCATCTACTTGTTAGAAAGAGATGAAAAAGTTACGTTCCCACACCGGGAATCGAACCCGGGCCGCCTGGGTGAAAGCCAGGAATCCTAACCACTAGACCATATGGGATGACGATGAAAATTAGTCACATAATATACACTTTATCATATCAGCAGCAATAATACTTTTTTCATACTTGGTCTTATCACATATATATTGAGTATTATTAGTCGAAGAATTCAGTGTCAGTAATAGTGTATCAAATTATTTGTCGTTTCAACTACAATATAAATACAGGAAACTTCTGAGTTCAAAATCGTATTTGTTGACTATCTAGCAAGCCAAATGTGACAAAAGCTCGTTTATTGTGCCTATGGTGGCTCTAAAAAAGCCTCATGCGTCGGGAAATAAACTCATCCCTGCCATTTTAGACGAGAGGGCAGGTGCTGGAATCAACAGAGAACTTTTCATCCGAGCCCCTCAACGACTCGGTTCAAAACTGTTTTCATAAAATAGAAACTACTTCTGAGAAAGAAAAAAAAAGTTACGTTCCCACACCGGGAATCGAACCCGGGCCGCCTGGGTGAAAGCCAGGAATCCTAACCACTAGACCATATGGGAGCGGCTACAGGGAGCATGAAAATTATCATCGCATTGTTTGAAACCGCTTACTCTTTTTTCACGTCCTATTCTATGAGAAATTGTCACATTTTTTTTCAAATTCACAAACATTCAAGAAAAAAAGAAAAACAGACTATCTTAATAATTAACGGGTTTTTCTTCATTTTATTATTTCTTCCGTGAAAATATGATTTTTATTATTTCTTTCATGAAAATATAATTATCTCCATAGTTAAGAGAACTGAAATTTACTAGATATATAACTGGCCGCGTGGCCTAACGGATAAGGCGTCTGACTTCGAATCAGAAGATTGCGAGTTCGAGTCTCGTCGTGGTCGAATTTTTAAACATTTTCCCTTGTTAAACTTTCCAGTCTCAAATATTCATTGATTGTTACACTAAATTTCTTCCGGTAACTCCTTCGTTACAGATTACTATAAACCGTGATTCTCACCCAGCTATCCCAAAATTTCGGTCATGTGTCACGTGGGACATGTTTTCAGAAAAATAAGAATGAGAGAGAGAGAGAGAGAGAGAGAGAGAGAGTCTTGTAAATATTTTAAATGTTAAAAAAAATGAAAAAAAAAAACAACAAAAACAAATTCAAAATTGCTTTTTGACTAATTTTTGTGGATATGTATACATAAATATGCAATTTAGAATCTAAATTTAAAATTGCTAGTATGTATATATGTATCCTATGAATTTTATAACAATCAAATATGAAATCGTTCTGATTGTGAGAAACACTAAGGTGTGATCTTATATGCCAGAATTCTGGACGGTAATTCTCTTTAGATCCATCTACTTGTTAGAAAGAGATGAAAAAGTTACGTTCCCACACCGGGAATCGAACCCGGGCCGCCTGGGTGAAAGCCAGGAATCCTAACCACTAGACCATATGGGATGACGATGAAAATTAGTCACATAATATACACTTTATCATATCAGCAGCAATAATACTTTTTTCATACTTGGTCTTATCACATATATATTGAGTATTATTAGTCGAAGAATTCAGTGTCAGTAATAGTGTATCAAATTATTTGTCGTTTCAACTACAATATAAATACAGGAAACTTCTGAGTTCAAAATCGTATTTGTTGACTATCTAGCAAGCCAAATGTGACAAAAGCTCGTTTATTGTGCCTATGGTGGCTCTAAAAAAGCCTCATGCGTCGGGAAATAAACTCATCCCTGCCATTTTAGACGAGAGGGCAGGTGCTGGAATCAACAGAGAACTTTTCATCCGAGCCCCTCAACGACTCGGTTCAAAACTGTTTTCATAAAATAGAAACTACTTCTGAGAAAGAAAAAAAAAGTTACGTTCCCACACCGGGAATCGAACCCGGGCCGCCTGGGTGAAAGCCAGGAATCCTAACCACTAGACCATATGGGAGCGGCTACAGGGAGCATGAAAATTATCATCGCATTGTTTGAAACCGCTTACTCTTTTTTCACGTCCTATTCTATGAGAAATTGTCACATTTTTTTTCAAATTCACAAACATTCAAGAAAAAAAGAAAAACAGACTATCTTAATAATTAACGGGTTTTTCTTCATTTTATTATTTCTTCCGTGAAAATATGATTTTTATTATTTCTTTCATGAAAATATAATTATCTCCATAGTTAAGAGAACTGAAATTTACTAGATATATAACTGGCCGCGTGGCCTAACGGATAAGGCGTCTGACTTCGAATCAGAAGATTGCGAGTTCGAGTCTCGTCGTGGTCGAATTTTTAAACATTTTCCCTTGTTAAACTTTCCAGTCTCAAATATTCATTGATTGTTACACTAAATTTCTTCCGGTAACTCCTTCGTTACAGATTACTATAAACCGTGATTCTCACCCAGCTATCCCAAAATTTCGGTCATGTGTCACGTGGGACATGTTTTCAGAAAAATAAGAATGAGAGAGAGAGAGAGAGAGAGAGAGAGAGAGAGTCTTGTAAATATTTTAAATGTTAAAAAAAATGAAAAAAAAAAACAACAAAAAACAAATTCAAAATTGCTTTTTGACTAATTTTTGTGGATATGTATACATAAATATGCAATTTAGAATCTAAATTTAAAATTGCTAGTATGTATATATGTATCCTATGAATTTTATAACAATCAAATATGAAATCGTTCTGATTGTGAGAAACACTAAGGTGTGATCTTATATGCCAGAATTCTGGACGGTAATTCTCTTTAGATCCATCTACTTGTTAGAAAGAGATGAAAAAGTTACGTTCCCACACCGGGAATCGAACCCGGGCCGCCTGGGTGAAAGCCAGGAATCCTAACCACTAGACCATATGGGATGACGATGAAAATTAGTCACATAATATACACTTTATCATATCAGCAGCAATAATACTTTTTTCATACTTGGTCTTATCACATATATATTGAGTATTATTAGTCGAAGAATTCAGTGTCAGTAATAGTGTATCAAATTATTTGTCGTTTCAACTACAATATAAATACAGGAAACTTCTGAGTTCAAAATCGTATTTGTTGACTATCTAGCAAGCCAAATGTGACAAAAGCTCGTTTATTGTGCCTATGGTGGCTCTAAAAAAGCCTCATGCGTCGGGAAATAAACTCATCCCTGCCATTTTAGACGAGAGGGCAGGTGCTGGAATCAACAGAGAACTTTTCATCCGAGCCCCTCAACGACTCGGTTCAAAACTGTTTTCATAAAATAGAAACTACTTCTGAGAAAGAAAAAAAAAAAAAAGTTACGTTCCCACACCGGGAATCGAACCCGGGCCGCCTGGGTGAAAGCCAGGAATCCTAACCACTAGACCATATGGGAGCGGCTACAGGGAGCATGAAAATTATCATCGCATTGTTTGAAACCGCTTACTCTTTTTTCACGTCCTATTCTATGAGAAATTGTCACATTTTTTTTCAAATTCACAAACATTCAAGAAAAAAAGAAAAACAGACTATCTTAATAATTAACGGGTTTTTCTTCATTTTATTATTTCTTCCGTGAAAATATGATTTTTATTATTTCTTTCATGAAAATATAATTATCTCCATAGTTAAGAGAACTGAAATTTACTAGATATATAACTGGCCGCGTGGCCTAACGGATAAGGCGTCTGACTTCGAATCAGAAGATTGCGAGTTCGAGTCTCGTCGTGGTCGAATTTTTAAACATTTTCCCTTGTTAAACTTTCCAGTCTCAAATATTCATTGATTGTTACACTAAATTTCTTCCGGTAACTCCTTCGTTACAGATTACTATAAACCGTGATTCTCACCCAGCTATCCCAAAATTTCGGTCATGTGTCACGTGGGACATGTTTTCAGAAAAATAAGAATGAGAGAGAGAGAGAGAGAGAGAGAGAGAGAGAGAGAGAGTCTTGTAAATATTTTAAATGTTAAAAAAAATGAAAAAAACAACAAAAAACAAATTCAAAATTGCTTTTTGACTAATTTTTGTGGATATGTATACATAAATATGCAATTTAGAATCTAAATTTAAAATTGCTAGTATGTATATATGTATCCTATGAATTTTATAACAATCAAATATGAAATCGTTCTGATTGTGAGAAACACTAAGGTGTGATCTTATATGCCAGAATTCTGGACGGTAATTCTCTTTAGATCCATCTACTTGTTAGAAAGAGATGAAAAAGTTACGTTCCCACACCGGGAATCGAACCCGGGCCGCCTGGGTGAAAGCCAGGAATCCTAACCACTAGACCATATGGGATGACGATGAAAATTAGTCACATAATATACACTTTATCATATCAGCAGCAATAATACTTTTTTCATACTTGGTCTTATCACATATATATTGAGTATTATTAGTCGAAGAATTCAGTGTCAGTAATAGTGTATCAAATTATTTGTCGTTTCAACTACAATATAAATACAGGAAACTTCTGAGTTCAAAATCGTATTTGTTGACTATCTAGCAAGCCAAATGTGACAAAAGCTCGTTTATTGTGCCTATGGTGGCTCTAAAAAAGCCTCATGCGTCGGGAAATAAACTCATCCCTGCCATTTTAGACGAGAGGGCAGGTGCTGGAATCAACAGAGAACTTTTCATCCGAGCCCCTCAACGACTCGGTTCAAAACTGTTTTCATAAAATAGAAACTACTTCTGAGAAAGAAAAAAAAAGTTACGTTCCCACACCGGGAATCGAACCCGGGCCGCCTGGGTGAAAGCCAGGAATCCTAACCACTAGACCATATGGGAGCGGCTACAGGGAGCATGAAAATTATCATCGCATTGTTTGAAACCGCTTACTCTTTTTTCACGTCCTATTCTATGAGAAATTGTCACATTTTTTTTCAAATTCACAAACATTCAAGAAAAAAAGAAAAACAGACTATCTTAATAATTAACGGGTTTTTCTTCATTTTATTATTTCTTCCGTGAAAATATGATTTTTATTATTTCTTTCATGAAAATATAATTATCTCCATAGTTAAGAGAACTGAAATTTACTAGATATATAACTGGCCGCGTGGCCTAACGGATAAGGCGTCTGACTTCGAATCAGAAGATTGCGAGTTCGAGTCTCGTCGTGGTCGAATTTTTAAACATTTTCCCTTGTTAAACTTTCCAGTCTCAAATATTCATTGATTGTTACACTAAATTTCTTCCGGTAACTCCTTCGTTACAGATTACTATAAACCGTGATTCTCACCCAGCTATCCCAAAATTTCGGTCATGTGTCACGTGGGACATGTTTTCAGAAAAATAAGAATGAGAGAGAGAGAGAGAGAGAGAGAGAGAGAGAGAGAGAGAGAGTCTTGTAAATATTTTAAATGTTAAAAAAAATGAAAAAAAAAACAACAAAAAACAAATTCAAAATTGCTTTTTGACTAATTTTTGTGGATATGTATACATAAATATGCAATTTAGAATCTAAATTTAAAATTGCTAGTATGTATATATGTATCCTATGAATTTTATAACAATCAAATATGAAATCGTTCTGATTGTGAGAAACACTAAGGTGTGATCTTATATGCCAGAATTCTGGACGGTAATTCTCTTTAGATCCATCTACTTGTTAGAAAGAGATGAAAAAGTTACGTTCCCACACCGGGAATCGAACCCGGGCCGCCTGGGTGAAAGCCAGGAATCCTAACCACTAGACCATATGGGATGACGATGAAAATTAGTCACATAATATACACTTTATCATATCAGCAGCAATAATACTTTTTTCATACTTGGTCTTATCACATATATATTGAGTATTATTAGTCGAAGAATTCAGTGTCAGTAATAGTGTATCAAATTATTTGTCGTTTCAACTACAATATAAATACAGGAAACTTCTGAGTTCAAAATCGTATTTGTTGACTATCTAGCAAGCCAAATGTGACAAAAGCTCGTTTATTGTGCCTATGGTGGCTCTAAAAAAGCCTCATGCGTCGGGAAATAAACTCATCCCTGCCATTTTAGACGAGAGGGCAGGTGCTGGAATCAACAGAGAACTTTTCATCCGAGCCCCTCAACGACTCGGTTCAAAACTGTTTTCATAAAATAGAAACTACTTCTGAGAAAGAAAACGAAAAAGAAAAAAAAAGTTACGTTCCCACACCGGGAATCGAACCCGGGCCGCCTGGGTGAAAGCCAGGAATCCTAACCACTAGACCATATGGGAGCGGCTACAGGGAGCATGAAAATTATCATCGCATTGTTTGAAACCGCTTACTCTTTTTTCACGTCCTATTCTATGAGAAATTGTCACATTTTTTTTCAAATTCACAAACATTCAAGAAAAAAAGAAAAACAGACTATCTTAATAATTAACGGGTTTTTCTTCATTTTATTATTTCTTCCGTGAAAATATGATTTTTATTATTTCTTTCATGAAAATATAATTATCTCCATAGTTAAGAGAACTGAAATTTACTAGATATATAACTGGCCGCGTGGCCTAACGGATAAGGCGTCTGACTTCGAATCAGAAGATTGCGAGTTCGAGTCTCGTCGTGGTCGAATTTTTAAACATTTTCCCTTGTTAAACTTTCCAGTCTCAAATATTCATTGATTGTTACACTAAATTTCTTCCGGTAACTCCTTCGTTACAGATTACTATAAACCGTGATTCTCACCCAGCTATCCCAAAATTTCGGTCATGTGTCACGTGGGACATGTTTTCAGAAAAATAAGAATGAGAGAGAGAGAGAGAGAGAGAGAGAGAGTCTTGTAAATATTTTAAATGTTAAAAAAAATGAAAAAAAAACAACAAAAAACAAATTCAAAATTGCTTTTTGACTAATTTTTGTGGATATGTATACATAAATATGCAATTTAGAATCTAAATTTAAAATTGCTAGTATGTATATATGTATCCTATGAATTTTATAACAATCAAATATGAAATCGTTCTGATTGTGAGAAACACTAAGGTGTGATCTTATATGCCAGAATTCTGGACGGTAATTCTCTTTAGATCCATCTACTTGTTAGAAAGAGATGAAAAAGTTACGTTTTACCCACCCAACCAAATTAAAGGTCTCAAATATTCATTGATTGTTACACTAAATTTCTTCCGGTAACTCCTTCGTTACAGATTACTATAAACCGTGATTCTCACCCAGCTATCCCAAAATTTCGGTCATGTGTCACGTGGGACATGTTTTCAGAAAAATAAGAATGAGAGAGAGAGAGAGAGAGAGAGAGAGAGAGAGAGAGAGAGTCTTGTAAATATTTTAAATGTTAAAAAAAATGAAAAAAACAACAACAAAAAACAAATTCAAAATTGCTTTTTGACTAATTTTTGTGGATATGTATACATAAATATGCAATTTAGAATCTAAATTTAAAATTGCTAGTATGTATATATGTATCCTATGAATTTTATAACAATCAAATATGAAATCGTTCTGATTGTGAGAAACACTAAGGTGTGATCTTATATGCCAGAATTCTGGACGGTAATTCTCTTTAGATCCATCTACTTGTTAGAAAGAGATGAAAAAGTTACGTTCCCACACCGGGAATCGAACCCGGGCCGCCTGGGTGAAAGCCAGGAATCCTAACCACTAGACCATATGGGATGACGATGAAAATTAGTCACATAATATACACTTTATCATATCAGCAGCAATAATACTTTTTTCATACTTGGTCTTATCACATATATATTGAGTATTATTAGTCGAAGAATTCAGTGTCAGTAATAGTGTATCAAATTATTTGTCGTTTCAACTACAATATAAATACAGGAAACTTCTGAGTTCAAAATCGTATTTGTTGACTATCTAGCAAGCCAAATGTGACAAAAGCTCGTTTATTGTGCCTATGGTGGCTCTAAAAAAGCCTCATGCGTCGGGAAATAAACTCATCCCTGCCATTTTAGACGAGAGGGCAGGTGCTGGAATCAACAGAGAACTTTTCATCCGAGCCCCTCAACGACTCGGTTCAAAACTGTTTTCATAAAATAGAAACTACTTCTGAGAAAGAAAACGAAAAAGAAAAAAAAAAGTTACGTTCCCACACCGGGAATCGAACCCGGGCCGCCTGGGTGAAAGCCAGGAATCCTAACCACTAGACCATATGGGATGACGATGAAAATTAGTCACATAATATACACTTTATCATATCAGCAGCAATAATACTTTTTTCATACTTGCTCTTACAGACTATCTCAATAATTAGCTACCACCAATTTACCCGGTGCAATTTATCCCCCCCTTCTGAATTTAACAAAATTAAACTTGTGTAAAAATTATTTTACCTTCAAATTTCTTTCATTCGAAACAAGAAACATTAAACAAACTTTTAATAATCTTTTCAAATTTTTTTTAGCTTACGGAAAACATACAAATGATGATATAATAACAATTTTTTACTTTTTGCACTGTTAATTCAATTTAAATATAACGTAGCTACAAACAAGTTACGACAAGTGTTTTTTAATAAAATTCTATAAAAACTCAATTAATCGTCCGATTTTCACGACAATTTCCATGACTATTTAACTTTGGATGTAACTATATATGAAGTAATTTTCTTTAAATATATTAGGAAAAATATTTTTTCTACGAGGTCTACATCCGCCTATTTTATTTCATGAGTTATAAAAAAAATGAACCGTCAGAAAACGTTATTTTCTTTTTTCTAAATATGTAAGAGTCCTAATAACTATATCAAGAAAATTGTATAATATACAACCCAGTATTTTTTTTTTAGGAAAAATTCCTGAATTCTGAAATAAAAAGTGCAAAAAATGTCATAATATTATTATTTAAAAACTTTTTTTTTTGCCTTTTAATGCTCTTATAGCAAGCCCCAACACTTTTTATCATATGGGTGCTAGAAGGCGGTGGCTGAGGGTCTACATGTCCTGGGAATGACGTTAAACTATATCTGATGGTGAGGTTCCAGTTTTGGAGGTTTGGGGAATGTGGAGCACCCCTTCATCACCATTGCTCCCTGGTCCACTCTGACCCGGAGTGGTAGTACTTGTTAGGGTCCCATCTATGGGTTAAATAGAAAAATGTATTATCCATTAAGAATTGATTTATTTCAAAACTTTATCAGCATTAAATGACTCATTGAGGTTGATATGTCGTAAAACAAACCAAACCAAACCAAATAGAATTGCAAATGTGGACTGTTTTAATTTTTTTAAATCTCTGAAATAGAAATATCGTTAAATACCCGGCAAAATTACAAGTGAATAGTAATTTTCAGTTTGTTTCAGTATAGAATTTGATAAGTTTATAATCTCAATCCCCATAAAATAACAAAGCTGAGGTAAAAAAGAAAGTGTATGATAACTGAATCACTACGCAACAACTTTCAATCTATACAACAAGTAATGCTGTCGTTTAATATTTTTGAAAACTTATAAATGAATTAACGTATTAAGTTATGTTTTCCCTAGAGTTTGATTTTTATTAAAAGTAATTGATCCCAGTTAGGAAATTAAACATATATACATTAGACTTAATTTCATATTCCACTAACATCTGTCCGGCAGACTATGATGAAAAATTTACGCTCCTGAATTCAGTCTACCCCATGGATAAAAATGAAAATTTCTGCTATCGTATTATTAATTTTACCTTTTCATTATTTGTTTTTTTCTTTAAATCTATATTTTTTATTCTTTTTGCTAAATATTTTTGGTGCTATTCGCAGAATTCCGTCCCAGCCTCCTGTTTTAAAAAATGCTAGGCGGTGATAGCTGGAAAAAAACCTCCCTACGAATGAAGTCCCTAGCTGAAGCGGTGCCTGCTGAAGCGCTTAAAGCGTTTTTCCCGAAAAGTTAATGCGATATTATACCCCTCCAGTCTTTTTTCGACAAGTAAATGTAAATATTCTAACCCTCCCCCTCTTTAAAATATTTTAAGGGGGGGGGCTAAATATTTACATTTACTTGTCGATAAAAATATGGCTTACTTTTAATGCCTTCAAACCACTAAAAAAATAATTTGTCGATAAAAAAAACTTTTTCATTTCATTTTAATTTCTTTTTTCGACATTCATTACAAATAAAAAAAATCAAAACATTTTCATCTATCACCGCTTAGCATTTTTTAAGGCACGAGGCTGGGACGGAATTCTGCGAATAGTACATATTTTTTTTCTTTTACAATAAAAAGGATATTCATCTAAAATATAAATTCTTTTAAAAGTTTTCTTTCGGAAACTATGATTATGTATGTTTAAGAACATCAAAATAAGCGTTATAACTTCGTGGCCGCGTGGCCTAATGGATAAGGCGTCTGACTTCGAATCAGAAGATTGCGAGTTCGAGTCTCGTCGTGGTCGAAATTTTTAAATCTTTCCTTACACTTAACAATTTATTGATTTTTTTTACACCAAATTTCATCTTTTTACATCAAATTTCGTTACAAATTATAAAAAACCTTAATTTTCACCAATGTTTACCACAGTTTTGACCATATGTCGCGCAGGGGAAGTTTTCTAAATAAATAAGCATAAATATTGAAATGGTTTGTGAAAAACAAAAAACAATTGAGAGAGAGAGAGAGAGAGAGAGAGAGAGAGAGAGAGAGAGAGAGAGAGAGAGAGAGAGAGAGAATCTTGTATTTATGTTAAACGTAAAATAAGAATAGGAAAAACACTCATAATTGCTTTAGAGTCTAAAGCAATTAAAAACAAATAAAACAAAACATTAGTCTCTGAGAGACTAATTTTTGTTTATGTACTATACGAATTTAAATTTAAGATCTGAATTAAATTTAGTACTAATACATAAATATCCTATGAATTTCATAACAATCAAATATGAAATTGTTCCGATGGTAAAAAAAAAAATCCATCTACTGAGAAAAAGAAGAAAAAAAATAACGTTCCCACACCGGGAATCGAACCCGGGCCGCCTGGGTGAAAGCCAGGAATCCTAACCACTAGACCATATGGGAGAACGCGACAAATTCACGTTAATAACTTATCCTTTATTGTAACTGCGGTGTTTTTTTTTTTTTTTTTTTCCACTGAAATTTTATCTTTTAAAAGAAACCTAAGCTTTTATTGATTTAAATACCAAAAATATAATTAAATCTGGTAACTGATTTTTGATGAGGTGGGGGTAAAAAAAAAAACCGTGCTTTAGCAGGTGCGTATATATATACTTCACCATACAATACATACAAAAAAAAGAACTAAACAAAATGTGAAGACGTAAAAAAACATTTTATTTAATTTATTTATTTTAAATGTTTATTTCAAATGTTTATTTCATTATAATGTGCATAAATAAATTCTTAAAAGAAAGAGAGAATTAAAAAAAATATACGTTCCCACACCGGGAATCGAACCCGGGCCGCCTGGGTGAAAGCCAGGAATCCTAACCACTAGACCATATGGGAGAACGCTTGATATGCGAGCAAATAATCAGCTATTTATAATAACAACAGCAGCAGTTGCCATACATAGTTTTTCCTATTGAAACCATGTGTATGTTGCAGTTTAACTGGTTCACAACACTCCCCAAGGTTCAAATACATAACAGTTGTGTAGCGCTTAACAAAAACGGCTTATTACGTTTTATATAATCGGTGATTATGCAGAATAGTTTACCCATAAAATTTTATGTTAATTTTATTTAAATGTACAACTGTATCTATAGAAATGTAATATTACATTCAATTTTGGCATTCAGAAAATAATAGTAAGTTTCAATCAATTTCTTTATCTTTTTTTAATGAAGAGTTACAGTTAAGTCCTAAAAAAACAAGAACAAAAAACAAATCGCTCGTAACTCGACACGTTCTTAGGGGTTGAGGAGTGAAAGACTACGAAATATGGCTAAGCCACATTGTAGCTAGCTGAATACGTTATTAAGTAACTTGACAGATCAGTAAAAAAAATATTCAGATGACTGAACCTTACTCTCCATTTCGAATTACATTTCTATATAAATTATTACATTAAAAAAAGTACATTTTCATGGGTATTCGGTACAATTGTACTGTAATCTTGGATATTATTGATCGATGGAGCAAAAATCTAATTCGCTACAGTCAATACTTCTTTTTCTTCAGGTTGCTACTGGGAGGTAAACAGATTATTAGCATCTTACCATTGAACAGTGGTAATTATGAACTTTTGTTTAGTAAATTAGGGTGTCCCAGAAAAAACAGAACCCACAAATTTTGTAATAAAACTGTTAATTTTACCATTGAACAAATACATTGGGGTTTAGGGTTTAGGGTTAGTTTAAGGGGAAAATAAATAAATAATTTGGGTTCTGTTTTTTCTGGGTCAGCCTGAAATAATGGTATTTTCCCATTCAACTCGGTCTCTATTGCAAAAGGATCAAGTACCAGTCACAGGGTTTGTTCATAGATAAAACAAAAGATGACGGGGGTGTTACTGTTCGCTAGGTACCACCAATCAGTTTAGGCCATCTTGAATAAAACGGAAATAGATATTTCCGAACTTTGTTTATCAAAAATCTCGTAAAAAAAAAGATCGAACAGTGTTCGCGTATTGATTTTCAGTGTAAACAAGTGACACGTGCGAGAGCCGCTGCCAGTGGTTTACGGTAGGATCGCAGTGGCGAGAGAGTCGCTGTAGCCAAAGAGTTAATGCCATCATTTGATTAATTTCTAAATGATTGATTACTGTAAGTAAGGATGGACAAATGTGCGTAAATGCTAAAGTGCTTTTTTAAAAATTAGCCCCAAATCTGCTAATAATCGGATTTAAAAAAAAATCGGTATTTAAAGCAATAAAAGATGAGGGTTTTTTTTTAAGTAATTTATTATTTTGTTGTCATGTGCCCCCCTTAATAATTTTGTTAATTTAAAATAAAAATTTGGAAAACTTGTGGGGATTAAATAAAACTAAAATAGAATTAAAACAAACAAAAACAAACTCCTTCACCGGAAGAACCCTCCGCGCATGTCCGACAAAAAGGACTGTCCCCCGACCCCCAAATGAATCTCTCGGCCATTTTGAGTTGAGGCCTTAACTGGGTCTGGTCGCTTCTACTAGCCAGGGGTATATCCCCTTGCCACAAGCGATTATGACCCGGTCAATAAAGCCTAAGTCATAAAACTACCTCCTGTCTTTGTGAATTCCTTCCGTTTCAGCGCAATCACCAAATGAGATGGGGTAAAAGGAAAACCCGAAGAACACGCACCAAGAATATCCAGATACATTTAAACCTTAAAACACCCAAACCTCTTCCTACCTCATAATTCATCTTACCCCATAAAGTATATTTGACAATAAAATCGTATCTTCTTTCATATTGAAATGATGCACAAAATGGAACATAGAAACTGTTATATACCTTACCTATGATCATTAATGGGTGTGTCCCAATTCTCATGAATACGGAAGAATTATGCTGACTGACTAGTCTTATACCACCAGCAGTGTTTTACCGTTCTCCCCCCCCCCCCCCCCGCTGAAACTAACAAAGTTTTTGTCAAAGGATTTCAGCAGGTCTTCAATTTAACAACACCATACACTATAAAACAGAAAAACGCCCACTGAACTGTGATATCCAGTGAAAATTACCACTGTTGGATTGGTTATACCAGGCTTGATACCTCGGCGAGCCTCAAACAGAATTTAATGAGGTACACAAAAAATTATAAGGCGAAGATACACATACAAGTTACTATGTTTATTATATGTGTAAGGTTCAAAGTTAGAATTGAAACATACAACTCCGACACGCTGTGTGGACATAACATTTTATATAATAAACAGCACATTTATACGACAAGATACAGTAACAATGAAATACATGTACATGAACATACAACAGTAGAGATTAAAGGACTGGAGAGTCCATACATTAAAAATCACTTACTAGTGAAGAGGGGCCGAAGCCCCCAGGAGAGTTGCATAGCGTTGGGGGCAGAGGGCCCCCACCGAGAAGGGTGTGACAATGTGTCTAACCCATGTGGGTACCTACGAGAAGAGGTAGCAAAGAGGCAGGGAGTTTCAAGACCCGCGCTTAAATACCAGAGGTCCCCTGGTAGTCGGTTCGGAGACCCAGCGGGAAGATAACTCTTCCAGGCTAATGGGAAGATAATCTCAACACAAGTTACATATAAAAAAAACAATGTTGTACAAACGTACCAATTTGTACTCTCAATTCTAATTCCCTCCTCACTGAGGGGAGTCCTCTCTAAAAGTTCTTAGAGGTTTATGTTCCCTTACTGAGTGGGTTTGGCCTGTAGTCCCTTAACAGCTGGCATCAGGAGCCTTGAGTTAAGAGGCCCTTTCGATAGCCTAACTCCGGTTAGAATGACCAAATCCTTCTAACTCATTAAGGGAGTTAATCATCCAACTTTCTGTCCCCTGACACAGGAGCGTTCCACTAAACCCAACATCACAATCTATTTCTTTTTTAAAAAATTCCCATTTTCTTGAAAAAGAAAAGATTGTAGTAAAGACTGTCTACAGTCTAAGGAGAACAAAATATACGTTTTCAGAATGTAAAGACAAAGGGAAAGCACATGTACCTTTAACCTATTTTATTTACATACAAACTCAACGACAGTCAATAAAACAAGTACTTAGGGGCAGTACTTACAATTCAGAATATCTCCCTCGTTGAGGGGGGCGTCAGGTCGAGTCTTCGGTTATTACTCCCTCACTGAGAGGTAAGTTCTTTCAGTCACAAAGTCTGAGAAGAGCGCTCGTTTCTACGAGGCTTCCTGGTTGGTGCCAAACAGTAAAAAGAGTGTTCTTCACCCGACCTGACAGGGGACGTTACCTTTACTACTTCCTGTCCCTAAAGGCACAGGAGAGTTCTAGTCCCTACAAGATTATAAATTTTTGAAAAATTAAATCTAAATTACTTTTCTAAATTGAAATAGATCATTGAGTAGTACTGAGTCTATTCTAGTAGTATAAAAATAAGAAGACACGAAGATAAAGTCTGTTCTAAAAGTTTGCAAAGTATAAAGTTTTAACCACGAATGGTGACAGACAGGTCAAGAGTTAAGAATAAAACAAACAACTTGAAATAGGAATAAAAGACTTGTATTACAGATATATATATATAACAATAAGGTTACAAACTTTTAGTTTGTCTGCACAAATCTTTATAATTTGTAAAAACCTAACTGAAATCCTGAGGTAGGGTGAATTATCGGATCCCCTGCTTTATCTGGTCGTAATGCTGGATATGAGAGACGTTCAATTTTGTGGTCCGTCGAGCAGAAAAAGGGAAGAATTTCCCACTTTGGGTTTGCCGCCAAAGTATTCTAGCCTGTGATTGGTTGGTTCCATAGTGAGGCTCGTAGACAAGGACGATAACCCCTATCTCAGATTTCTTAATAGTAGTGACCCCCCCCCCCAAGCAGAGATTTAAGAGGTTTGAATCCAGAGTTTTCCTTCTTTTTTTCTAGACTGTTGCCCAACCAAGGTTAAAGAGTCCAGTCTGTCCTACTACTTACCCATAGCTGGAGGGAGAATAGTTGGCTTCATACGTATTAGAGAGGGAGAATAGTTGGATTCATAGCTTTCTCAAGGGTATTAGCGCTATGTGAACTGTGGGGTCGTCCAGGATTTGAACTCGGGTCGACGAGTCCACTTCCCACGACTCTAATCAGTACACAACGTGCCCCCATAAACAATTGTATGGTAATATTAATCAAGGGGATTTTATATCAGCAGTTACATACTATAACTCGAAACTCTTCATCCAATTGTTTGATTTCTTTTTTTACCTAAGTTATTCCAATGTTTTTGATAAAAAAAATTTTGAAAATCTTTTAATTTGAATGCTAAGATGCTGCTATATATACATACATTTTTTCTCTTTTAAAATTCGAGTATCAATATTCCAGCACTGGTCACAAATTATGAAGAAATTCGTTTTCTCAGTCAATAAAAAATTGATAATTTTTTTTAAAGAACACATTAATGCTAAACCATTGGGACAAAACATTATGTTTCTGATATTCTTATCAGGGCATTTGAACATCTCGATCATTATATAACAAACTTTGGGATGACTTTAAGTTACTCAGTGTGTGAAAATTATCAGCTGACTTTAATTTTCTTGGTGATATATTTTGTAAAACATCTGAAAAACCAGAAAAGTCTGTAGAGGCCTTGTCAAATGTTTACTCCAGTTTAAATAACTTATTTGGACACTTTAAATTAATGAAATTATTTTATCATGCGATTTTTCCAACAATCTATCCCGGGCATTTTGTCAAAAACGCATTTTAGTCTCATTTTTGCGCCAGTAGCTATAATAATACATTTATAAAAAATATAGAAAATTCCATTTCTACGATGTGAATCAAAGCTGGGATATAAGTTTGATAGCCAATGATCCTGACCACAAGGGATCAAGTTTTGGGGTTTTGACTAGAGAAATATTTTCAGTTATTTCAAAGTGCGTCTATGATATCATCAACTTTAACTGTTCCATCTATTTTTGGGGGAAAAAAATTAACGTTCCCACACCGGGAATCGAACCCGGGCCGCCTGGGTGAAAGCCAGGAATCCTAACCACTAGCCCATATATGGGAGGACGCGTTACTTGTAAACAAATTATCTCTTATTTATAATAATGGCGATAGCAGCACTTATTTTTACGTCGACCTTATAATACAAATGCTACCTCTGTTGTTGCTATTATCATATCAATTTCAGATTATGTACATATTTAATTGGGAACTGAATGTTTGTATAGCTTTAAGCGGTGATAGGTTAACAGATTTAAAATAAACTTTCAAAATTCTGATCGTTAAATGAACCCAGTTAGCAGAGTACGAAGCTAATTAATTGTGCTTAACTTTGCCACTGGGAGATAAAGAAATATGGGTGCCTAGCCGTGGAGCAACTTCATCTCGTCAACTATTGATTACTACTGGGTCATCACTGAGTGCACAATATAACTGTGACCTTGTGCCTGACTGTTAAATGTCATCGAATCCGGTAATTCTCCATCTATTTTAGGGGAAAATAAAAAAGTTTTGTTTTTTTTACTTGATGTTAAACGTAAAAGAATAATATTAATAAAAAACCGAAAATGTCTTTTTTTTTTACTAATACGTACGTATTCATAGCTTAATCAGACTTTAAAAATGTTAAGATGTCAAGAAAAAATTGTGGTCTTGTAGCCATAAAATACAGTGATTCTCCTTATCTAAATCTATTTTAGAAAGAAAGTAAACTGGAAATAAAAATACGTTCCCACACCGGGAATCGAACCCGGGCCGCCTGGGTGAAAGCCAGGAATCCTAACCACTAGACCATATGGGAGAACGTTCTTAATGGTTTCAATAATATGCTATTTATCAGCAGTCGTAACAATAATTAGTTTTAATTTCCGCATCACGTGAATATCGCAGTGGATATTCGTTTGCAAATAAGTTCAAATATTTTATTTGTGCATAAATTTTTCGTTTTTAATTGAAATAGGTCAATAAGTAGGCCTTAGCCTATTCTAGTTGTGAACACCCCAAACGGGGATTTAAGAGGTTTGAATTCAGAGTTTTCCTTCTCCTAGACTGGTTACCTAATCTAGGTTAAAGAGCTCAGTCTGCCCTAATATTTACCCATAGCTGGAGGGAGAATAGTTGGATTCATACCTTTCCCAAGCTTATTAGAGCTATGTGAACTGTGTATTCGTCCAGGAGTTGAATTCTTGTCGACTAGTCCATTTCCTACGATTCTAACCAGTACACCATCGCGCTCTCTTTTATATCCTTTTAACATCGGAAATTTTGAGATAAAGTTTATCTAATTATCTAATTAGATAATCTTTCAAAATCCTGAACGTTAAATGAATGTCGATTAATGAAACAAAAGTCCAATTTGCAAACCGTCAATGATTATTTAGTTTTAAAAAAAAAGAAGAGATGAACATAATCGGAACAATATATTATACAAGGTCAATTTTTAAAAAGGGGTACTATTGTTGTATACCCTTTCTTACTTACTTCTGGTCGTCTTTTCTTCTGGCCGGCTTTGGTTCTATCTTCTAACATCTTGACTTGGTCTGCTCTAGCGTCTCGGATCTCCTAGGGTCTGGGGACTTCGGGTCTGGTTTCTGTTAGGGATTTCTCCTTATCAGAAGCCCTGTGTCATTGTTAGTTTTTAGGTAAATAACACAAGACTTCGATTTACTTTGATGTTACTTTATTTGTAAATCCCCAAACCAGACATCTGCGCACATGATACTTACATCCTACGAGCTCGGCTCCTACTTGCTAACTGACTGAAACTTACTATCCTTAAACCGGAAGACAGGGTCTACTATGCCTTCCGGTTCTCACGATTTATCCCCGGAAGGCAAGGTGAGAGTGAGGTCAAGCGCCGTCACTCACTCTCAAGTCCATCAGCTGCACTAATCGCCATTATGTTTCTATACTACCTTATATAATTATTAGGGATCTAATAATTATGTAACACTATCAGTAAAATGATGGTTGAATTATCTCTCCCTGCCGCTAGAGGGCAAATCGCCAATATACGATATTAACGCCAAAATTAAACCCTTTACTTATCGTATGAGCTTTCACCAGGCGAGACGCGATATTCAACCGCTCTCTATCAACAGATAGTAGAATAGTATTCTAGCACACCTTCACCATCAAACAGCGAGTGGTTCATCCAGCAACCTTCACCTTTATCTCACCCTCAGCAAGATAAGTCTCGCCACAAATGCCACTAAATTTTCAACCCCCCTTTTTTGTAACTTTTGAATATATGTTGCTTTAATTTTCAAATGTTATTTTTGTCTTCTTTCATCCAAAATTATTTGCTTGACATCGGGAGATTTTAAGAGTCTTTTAGTACCACTGATTTTCCTTCTCTTAGACTGTTGTCTTCCGTAGGCTAAATAACCCTGTCTGCCCTGCTATTTACCCATAGCTCTGGCGAAAACATAGATTCATGCCTTTCTCAAAGGGTATTAGCGCTAATAGCTTCGTTCAGGATTTGAACCCTAACCACAGAAAACTTTCTACTTTAGAGTTCTATCATGAGTGTGTAATCAAAATGAATGTCTTTGTGCCAAACTAAATAAAACTTAAAATATATTATTATAAGATATGACATGCATAAGAAATTATTTGAAATAAACAAAGTTGAGTTAATAAATAAATAAAATTTTATATCTATATTAAATATTATTATATTTCTAAATTAAATATTGATTATATTGATAATAATATAATAATGATAATAATAATAATAATAATAGTGGTAATAGATTAAATCAGTATAAACATGATCTTATTTACTGACAATTACCTTGTTAAAGTATCTAAAAGAAAAAAAAAAGATACGTTCCCACACCGGGAATCGAACCCGGGCCGCCTGGGTGAAAGCCAGGAATCCTAACCACTAGACCATATGGGAGAACGTTGATAATATACAAAGTAATATGCGCTTTATTATATCAGCAGCAGCACTTTTTCTTTTTTGTTATACTCTGTCTTATCACATAGATATTGCTCTTTAACTGTTTCTGGAATATATTAATAGTCAGAGAATTTAGTGTTAGTACAACACTAAGCGTAGATTGATAAGTAAAGATAAACATATTAAGTCATGGTGACTTTAAAAAGTGATTATGGGAAAGAAAAAAAGTTAAGTTGTTAATGTCTAAGCTTACAAGTAATGCGATAGTCACTGGGTACCTTAGTTTGAAGCAGTGATAAGTTGATTTGGGATCTTCCATACTTTTCTTACTGAAGTTCCATCTTCACCAAAATCTTTTACGAAATAACCATAAACATTACCTTATCTATTGAAAAACATAAAAACGAAGGAATTTACAAAAAAGTTTTTTATTTGATGTTAAACGTAAAAGAATTAAAAAAAAAAAATTTCGTTTTGACTAATACTTAGCTATTTATAGCAATCAGACTTTAAAATGTTCAGATGTCATTAAAAAAGGTGTGGTCTTGTAGCCATAAAATACAGTAATTCTCCTTATCTAAATCTATTTTATTAAATTGATATTTAAAAAAAAAGAAGATACATTCCCACACCGGAATCGAACCCGGGCCGCCTGGGTGAAAGCCAGGAATCCTAATCACTATGGGAGAACGTTAAGAATAAACGAAGTAATATGCGCTTTATTATATCGTACTTTTTATACTCCGTCTTATCACATAGATAACTGCTTCTGGAATATATTAATAGTCAGAGAATTCAGTGTTAGTACAACACTAATCGTAGATAGATCAGTAAAAATGAAAATGTGTTACGGTTATCGTTGTAGAAATTGGACACAGTGATTCGAGCTCATAATCCTGGACAAGGCTATTTGTATTTCATGGAGCTCTATTCCCCTTGGTAATTGTATGCATACAACTATCCTCCCTATCTTCGCTCCAGCAATGGTTAAATTTTAGGAACACTGGGTATTTAAACTTGTATGGTAACCGGTCTAGGAGAATAAAAACCCTTAATTCAAACTAGATAAGTTCTATTCTCGTAAGACAAACTACTTTGTGGGCTCTTCCTCGAACCACTTTAAAAACCCTGGTGATTTTAAACCGAAATCATGGGGAAGTGGTTAATATGTTAATGTCTTATCTGATTTCATTAGGGGCCAACAATGTTGGAAAGCCATAACTGAAATTACAGGGGTTGCTGAGAGAGCATCGAGATGGCTCTGGATCTGCAGGAGCGATGCTTAGACAAGTGCCACTAGGTCGCAAACCGGGAATTGATCATCCCGGTTGGGGTCTCCTGTGCGAGGGTGTATGGTGATTAATGACCCGAAATACCTGTTGACCTCGGGTTCATCACTGATGACTGCGGCTTAGTATTCACCCAACGGTGTGTTTATGAAAAATAATACCTATAATAATCATAACATCAGTAGCACCAACAACGCTTATTTTTGATGTTTTTTTTGTTTTTTTAACGGCAGATCAACTCCTTATGAGTTATTTAATGCCGAGATCTGGAGAGGGATGGTCACCGTGGCATAATGGCTAATGTGCTGGACTGTGACATCGTAGTAAGCGAGTTTGAACCCCAGTCGTTCTATTACGTTTACTTTCGGACCAATAACATTAGGAAAGGTATGAGGTCGTGCTGACGACACGGATTCATTTGACTCTTTCTCGCATCCATCCCTATCGGTAATTTCTCCTGGCAGGTCCTCATCTCGCATCTAATGTTCGCACAAAGCTGTTGTACGTAAGTCTTTGGCCAACACTGGTGTGTCAATACGTAGAAGTCCTGTGGAGAACGTCACTTATGAGTTCATCCTTACTTCTCCAGTAGTGTCCGGTATGTTCCTGTTCCTCTTACTTAGATAGTTTGTGTGATAGCTGAATGGCTGTAGAGCTGCTGTTTTGTGGGGTGCTCCTTTCAGGATTTGTTCAAAACAGCACGCAGCATCCCTGTATAGTTTTCATAGTAAACAATTATAACTTCAAGTAACTATTCTATGTACAGATAATTTGTGCCCAATTATCTGGTATCAAGTATTGTTAAGTATCTGGCCGCCATCCTTGGCCAGTTGTAAAGAACTTAAGGTAAATAAGTAAGTAAGTCCTGAGTTATAGAATCCTTTGGTAAGTGAATAAGTCCTGTGATATAGAATCATTTGGTAAGTGAATAAGTCCTGTGATATAGAATCCTTTGGTAAGTGAATAAGTCCTGTGATATAGAATCCTATGGTCCGTCGTCCAAGAAGATCCAAGTAGTTATGATTAGCTAAGATTAAAACAGCCAGTATAAATAATAATATCAGCAGCAGAGCACTGCCAGTGGTTGGCTAATAGGTTGGTCACATGGTTATCGGCGAGTCTATAAGTAAGAGTAAGCATTTACCACACACACGCCTTATATCCCAAAATTCACCTATCACACAAACCATCTAAGTAAGAGGAACAGGACATACCGGACACTACTGGAGAAGTAAGGATGAACTCATAAGTGACGTTCTCCACAGGACTTGGGAAAGGTATGAATCCTACTCTCCCTCCAGCTATGGATAAATAGTAGTGCAGACTGGGCTCTTTAACCATGGCTAGGTAACCAGTCTAGGAGAAGGAAAACTCTGAATTCAAACCTGTTAAACTCCGCTTAAGAAATTGACCTTGTGTCGTATCCTACTCGTGCGGGGGAGTTGGTAAATATATATATCCCAAAATTCTCAACAAGTATTCCTATCTAATACAAACAATTTTCAAACAGATCTATTTGACTTATAGATAGAACCCTAATGAAATCTACCATTCCAGGTTCGAGTGGACCTGGAAGTAGTGGAAATAAAGAGGTGACTCCACACTCTGCAGAGCTCCAGAATTGGAACCTCACCATCAGATGCATTTTGGTGTCATACCTAGAATGCCACTTTTTTTTTGGGGGGGGGGTCTTACCAGTCGGCGTATTCTAAACTCCGCCGACAGGGTCCTTACTTTTAATGATTTCGTCGTATGACATAGATATTGTATGTTCTCTAAGAGAAGTAGACAGAGTGGCATATTGTAGGTATCAGCCGGACAGCGAGGGAGTCTATCCCATTTATCTAGCTCTAGACCAGGGAGGTTGTTTTTGCGTCTGAGATAAAGCGCCACACCTACATTCAGCTCCCCACTTTACCGCACAGATCCAAGCCGTGCTACTCATACGTTAAGTTGGCGAGGGCCGGTATTGAACACAGAACCATGTGGTTTTGAGCCGGATACTCTACAAAGTATCAATTAAATGTTTCTTTGTTGTTGTTTTCTTTTTCTTTAACTTCCTGGTTTTGTTTCTTTATCTAATGGCATATCAACGTTGGTGGGTTATTCAATGCCAAAGTCATCTTTGTAGATTACCAGTAGTGATATTATTTAAACCCATACCTGGAGAGATGAAAGTTTCATAGCTCAGTCGGTAGAGCGTTCGGCTAGAAACCACAAGGTTCCTAGTTCGATGCCGGCCCTCGCCAACTCAGCGTATGAGTAGCATAGGGGGTATGTGCGGTAAAGTAAGGGGCTGATGGTAGGTATGGCTCTCCACCACCCCAGACACAAAAACAATCATTTTGATCTAGCGCTAGTGAAAAGGGGATAGACTCCCTCGCTGCCTGGTTGATACCGACTTTAGGCCACCCCGACGACTTTACTTACTTATTAGCCCGAAAGTGAACGTAATGGTATGCCCGGAGTTAGAACTCGTTTACTCCGATGTCGCCGTCCAGCACGTTAGCCATGGCACTATTACTTAATAGTTAGTGAGATGGATGTTTGCTTAGCATAAATAACTTATCAAATTTAAGACAAGCCTTGAAAATTCCGAGCGTTAATTGAAGCCAAAACATGAGTTGCTCAAGCAAAAGCAAATTAATTATGCTTGTTCAGTTTTCCACAATGAAGAAGATATAAGATATGAAACATGTTTGGGCATTTTGTCTGGGAGTTTTGCTAAGTCAGTTCGTCTTTCATTTATTACTCTAGTGATTTTATGAGTGTAATAAAAATGTGAACAAGGTAATTGCATTACTAAAGCTTTATTCAATACTAGCAGGACCTGTGGATATACCACAGTATGATGATTTAATTATTACAACGTTTGATATGTTTACTTAAGGGCCATTGTTAAATCGTTCAATATGTAAAAAGTATAATAATCTTGATTTAACTCTGTCTTTCTTAAAAGGGAAGTTGTAAAATATTCGTCTTTCCTTTATTACTCTAGTGATTTTGTGGGTGTAATAGAATATATATATATATATATATATATATATATATATATATAGGAGGTAGGTAGAAGAATGGTGAACAAAAAATAGAAACTCAAAACAAAACTAAGAGTTGAAACGCTTCGTCCGAATTCATACGGACATCCTCAGTCAAATGATTTTTATTGAAAGCAAAATTTCGTGTTTGCTTTCAATAAAAATCATTTGACTGAGGATGTCCGTATGAATTCGGACGAAACGTTTCAATTCTTAGTTTTGTTTTGAGTTTTTATTTCTTGTTCACCATCCTTCTACCTACCTCATACTGTCGGATTCTACTACATCCATCCTATCTCCATATATATATATATATATATATATATATAAACCTCTTCGCACGATCAGGATGTGACACAAGGTCAATTTCTTAAGCGAAGTTTAATAGGTTTGAATTCAGAGTTTTCCTTCTTGTAGACTGGTAACCTAGCCATGGTTAAAGAGTCCAGTATGCCCTACTATTTACCTATAGATGGAGGAGAGT
>CM042161.1:47251890-47291890 GCA_023376005.1 Doryteuthis pealeii
TTTGAGCTTATTTATAGAATGTTTTTAAAATTTACAATGGAAAATGATTTAAAAAATTGCTTGACTGTAATGTTTTGTACACATTCATCTTGTTCATATAAAGGAAGTCAAATTGTGTGCAAGTAATTAAGGTAAAAATTTATAGATGAGATGCTCACGTAAGATCTTATAGAGTAAGTAAAAGTGGTCGGGGTGGCCTAAAGTCGGTATTAGCCAGACAGCGAGGGAGTCTATACCCTTTTCACTAGCGCTAGACCAAGGAGATTGTTTTTGCATCTGAGGTGGAGCTCCATCAGCTCCTCACTTTACAGCACAGATCCCTCTGCTACTCATACGCTGAGTTAGCGAGGGCCGGTATCGAACCTTGTGGTTCCTAGTCGGGCGCTCTACCGACCGAGCTAGAAATGAGACCAGGAAAAGAATAACTGCAGCCTATGGGTTACATGACAGCCTGTATAATATTAAGAAAAATGATGTAGTATGGACATGTGGCGAGATTATCAGGCCTGGTAAAAACCTATCCTGCTAGGTATAATAAGATAACATCCCGGAATAATGGTTATTACTGATGTTATAATAAAAACAATATATTATAACATTAACAGTCAATTTATATACGTATAGCCAAAACGTCCAGATCAATCATGTTCCAAATTAAGGTGTGGCTGCTGATATTGTAATGATAAATAGCTTACTATTTATGAAACGAATAAGCGTGCTCCCATATGGTCTAGTGGTTAGGATTCCTGGCTTTCACCCAGGCGGCCCGGGTTCGATTCCCGGTGTGGGAACGTATTTTTTTTTCTTTCTAGTAGATGGATTTGAATAAAGATAAAATATTTTATCGAATATAAGATCATATCCGTTTTATTTTCAACATCGAAACGATTTAAAATTTGATTTTTATGAAATAAACTATTAGCTTAAAAGCAATTTTGAGCGATTTTTTACTTCCCCTTTACGCTTAACATCATGTATAATAATTCTGAATTCACACTCACACGTATATTTTTTCTTTTTTATGCTTATGTTTCTCTGGGAATATTAATGTGTATCTGCTCAGCTGAGAAAGTTATGGGTATACATACAAACACACAAACATACAGTGGTTGTATTTTATATAAATATATAGAATATCTTAGAATTATAAAACATACATAGTTCAGGTATCTGGGAGGTTAATCTTTTGCCGGACGCCATTTTAAAAAAAATATTTTAAAAATAAATGAATTCAGAAATATATTGATATGTATGACCCCAAATTATCTCCCAGGTTTTATATATACACTTCAAGTATTTGTTGAACTAATTTGTACGAGACAACGTAGAATACATGTACTACATAGCTCCGTAATATCTATCTAACACTATTGATCTACTATACACTTCAAGTATTTGTTGAACTAATTTGTACGAGACAACGTAGAATACTTGTACTATATAGCGCCGTAATATCTATCTAACACTATTGATCTACTACAAGGATGACTTACAAAATAATATACTATATTAGTCAATTTGTATCGTCTTCCGATAATGTCCAGACTACTGGAAGGATATGACACAATGTTGCTTGTATGGAATATCCAGGAGGGTCTATCTATTCAGTGGTAATAGATCTGCGAAACTAGCTTGCTAACCATTACACCATGATAGGATGCTCTATCTAGACCAATAATATACTCAGTTAATGTGTGGCTACTGAAAATGTAATGTTAAATAGCTTATTATTTGAAAGCTTTTCATGCGTTCTCCCATATGGTCTAGTGGTTAGGATTCCTGGCTTTCACCCAGGCGGCCCGGGTTCGATTCCCGGTGTGGGAACGTATATTTTTTTCCTGTTTCCTAAATATGTAGCTGCTGATGGACATCAATTCACATTTATTTAGACATTTGATCATATAAATGACTCAAAATAATCGACCTTTGTATGCCGTAAAAGGTTCCCTCAGGAATCGTCTAACTATCAATTTTTACTGTTTTCTCTTTACATCGAGACCAATAGGTTACCCAACCCATTCGCCACTGGTAGAATGGGACCCAAGGTCACAAACATGCGACATCTAGCAAAGATCGAACTCACTATTCAGTAGCAATGGATGTGAGAGATTCGCCTGCTTGCTAAACATGATAAGACCCCTTCAGTTGTATTCTCAGCTAAAGTGTGGCTGCTGATAGTGTAATCATAAATAGCTTACTATTTGAGAAATAAATAAGCGTTCTCCCATATGGTCTAGTGGTTAGGATTCCTGGCTTTCACCCAGGCGGCCCGGGTTCGATTCCCGGTGTGGGAACGTAATTTTTTTTTCTGTTTCCAAAATAGATCGATTCATACATCTATATAAATGTCTCCAAATTATTTCCCAGGTCTTATATATGTAGTTCAAGTATGTGCTAATGCCATCTGTACCAAGCACCGTAGTACATAGTTCCGTAATATCCAAAGCAAACAGGGCATTTCTCGGCTATCAAATTCAGTGGATGTTTGCTTTTTAATATGGAATTTTTGACATCTACTTTTCATCATGTAAATGTGAAATCCTTATCAAATAGTCGTAGGAAAGTTGTGGGTCCCCTCATCCCCCAGCTATGGATTAAATAGTAACTACTGCTCTTCTACAAGGATGACTTAGGTACTAAATAACCCACGAAAATTGGTAAAAAGGAACAATTTCCTCGTAAATTCCTACCATAAAATAAACTGAACCCTCATTTTATGTCCGTGTTTTTGCAATACATGTTTTATTTTTCTTGCACCTGTTATTTTACAATACTAAATATATTTTCTTTATTTGTTAAAGAATAAGGAATCAAGAAAATATATTTAGTATTGTAAAATAACGGGTGCAAGAAAAATAAAACATTTATTGCAAAAATACGGACATAAAATGAGGGTTCAGTTTAATTTATGATAGGAATTTACGAGGAAATTGTTCTTTTTTACCAAATAACAGGAGGTTGAGTTGAGCAGCCGTTAAATATTTACGTTTTATTCTAGAAATAGGCAATAATTTACAAAATAACATAAACAATTTTTACCGTCTTCTCTTAACGTCCAGACCACTAGGTATTTACCCAACCCATTCGCCATTTGTAGGATGGGACATAAGGTTACAAGTATGCGATATCCAGCGAGGATCGAACTGGCTATTCAATAGTTATGGATCTGAGAGACTAGCCTGCTTGCTAAAAATACGCGTATGACAATAAAATTGGCAGATCCTACTAAACGACGGGACATCCTAACTAGACTGAACCAGTTGTGTTCTCAGTTAAGGCGTAACTGCTGATAATGTAATGATAAATAGTTTATAATTAATGTAGCTGATAAGCGTTCTCCCATATGGTCTAGTGGTTAGGATTCCTGGCTTTCACCCAGGCGGCCCGGGTTCGATTCCCGGTGTGGGAACGTATTTTTATTTCCAGTTTACTTTCTTTCTAAAATAGATTTAGATAAGGAGAATCACTGTATTTTATGGCTACAAGACCACAATTTTTTCTTGACATCTTAATATTTTTAAAGTCTGATTGCTATGAATACGTAAGTATTAGTCAAAAAAGACATTTTCGGGTTTTTTTTATTAGTATTATTCTTTTACGTTTAACACCAAGTAAAAAAAAAAACTTAACTCTTTTTGGTTCGATTCCCGGTGTGGGAACGTATATATATATTTTTTCAGAAGTAGATAGATTTGAATAAAGAAAATTACCGTCATTTATAATATCTAAGATCACAATTTTTACCGTTTTCTCTTAACATCGAGATCAATAGGTTACCCAGCCCATTCGCCACTGGTAGAATTGGACACAAGGTCGCAAGTATGCGACATCTAGCAAGGATCAAACTCGTTATTCAGTAGTAATGGATCTGAGAGATTCTATTCGCCTGCTTGCTAAACACGACGGGACACCATAACTAGACTCTAACTGAACCAGTAGTATTCTCAATTAAGGTGTGGCCGCTGATAGTGTAATGATAAATAGCTTACTATTTGTTAAACGAATAAGCGTTCTCCCATATGGTCTAGTGGTTAGGATTCCTGGCTTTCACCCAGGCGGCCCGGGTTCGATTCCCGGTGTGGGAACGTATACTTTTTTTTTTCTGTTTCTAAAATAGATGGATTTAATATTTTCAAACATACATGTAATAGATTCATACATTATATAAATGACCCAAAATGATCTCGAAGGTCTTATATATGTAGTTAAGTTCAAATACTAAACTGTTCCGTAATATCTAATGCAAACAGACAGGGAACAATTCTAGGCTATCAAATATGGGAGAACGCTGGACTCTATTCTATATAATGACCTATTTAATATAACAGCAGCAGCGTTCTCCCATATGGTCTAGTGGTTAGGATTCCTGGCTTTCACCCAGGCGGCCCGGGTTCGATTCCCGGTGTGGGAACGTATACTTTTTTCCTCTCGTTTACTCTCTAAAATAGATTTAGATAAGGAGAATTACTGTATTTTATGGCTACAAGACCACACCTTTTTTTAATGACACCTGAACATTTTAAAGTCTGATTGCTATAAATACCTAAGTATTAGTCAAAAAGAAATTTTCGTTTTATTTTAAAATTCTTTTACGTTTAACATCAAGTAAAAAACTTTTTCTATTTTTGGGAAATTCTTTCCTATCTATATTTTTCAATAGATAAGGTAATGTTTATGGTTATTTCGTAAAATATTTTGGTGAAGATGGAACTTCAGTAAGAAAAGTATGGAAGATCCCAAATCAACTTATTTAACACTGCTTCAAACTAAGGTACCCAGTGACTATCGCATTGCTTGTAAAGACATTAACAATTTAACTTTTTTTCTTTCCCATAATCACTTTTTAAAGTCACCATGACTTAAAATATTTATCTTTACTTATCAATCTACGCTTGTACTAACACTAAATTCTCTGACTATTAATATATTCCAGAAGCAGTTAAAGAGCAATATCTATGTGATAAGACAGAGTATAAAAAGTACGTTACTCCTGCTGATATAATAAAGTGTATAATACTTTGTGTATCGTCAACGTTCTCCCATATGGTCTAGTGGTTAGGATTCCTGGCTTTCACCCAGGCGGCCCGGGTTCGATTCCCGGTGTGGGAACGTATTTTTTTTTTTTTTTAATATTAATTATGATTTATGGTTATATCTGAACATACTCGAGATATATTGTAATTACTATTTTTAGATATTCTTTTTCTTTGTCTATATTCTTCTGAATTCATGGGGGTGAATTCTTCCACTGATAAGACTTAACATTTATTAAGCTGCTGATATAAAAATAAATGGAATATTATTTTTTTTACCTGCGTGTGCGTTATCTCATATGGCCTAGTGATTAAGATTTTTTAAAACTTAGCTGCCCGGGTTCTATTCTCGGTGTAGGCCTTTATTTTTCTTTCTTCAAAATAGATTGACTTAAATAGATTAAGATTTTATTATTTTAATGGAATGTAAATACAAGGTTGTTTAGTATTATTTTGTAAATATGTGTTAATTGGAGATGTCCAATTTGACGTGTAAAATTTATCCCCTATATTTAACATAATAAAACTTGCAGAAAGGTTAATATTATCTTCCAAATTTCTGAACCATTCAAAAGAAACATTTTAAAACCTCCTGATGATTTTATAAAAATTTTCTGATATAATTCTTCAGACATTTGTCTTTATAGAAAAAATTTTAAAATATTTTTTTTTTTTATTATTGTTTCATTTTTTCAGATTTCATAAAATAAAATGGGGTGCGGGGAGACGTAAAAAATATTTCCCCTAATATATTTTAGGAAAAGCCTATTTTAAACATAATTTCATCAACAGGTAAATAAATATTGAAGTTTTCGGCCGAACCACTTCAATCAACAGAGGGTGACAGGTGTCGGATTTCGAGCCACCATTCACGATCAGGAGGTTGCGAGTTCAGTCTCTAGTCACTCGCTTACAGGCATGAGAAATGAATTTATTAAACACTGCTCCACAGTGAGGTACTCAATTATTACTTCTACCTCCCTCCAGATTGTTTCATTAAATCACACACACACATATATATATATATATATATATATATATTCATACGAATTATGTTTGTAAGTGTAGTTAGATTTTGAATTGATGTTCGTTGAAGATTCAAAATCGGAGAAGGTTATATTATTGATAGGTAATGGCCTTTACTTGACCTCGCCTGCCGACTTCAGAAATTAAGTTATTTAGCAGATGTTGGTCGTTAGTTGAGTGAAGCAGACGTTAGGATCATTGGCTCATAAAAGATGCCAGTCTCTCTCAGCGGTAGAAAACCCTTTTGTGCTAGGGTTTTTTGTAATAAAGATAGACGTCTTAAAAAAACAACAAAGTCTTGCTTATTTATCACAAACAAGAAATGAGCACAGACGACCCAGCTCAGAGGGAGGAAGAAGTCAGCTCAGAAAAGATGGGTACCGACGAACTAAGAACAAGTAGAAAAGTAAGAGTCCACCTCATCTCATCTCTCTGTCTACTATCTCTCTCTCTCTCTCTCTCTCTCTCTCTCTCTCTCTCTCTCTCTCTCTCTCTCTCTCTCTCTCCATTATATACCCGTTATTAAGTAGGTATATAATAGTAAAAGTATTGGGAGATAAACTAATTGTAACACTGCTCGAAACTGAGGTACCCAGTGACTATCGCATTACTTGTAAGCTTAGACATTAACAATTTAACTTTTTTTCTTTCCCATAATTACTTTTTAAAGTCACCATAACTTAAATTGTTTATCTTTACTTATCAATCTACGCTTAATATTGTACTAACACTAAATTCTCTGACTATTAATATATTCCAGAAACAGTTAAAGAGCAATATCTATGTGATAAGACAGAGTATAAAAAGTACGTTATCCCTGCTGATATAATAAAGCGCATATTACTTCATAAATTATTAACGTTCTCCCATATGGTCTAGTGGTTAGGATTCCTGGCTTTCACCCAGGCGGCCCGGGTTCGATTCCCGGTGTGGGAACGTATTTTTTATTTCCAGTTTACTTTCTTTCTAAAATAGATTTAGATAAGGAGAATCACTGTATTTTTAAGACCACAATTTTTTCTTGACATCTTAACATTTTTAAAGTTTGATTGCTATGAATACGTAAGTATTAGTAAAAAAAAAAGACATTTTCGGGTCTTTTTATTAATATTATTCTTTTTACGTTTAACATCAAGTAAAAAAAAAAAACTTGACTCTTTTTTGTAAATTCATGAGCCCACCTCATCTCTCTGTCTACTATCTCCCCATTATATACCAGTTATGAAGTGGGTATATAATAGCATGCGAGATCAACTAATTGTAACACTGCTCGAAATTGATCAACTTATCACTGCTTCAAACTAAGGTACCCAGTGACTATCGCATTACTTGTAAAGACATTAACAATTTAACTTTTTTTCTTTCCCATAATTACTTTTTAAAGTCACCATGACTTAAAATATTTATCTTTACTTATCAATCTACGCTTAGTGTTGTACTAACACTAAATTCTCTGACTATTAATATATTCCAGAAGCAGTTAAAACGCAATATCTGTGTGATAAGACGGAGTATGAAAAAGAAAAGGCGTTACTGCTGCTGATATAATAAAGCGCATATTACTTTCTACATTATCAACGTTCTCCCATATGGTCTAGTGGTTAGGATTCCTGGCTTTCACCCAGGCGGCCCGGGTTCGATTCCCGGTGTGGGAACGTATTTTTTTTTTTTTAAATAATAATTAAGTTTTATGTTATATCCGAAATATTATACATAATATTTTATTAGACATTTTTCTTTGTCTATGTTCTGAATTCATCGGATTGTAATTGCTCAAGAAATATCTGTGATGAGAGTAAGACTAATATTTGATAAGTCTTACTGCTGCTAATATCAAAATAAATGGAATATTATTTCTGACTGCGTTCGCAATATCTTATCTCGCCTTTGTGGTTAAGATTTTTACCTTTTTTTTTTGTTAACTTAAGCTTCCCGGGTTCTATTCTCGGTGTAGGCCTTTATTTTTCTTTCTTCAAAATAGATGGTGTGAAAATTTATTAAGGTTTGGTTGGTTGGTTTATTAATTTTAACGGCATATCAACCCGTCCAGGGTTATATCATGCCTAGCGGTTGGGGTGTTATACATATTGTGCATTTATATATATACTTTTAGTAATTGGTTTTAACAATGTGTTAGCATTATTGGGAATTATATTGTATGGCATTGATTTGTTTCATGTCTATATTCTATGGTATAATTTTATTTCCCTCAAAAAGGAGAAAATATCCCCAATGTTAACATTTTCAAACAGATCCTTCATATTGTTTGCTTTAAAATAATGGTTTCTGATGGGAGCAAAAAATCTGCATTCCATCAATAAGTGTTTAACTGTCAGGGGTGTTTGACATGTTTCACATTGTGGTTGTTGTACTTGTTTGAGTATATAAGAGTGCGTTAGTTTTGTATGACCAATGCATAATCGGGACATAATGACTTGTTCCTTTCTAGACTTCCTTAAAGTTGGTCTGCAGCCTCCCAAAGTCGGTTTGATTAGGAAGAGTTTATTAAGGAAATGGTGATCTTCTTTCACCGGTCACCAGCAGCAGCCCTTAGGGTCACATGATGCCCACTATAAAAGAGGGGTCCCTGAAGAATTCGGCCTATTTTTGCCTCTAGCGTTGGCTAGCTTCACTGATCCGTATCGTCAGAAGCCCCCAGACGGCGACGACTTGGAATCCCCGACACGTTGGAAGCAGGAGCGGCAAACGCACCCCTAAAAACCAATTCTTCAGGGCCCAACCAGTTACGTGGAACAGAAATATCAAGGATAAACAGCTAAGTTTCCGCAGGCAATTTTATCTGCAAACCTTCACTTTAACCCCTTTGATACATTCAATTCTCCTAGAAATACTTTTACCAACCAAACTCATTGAACTCTATGAACATTCCATAAAACTCATTTGGTTGTTTCTTTCTATGCATTTTGTACACCCCTATTTGATATTTGTTTGTGTTTTTCACGTATAGTAAACATTTTGTTCTACAAAAGTCGTTTGTCTCCTTTCTTCAAAAGCAGCACCCATCTCCTCACTGCGTCGAAGTACGGTTTATTCTCTTACAAAACGTAGGGTTTAAGTAGTACTTTTCCGGGGATAAATCCCCACAATGGATAAGGTAATGTTTATGGTTATTTCTTAAAAGACTTTTGTGAAAATGGGACTCACGTAGTAAGGTTACATAATCCATTACTATTATCTGCTCGCACATATTGATAAATATATCATCATCATGTCGTGCAATAGGCACGGATATCCATGTCAATATCTGGCCAACCTTTACGGACAAGACATGCTGGACACTGCTGGAGTAGCAAGGACGAACTCATAAGCGACGTTCTCCTGTGGAAGCCAGCACATAAACATGCTAATGTGGCCGCCCAGCAAGGGCCTACATTGACCAACTCTGCGCGGATACTGGATATAGCCGCTTTTAGAAAGGGACGGAAAATAGAATGGCGTGTTAATCGGTTTCTTGCGGGGCCAAAATGTGATACAAGATCAGTAATATGCGGGGGGGGGGGAGAAGGAAACAAGACTCCCGCGTTGGTGCGGCCGGGGTGTATACAATTGTTTGGATTCATTCGGCATTCTTCTTCCAGGTTGTCTCAGCTACCTGGCAATAACCACAGCCATTACCTTTTTCATACGAGGCAGGTGCTGCCTGTGTGTTTGTGTGGGGGTCTCCCTGTAAATAAGCCAATTGATTTTTTCGCCCTCTCTGCACGAATAGGAATCACATGGACGTTGTTGAAGAAAACGTGTCCCCTGACGAGGTCCGTTAAGATTTTTGTCAACCTGTATACAATTTTGTGTTTCGTTTTCGTTTTTTTTTTTTTTTTTAAACTTCTTATAAAGTAATTGTCGGGAAAAAATATAATGCGCTTATCCCGACGCAGCGGGGGGCCAGTAGCGAGCTTTAGTGGGGTAGCCACCAGACCAGGTAAATAAAGTGGTTGCGAAATTCAGTGGGCTTTGCAGCTAACCACTTCAAAAACGCGACCCACTGTTACTCGTACTGGGTCAAATAGTTGAGGGGGGAAGAAGAATGCGGAATGCACGTTTAACCAACACGCTTTCAGCTTGTACTACTGTCTAGTTCTGTCCACCCGCCTCGTGGCCGGATTTTTTAAGCCTTGGTATGAACCACTACGAGGGGGTGTCAGCATTAACAGAGGGGAAATGGGATAATCCAATCGGCGACTACCTCATCAACTCGCTACCAAGTTATAAAGAGAGAGGGGGATTGTATTTTCCCAGTACCCCACTCGTACCGGGTCAGGCACGAAGGCCCTATTTATGTGGGACCACCCACAAGCCGAGACTCATGGGTGGCAGGTAGAAAAATTGCGTCGATCCCGTCGGCATTCCCCCTCAAGGGGGCGCCTCAGGCGCTGGGCAATAAACCCAACCCTGCCCCTTTAAGTCAAGGGGGCAGGTATTGCCTGGAGGATGGCCCTCTGGGATCGACGCTATTAATTTAACACTTCACCGGTCCAGTGGCCGAAGCGCACTGGATCCCTGTCCCGAAGGACAGGCTGGTAGTGGGATGAGAAAATAATTCTCACACTATATATGCTGATGAAATTTTAGGCCTGCTTAAGTTTTACAAACTTTATAAATTTCAATGTCCGATTCTAAATGGAAGACACTTGTACGGGTTAGGCACAAGGCCCGATTCTAAATGGAAGACAAATGCGTACAGCCGCATCTCCCCCACTAAAAAAAAAGAAGTTTCCCACCGCCACGGCATCTATTCTTCTCAGCGGCCAAACCATTTCAAACGACAGGAGTGACAGTAATTGCGAGTTCAATGTCCGCTATATAAATACACACCCAAGAAGCACTTGATACGTGTATGAAAACGTATGGCTGCTGATATGGTATTGGTAAATACTTTATTCTTTGCGTCCATGTTAAGCGTTCTCCCATATGGTCTAGTGGTTAGGATTCCTGGCTTTCACCCAGGCGGCCCGGGTTCGATTCCCGGTGTGGGAACGTATATTTTTTAAATTTTTTTATTCTTATGTTTCTCTGGGAATATTAATATGTATCTGCTCAGCTGAGAAAGTTATGGGTATACATACAAACACACAAACATACAGTGGTTGTATTTTATATAAATATGTAGATCTTAAAATTATAAAGCATACATAGTTCAGGTATTTGGGAAGTTAATCTTTTGCCGGACGCCATTTTTTTTATATTTTTAACTTTTCAATTTCAAAATAAATGAATTCAGACATATATTCATATGTATGTCCCCAAATTATCTCCCAGGTTTTATATATACACTTCAAGTATTTGAACTAATTTGTACGAGACAACATAGAATATTTGTGCTATATAGCGCCGTAATATCTATCTAACATTATTGATCTATTACAAGGATGACTTACAAAATAATATACTATATTAGTCAATTTGTATCGTGTTCCGATAATGTCTAGACTACTGGAAGGATATGACACAATGTTGCTTGTATGGAATATCCAGGAGGATCTATCTATTCAGTGGTAATAGATCTGCGAAACTAGCTTGCTAACCATTACACCATGATAGGATGCTCTATCTAGACCAATAATATTCTAAGCTAATGTGTGGCTGCTGATAATGTAATGTTAAATAGCTTACTATCTGATTGCTTTACAGGCGTTCTCCCATATGGTCTAGTGGTTAGGATTCCTGGCTTTCACCCAGGCGGCCCGGGTTCGATTCCCGGTGTGGGAACGTATTTTTTCTTTATATTGTCGGAAAAAAAATGAAAACTAATCACCTGAGGGAAGAAAGCAGATATAACGATTGCGTAGTAATATATACATGTGGTTGGTCTCTACTTTCCTTTTGATTGGTCGAATTGGTAAATAAATACCTTGTCACCACTCACGAAGGCACTACGTTTTTTCTGGACTAATTCTACTAGACCTAAGGTTACGATTCCTTTCTACAAGGTCGCAACAAGGTTTGTTGCAAGCTTTTTCACCGTTTAAACTTGACCAGGAGGTCTTTATTTGTATCCTCACCCAAGTGAACTGGCAATTCGCCAAAATATATAGTATTCGACTTTAATGTTTCTGAACTTTGATATACAGGGTTTGACAATACTATTTTAATAGACACATTATTTTTTTTTCCTCACTATGTTTTTTCTGAATACATCGGGGAGAAATTTCTTAAGAATATATATGTTAAGTTTTACTGCTGCTGATGTGGTAATTGTAGTTACCTCCCGCGAAGCTCATCTACCTGGCCGGTCAGTTTTCATCAAAAGGGTATTTACCGCGTATTGGTGTCTATGTAAATAATAAACTATTTAAAATCACAATATCAGCAGTCATACATTTTCACTCTTTGCTGTTGTGATGTATTAATTGTTTCTCGAATATATTTCATGATCACGCCGAGCGAATTGAGCATTTGAAATTCTGCTAACTTTGAATAATAATTTAATCAAACAATCAAAAAATATAAATGATTCTGGAGCATTGAGTACCTCACTGTGTTTTTTAATAAGTTAATTTCTCATGCCTTCTTTTATGTGAAGTTGCCATGTAAATCGATTAAAACTATTAATTTAATTACTTTATAGTAGGATCTGCCAATGCTTCACAGACGTATTTTACAAAATAAATTCAGCCCCCCCCCCCACTTCGATTGAAAAACATTTACCAAAAATCAGGGAATTATCCGATTTTAATGAAATTTTCAGTGTTGATTTATCAATGAATGACATTTAATGCATCAGTTATTCTCTTGAAAATCTTTGTTTTTTTATGCCTAAAATAACCGTAGATGGGTTAAAATGTTAAAATGCTAATTTTCACCTTTAGTTGGCTAAATTCCTAGCATAAAATTGTGCATGCGCATTATCTGAAATGAACTTAATTGTATAGTGAAAGTCAAGCTATCTTCGTTCAGCGTGATCATGAAATATATTCGAGAAACAATTAATACATCACAACAGCAAAGAGTGAAAAGGTATGACAGCTGATATTGTGATTTTAAATAGTTTATTATTTACAAAGACTCTAATTGCCTTATTTGCTAGGAATTTAGCCAACTAAAGGTGAAAATTACCAAAAAAGTTACGTTCCTACATTAAATATAAACGTTGTTAATAAGAATAATAAATAAAATAAAAAATACGTTCCCACACCGGGAATCGAACCCGGGCCGCCTGGGTGAAAGCCAGGAATCCTAACCACTAGACCATATGGGAGAACGCTTGGTAAACTGGCAAATAATTAACTATTTAACATTACATTTTCAGCAGCCATACCTTTTCATGCTTTGTCAGATTACAGGTATCAACTGCTTCTTGAATGTATTTAATCTTTTATCGGGGAACAGAAAACTTGTACAGCGTTGAGCAATTGAGATCCAAATAACTCTAATGTAGTAATTCCTAACGGGGGAAGTTCACACGGTGGCACTAGGTTTACATGGGCGATAAGGGTGAGGTAGGGTTTTAGTGGGCAACAATTTCAACTGGGTAATAAGACTATTGAGTGTGTGCGCGCGCGCGAGAGAGAGAGACCTGTTTATAGTTTATGGGACAGGGATAGAGAGAACAAAGGATAGAAACGTATTAAACAAAAACGACCCCTATGGTGTGGTGTATCTCCACGGGCGTTGTCGAATATGCGAGAAAAAGACAAAAAGAAAAGAAAAAGGTAAGAGAAGAAAGCCGGACTGTAGCGAGGCCACCGATATAGTATCTAGCCGGTCTTGACTGTAGTGACCAACTCGAATGGTTTAAGGTTTGAGAGAGAACTTATTTTTCTTGCACCCGTTATTTTACAATACTAAATATATTTTCTTTATTCTTTTTTCGTCGACGATGATTAAAATCTGACGTTTTTATTTTGAGAGTACCAAAGCCAAAAAAGAAAAGAAATAACAACAACAAAAGGTAATATTCAACTTTTTACTCGTAAATTCCTACCATAAAATTAGGCTTGGGCATTTTATGGTAGGAATTTATGAGTAAAAAGTTGAAGTGTAAAAACGAACCCCCATTTTAAAACTAACCATTCTCACAAAATAAAAACTTTTAGAATATACACATTGAAGTGAATATTAAAATAAAGAAAATATATTTAGTATTGTAAACTAACGGGTGCAAGAAAAATAAAACATTTATTGCAAAAACACGGACATAAAATGAGGGTTTATTTTTTTTATGGTGGGAATAAACGAGAAAACTGTTCTTCTTTCCCAACTTTTGAATCTTACCGGCTTTTTGAATGCCGGAAAAGTATCTAAAAGTATTTCTTTCGTTGCTACAACACTTCCTTCTCATTCAGCTAAGATATATGACTTCACAATAAACCTTTGTGCGACAGTATTTTTAAACATTCTAACTTTTTGCTTCGTTTCAAATCTTCAGTTATTTAGTCAAACCAAGGAATATATATTGGAAGTTAAATTATCAGTTATTGTTTGCGTAATGAACGAGATGACTTACCTATCGCGAAACACATCTGCTTAGCATGTCTGGTTTTAGAAAAAGAACATGGTCACCATTGACAGTTTGATTTCTTGGGTATAGTCTCGTTTTGTCTCGTTCGTGGCGTGATTATTTTAAAGAAACGAACTATTTGGTGTGTACGACTGCACTTCTGCATCCGACCACACGAAACAATAGCGCCTCTCGACACCATTTATTTACATGAGGTCAGAGAAAATACAGTCGTACACACCTGGGCATAGTGCCCGAAGTTTGGTTTTTTGGGGGGAACGGGGTACAAAACTGGTCATGCTGGACATCTTATAGATCTATCTTAGCTAGTCTTCATTCGCCGACCGATCCATACCAATAAATACAGTTGTCCATCGCCTATCACTACTGCTTTCACCAAAATTTTCCTGACACTCTATGAACGAACCCTACTTAGACCCATATTGAAAGAACAAAAGCATTAAAAGTTTTATTTACAAAAATAATAAAAATATGAATGATTTCAGGTGGGAGTGGAAGGGTTCAAAAAAAGAAAAGAAAGAAAAAAAAGTAGAAACGATTCAGAAATTTAAAAGAAAGGTAAGTTCATTCCTTTTATTAGTGTTTCTTATTTAAACATTCATTGTAATTCAAAATAAATTTATTTCTGAAATCTGTTAAATCTAATTTTTGATAAAGACATTGCCCTAGTTGAGTGTTTTTATTCTCCGGAAGGTATGGGCACAAGTAACCTGAAAGAAATATGGATTTTTTTAAAAATAAAATAACCGATGCATTATAAAATTCACTGAAAATTTTTATTGAAATCGGATAATTCCCTAAACTTTGGCGATTTTTTTTATCGGTACTTATTTTTAGGGGCTCCTTTAAAAACATTTTTTTCTTTTATTCACACCTTCGGTCTTTTGTCTTTTTATTCATTCTGTAAAATATCCTACTATGGGCCGGGTTAGCTCAGTCGGTAGAGCGTTCGGCTAGAAACCACACGGTTCCTAGTTCGATACCGGTCCTCGCCAACTCAGCGTATGAGTAGCACAGGGATATGTGCGGTAAAGTAAGGAGCTGATGGTAGGTGTGGCGCTCCACATCAGACGCCAAAAACAATCTCCTTGGTCTAGCGCTATTGAAAAGGGGATAGACTCCCTCGTTGACTGGCTGATACCGACTTTAGGTCGCCCTGACGACGATAAAGTTATTAAAATAAGCTGCAGTTTTAATCGATTTACACCGGGTTAGCTCAGTCGGTAAAGCGTTCGGCTATAAACCACAAGGTTCCTAGTTCGATACCGGCCCTCGCCAACTCAGCGTATGAGTAGCACAGGGATCTATGCGGTAAAGTAAGGAGCTGATGATAGGTGTGGCGCTCCACCTCAGATGCTAAAGTAATATCCTTGGTTTAGCGCTAGTGAAAAGGGAATAGACTCCCTCGCTGATTGGCTGATACCGACTTTAGGCCACCCCGACGACTTTACTTTTACATAAAAGAAGGCATGAGAAATTAACTTATCACAGTGGGGTACTCAATGTTCAGAGTAAGATACTCAAGAATCATTTATAGCTTTCTACAAGATTGTTCCATTCACTGTTTAGAGTTACCAAAAATCCAAAAGCTCAATTTGCTCAGCTATATTCACTCAGCGCTATACAAACACTCAGTTCCGTGACTATTAAATATATTCGAGACGCAATTAATACATGTGATACACTATACAGCTATCTTCGCTCAGCGCTATACAAACACTCAGTTCCGTAACAATTAAATATATTCGAGACGCAATTAATACATGTGATACACTATACAGCTATCAGCGCTATACAAACACTCAGTACTATTAAATATATTCGAGACGCAATTAATACATGTGATACACTAGCTCAGCGCTATACAAACACTCAGTTCCGTGACTATTAAATATATTCGAGACGCAATTAATACATGTGATACACTATACAGCTATCTTCGCTCAGCGCTATACAAACACTCAGTTCCGTGACTATTAAATATATTCGAGACGCAATTAATACATGTGATACACTATACAGCTATCTTCGCTCAGCGCTATACAAACACTCAGTTCCGTGACTATTAAATATATTCGAGACGCAATTAATACATGTGATACACTATACAGCTATCTTCGCTCAGCGCTATACAAACACTCAGTTCCGTGACTATTAAATATATTCGAGACGCAATTAATACATGTGATACACTATACAGCTATCTTCGCTCAGCGCTATACAAACACTCAGTTCCGTGACTATTAAATATATTCGAGACGCAATTAATACATGTGATACACTATACAGCTATCTTCGCTCAGCGCTATACAAACACTCAGTTCCGTGACTATTAAATATATTCGAGACGCAATTAATACATGTGATACACTATACAGCTATCTTCGCTCAGCGCTATACAAACACTCAGTTCCGTGACTATTAAAATATTCGAGACGCAATTAATACATGTGATACACTATACAGCTATCTTCGCTCAGCGCTATACAAACACTCAGTTCCGTGACTATTAAAATATTCGAGACGCAATTAATACATTGATACACTATACAGCTATCTTCGCTCAGCGCTATACAAACACTCAGTTCCGTGACTATTAAATATATTCGAGACGCAATTAATACATGTGATACACTATACAGCTATCTTCGCTCAGCGCTATACAAACACTCAGTTCCGTGACTATTAAATATATTCGAGACGCAATTAATACATTGATACACTATACAGCTATCTTCGCCCAGCGCTATAATCTGACAAAGCATGAAAAGGTATGGCTGCTGAAAATGTAATTTTAAATAGTTTATTATTGGCCAGTTTACCAAGCGTTCTCCCATATGGTCTAGTGGTTAGGATTCCTGGCTTTCACCCAGGCGGCCCGGGTTCGATTCCCGGTGTGGGAACGTATTTTTTTATTTTGTTTATTATTCTGAAAAGGTGAAAATTAACATTTTAATCCATCTACGGTTATTTTAGGCATAAAAAAACAGAAAGATTTTATGATGATGCATTAAATGTCATTCATTGACAAATCAGTACTGAAAATTTCATTAAAATCGGATAATTCCCTGATTTTTGGTAAATGTTTTTCAATCGAAGTGGGGGGGGGGGGCTGAATTTATTTTGTAAAATACGTCTGTGAAGCATTGGCAGATCCTACTATAAAGTAATTAAATTAATAGTTTTAATCGATTTACATGGCAACTTCAGATAAAAGAAGGCATGAGTAATGAACTTATTAAAAAACACAGTGAGGTACTCAATACTCCAGAATAAGATACTCAAGGATCATTTATATCTTTCGATTGTTTGATTAAATTATTATTCAAAGTTACCAGAATTTCAAATGCTCAATTCGCTCAGTTATCTTCGTTCAGCGTGATCATGAAATATATTCGAGAAACAATTAATACATCACAACAGCAAAGAGTGAAAAGGTATGACTGCTGATATTGTGATTTTAAATAGTTTATTATTTACACAGTCACCGAGCGTTCTCCCATATGGTCTAGTGGTTAGGATTCCTGGCTTTCACCCAGGCGGCCCGGGTTCGATTCCCGGTGTGGGAACGTATTTTTTATTTTTTATTACGGTTCTCGGATTTAAATTTTTTATTTTTTTTATTTTTTATTTTTTTTTTACCCAGACCACTCGGGTTTTATTCCTGGTGTGGGAACGTAATTGTTTCTTTTCTTTCTTCAAAATAGACGACACGTGCATTTTGAAGACCTCCCGAAAACAGCAGTCCGCAGTATATCATTTTTATTATATCAATTCATTGTCTGAATTGGAATAAAAAAAACAAAAAACAAAAACAAAAAAAACAACACATTCTCGAAAAGATAAGCCCGTATATTCTTGTATTTACATTGCACAAAAATAACTTGATATAAACGGGAGATATAAAACATTTATTAAAAATGTGTATTAGTCATAACCTAAATCTGTCTTTATTGAAGAAGTAAAAAATAAAAACAATTACGTCCTCACACCGAGGATAGAACCCGGGAAGCATGGGTAAAAAGGCCGGTAATCCTAACCACTAGAGTCTATTGAATGACGTGACAACTAACTCAAATAACATTCCATTTATTATTGAAATGAATTCCTAAGTCTTCTGATGATCCAGGTCGTTATTTTACGTTGGTAACAATCTCTTGTACTTTTCTTTGAATAATGCCACGACACTCCGCAGCGATGTCGCAACTCTACCAATGGTTTTGTCGTTGAGCTTGCATAGGAGCTACTATAATCATGCCACGAACAAGACAAGACGAGAAGACACTGCATAAATTTACCCGTCAATAGTGACCGAACTCTTTTGAAGAAAACTGAACTTCTACCCGGCCCTCGTATCGGGGGTCCAGTGTGCTTCGGTCGGTCTCTAGACCGGTTAAGTAATATTAACAGCGTTGATCCTAGGGGGATATTCGCTCAGCCATCTTCGTTCAGCGTGATCATGAAATATATTCGAGAAACAATTAATACTTGTGATACAGCGAAGAATGAAAAGGTATGACTGCTGATATTGTGATTTTAAATAGCTTATTATTAACAGAGACACCAAGCGTTCTCCCATATGGTCTAGTGGTTAGGATTCCTGGCTTTCACCCAGGCGGCCCGGGTTCGATTCCCGGTGTGGGAACGTATTTTTTTTATATGCTTCTTATTAACAACGTTTGTATTTAATGGAGGAACGCAACTTTTTTAGCAGTTGATTTTAACGGCATCGTGTTAACTCAGTCTGTAGAGCGTTCGGCTAGAAATCACAAGGTTCCTAGTTCGATACCGGTCCTCGCCAACTCAGCGTATGAGTAGCACAGGGATCTGTGCTGTAAAGTAAGGAGCTGATGGTAGGTGTGGCGCTCCACCTCGGATGCCAAAACAATCTCCTTGGTCTAGCGCTATTGAAAAGGGGATAGATTCCCTGGCTAATACCGACTTTAGGCCGCCCCGTCGAGTTATTTTATGCCTAGAGTTTAAGAAATAACGTACATTGTACATTTATATTTACATTTATAATTTTTGTGTATTTGTTTTTAAGAGGTTTTATTTCGTTTTAACGATATACTAAAATTCTCTGGGATTACCTTTTTTGTAAGGGGCAGGGCTGGGTTTATTTCCCAGCGCCTGAGGCACCCCCTTGAGGGGGAATGCCGACGGGATCGACGCAATTTTTATGCGCCCACATAAAAACGAGACCTTGTGTCCAGCGCTTATAAGTGGGATGAGAGGCAAATACCATAACATAGGCCTTTTGGGGCCTGTGTTTGTTAATGTAAATTAGCAGCGTTGATCCCAGGGGTCTATCCCCCCAGGCAACACCTACCCTCGATTTAAAGGGGCAGGGCCGGGTTTATTGCCCAGCGCCTGATGCGCCCCCCTTGAGGGGGAATGCCGACGGGATCGACGCATTTTTGTGTCTACCACCCATGAGCTTCGGCTTGTGGGTGGGTCCCCATAAAAATGTCCTTGTGTCACGCCCTCATAAGTAGGATGAGAGGCAAATACCCTAATAACATGGGCTGTTTTGAGGCAAATCTAATTCAGATCTTCATTGATACATCATTAGTAAATATAAGATAAGATTTATTCTATGTATTAACGACTTTAACTATAAATCAAATACTTGTTGATAAACTTAAGCAATTCCTGGGGCTATTGTGACGTAAGTAGTGACGTAGTTTCGATTACAGACGCCGAATCTCTATTATAATTATAGATTTGGTAGTTTGGCACAAGGCATCAATTGAGTGACGCACTCATTAAACTAATGAATGATGTGCGAGTCGAACTTACTTATCACAGGTCTACGGCAGGGTCACCATCAGGGGACTCTTTGTGGCGTAGTAGGTAACACGCTGGACTGCAAAATTGTATTAAACAGGTTCGAAATCCAGTCTCGCTATTACGTTCACTTTCGGAAAGGTAAGAACCCCTCACCCTCCTAGCTATAAGTTAAATAATACCACTACTGATCTTCTACAAGGATAGCTTTGGCATTAAATAAGCCACGAAGGTTGATATGTCATTAAACAAAGAAACAAAATAAGGGTCATCATTGTCTTCTCTCTGAGACAAATTGACTTTTGTAACAAAGAATGGAAATTGGAAATCAAGATGATGAGGGGGGGGGTAATTCCATGTCAAATCATCCAGAAAAGAGTAAAATTGTCACCCAAACCCTTCAGGGTTTTATATTATTCTGGATCCTGTTAAAAATGGCCAAACTCCAAATTTTGACCTTCCAATTCCAAAAATTGGCCGAGTTTTTTTGCTCTACAAATTAGTGACTCGAGAGATATCTATCTTTTGTGTATATAACAGAAATTTTGAACGTATGTAGACACAAACGTAAATGGCGTCTCGATAGTTAAAAACAAAAACAGCTGGAACTAGAGTAAAAAAAAAAAAAAAAAAAAAACAGGCACAGCATTCCTAACCGCTCGCTGGGGAGCTATGATAGTGTATTTTGTTTACATCCGTTTGTTTTAATTAATTTAATTAATTCTACCCTGAAAAGCCCAAACGGTGAGACTCAAGTAGGCTTATATCGGTTTTATATCTGTCATATGTAAATCTGATCTCACTGATAAGTTAAAGTGACAATTCTTCCAGACCGTAGTTATATCATTGCTACTGTACGGCTGCACCACCTGGTCCCTAACGAAACGACTGGAGAATTAGCTAGATGGGAGTTGCACAAGAATGCTGAGTGCAATCTTGAACAAATCATGGAAACAACACCCCCACAAGAAAACAACTGTACGGCCATTGGCCCCCTATCACTCAGAGCATCCGAGTAAGACGAACGAGACACACTGGACACTGTTGGAGAAGTGAGGACGAATTCATATCTGATGTTCTCCCGTGGAAACCAACACATGGATATGCCGATGTGGGCCGTCCAACAAAGATGTACATTGACCAGCTCTGCGTGGATACTGGATGCTGCTAAGAGGACCACCCGGGGCCAATGGGTGATAGGGACGTTTGGCGAGAGATTGTCATGGATATCCATGCTACTAGCGTGACATGATGATGATGATGATGATGATGATGTATATTTGTGTGTGTGTGTGTGTGTGTGTGTGTGTGTGTGTGTGAGAGAGAGGGAGAGAGAGAGAGAGAGAGAAAGAGAGAGCTGCTAAATAAATAATTCGCTTATTGTTTCCTTAATGATTGTTTCTATTCACCAAGGGATTTGAATCATTAGTCTGGTGAGACGTGAACACTTTTGTTTTGTATTAACATTGATTCACCCGCCTAAATACAATCAGGAGGCAGTTAACAGGCTGAGCTGCTTGTTACTGCTGGTACAATGATAAAAAGGCTTATATAAATTTCTTTACAACGCGTTCTCCCATATGGTCTAGTGGTTAGGATTCCTGGCTTTCACCCAGGCGGCCCGGGTTCGATTCCCGGTGTGGGAACGTATATTTTTTATCTATTTGTCAGTAAAAGATGTTTAATTACCCCATAGCAATTTGGCATAATTTCATTATACGATGTATATAACAAGGATCGAACTTATGGGCTTCTCTTATGAAAATTCATAGAGCTTGAATTGCTAGCAAACAGATATGTTGTCTAGTAGCTTGGTCAGGCACAAAAGACGCTGTGTTCTTCTTTTAACACCAACAGTAAAACTTTGGGCGGAAGTGGAATTGTGGGATATTTTATTTTATTTTCATATGTTATCATTAGTGTTATTTTTTATTTTCATATCTATTTCATATTTTTATTCAGACTTTATTAATTTAAGATTCCTCACTGTGATGAAGTCGAACATTGTTGTTTCCTCTTTGATAAGTTCACTACAAATATTAACACCTTAACTGGACCACAGTTAAACTATATTGAATAAAGCTTGATTAATGCTGGAGGTGCGTGGTGTAATTGTTAGAGTCGTAGGAAATGTACTCGTCAATCCGGGTTCAAATCCTGGACGAGACATTTCACATAGTGCATATACCCTTTAAAAAAAGTTGTCCATCCAACTACTCTCCTTCCATCTATAGGTAAATAGTAGGGCATACTGGACTCTTTAACCATGGCTAGGTTACCAGTCTACGAGAAGGACAACTCTGAATTCAAACCTATTAAACTTCGCTTAAGAAATTTACCTTGTGTCACATCCTGATCGTGCGAAGAGGTTTATATATATATTCACAACAAAAGACTACGACAGATTTTTGAAGCCTGTGCAATTTCGCTTTTGCCCTCCCTTAATAACCGACATGGATTTTTTAACATATCACCGTTTCTAGCTAAGATAGTTTTAAATAACTACAAAATACCAGGCTTCATTTAATTATTTAGTTATCATTCCCACTTTGTTCGATTTGTCTCATAAAATCAGTCCATTAATACCTTTTCTTGTCTTTTGTTGAATGTATTTCTTCGAGTTGCATCACACGCCATGACATCTTCGCGTGCGTGGATCGCGACTTATCTTTAAAAAATATAACGCTGCACATGTACAGTTACACAACAAAAAAGATTTTATAAAGATTTTCATCTCCTGTCATCTATAAAACATCCATCAATTTCTTCACCCCAAGATACATCCTGATGAAGGTTTAAAGAAACCGAAATGTTTAAACATCGAAAATAAATTCATCCTATTTTGAACACTTGTTTTTCAAATTTCTTATATATTATATATATATATATATATATGTATATATATATATATATATATTATATATATATATATATATTATTCATATTCTATTAACCACAAAATCACTAGAGTAATAAAGGAAAGACGAATATTTTACAACTTCCCTTTTAAGAAAGTGGTGAGACAGAGTTAAATCAAGATTATTATACTTTTTACATATTGAACGATTTAACAATGGCTCTTAAGTAAACATATTAAACGTTGTAATAATTAAATCATCATACTGTGGTATATCCACAGATCCTGCTAGTATTGAATAAAGCTTTAGTAATGCAATTACCTTGTTCACATTTTTATTACACTCATAAAATCACTAGAGTAATAAATGAAAGACGAACTGACTTAGCAAAACTCCCAGACAAAATGCCCAAACATGTTTCATATCTTATATCTTCTTCATTGTGGAAAACTGAACAAGCATAATTAATTTGCTTTTGCTTGAGCAACTCATGTTTTGGCTTCAATTAACGCTCGGAATTTTCAAGGCTTGTCTTAAATTTGATAAGTTATTTATGCTAAGCAAACATCCATCTCACTAACTATTAACTAATAGTGCCATGGCTAACGTGCTGGACGGCGACATCGGAGTAAACGAGTTCTTACTCCGGCATACCATTACGTTCACTTTCGGGCTGATAAGTAAGTAAAGTCGTCGGGGTGGCCTAAAGTCGGTATCAACCAGGCAGCGAGGGAGTCTATCTAATTTTCACTAGCGCTAGATCAAAATGATTGTTTTTGTGTCTGAGGTGGTGGAGAGCCATACCTACCACCAGCTCCTTACTTTACCGCACATACCCCCTATGCTACTCATACGCTGAGTTGGTGATGGCCGGCATCGAACTAGGAACCTTGTGGTTTCTAGCCGAACGCTCTACCGACTGAGCTATGAAACTTTCATCTCTCCAGGTATGGGTTTAAATAGTATCACTACTGGTAATCTACAAAGATGGCTGTGGCATTGAATAACCCACCAACGTTGATATGCCATTAGATAAAGAAACAAAACAAGGAAGTTAAAGAAAAAGAAAACAACAACAAAGAAACATTTAATTGATACTTTGTAGAGTATCCGGCTCAAAACCACATGGTTCTGTGTTGAATACCAGCCCTCGCCAACTTAACGTATGAGTAGCACGGCTTGGATCTGTGCGGTAAAGTGGGGAACTGAATGTAGGTGTGGCGCTTTATCTCAGACGCAAAAAAAAACTTCCTTGTCTAGCGCTAGCTACATGGGATAGACTCCCTCGCTGTCCGGCTGATACCTACAATATGCCACTCTGTCTACTTCTCTTAGAGAACATACAATATCTATGTCATACGACGAAATCATTAAAAGTAAGGGCCCTGTCGGTGGAGTTTAGAATACGCCGACTGGTAAGACCCCCCCCGCAAAAAAAAAAGTGGCATTCTAGGTATGACACCAAAATGCATCTGATGGTGAGGTTCCAATTCTGGAGCTCTGCGTAGTGTGGAGTCACCTCTTTATTTCCACTACTTCCAGGTTCACTCGAACCTGGAATGGTAGATTTCATTAGGGTTCTATCTATAAGTCAAATAGATCTGTTTGAAAATTGTTTGTATTAGATAGGAATACTTGTTGATTAATTTTGGATATAAGGGTGTGTGTAAATGCTTACTCCTACTTATAGACTCACCGATAACCATGTGACAACCTATTGTCAAATCACTGGCAGTGCTCTGCTGCTGATATTATTATTTTATACTGGCTGTTTTAATCTTAGCTAATCATAACTACTTGGATCTTGGATGACGGACCATAGATTCTATATCACAGGACTTATTCACTTACAAAGGATTCTATATCACAGACTTATATTCACTTACCAAAGATTCTATATCACAGACTTATTCACTTACCAAAGGATTCTATAACTCAGGACTTACTTACTTATTTACCTTAAGTTCTTTACAACTGCCCCAAGGATGGCGCCAGATACTTAACATACTTGATACCAGATAATTGGGCGCCAAATTATTGTACATAGAATAGTTACTTGAAGTTATAATTGTTTCTGCTGAGAACTATACAAGGAATTCTGCGTGCTGTTTTGAAACAAAACCTGAAAGAAGCAAACCACAATCTACAGCCAATTCACCTATCACACAAACCATCTAAGTAAGAGGAACAGACATACCGACACTACTGGAGAAGTAAGGATAACTCATAAGTGACGTTCTCCACAGGACTTCTACGTATTGACACACCAGTGTTGGCCAAAGACTTACATACAACAGCTTTGTGCGAACATTAAGATGCAGATGAGGACCTGCCAGAAGAAATTACCGATAGGGATGGATGACAAAGAAAGAGTCAAATGAATCGTGTCGTCCAGCACGACCTCATACCTTTCCTAATGTTATTGTCCGAAAGTAAAGTAATAGAACGACCGGGTTCAAACTCGCTTACTACGATGTCACAGTCCAGCAATTAGCCATTATGCCACGGTGACCATCCCTCTCAGATCTCGGCATTAAATTAACTCATAAGGAGTTGATCTGCCGTTAAAAAAAACAAACAAAAAAAAAAACATAAAAATAAGCTTGTTGGTGCTACTATGTTATGATTATTATAGGTATTATTTTTCATAAACACACCGTTGGGTGAATACTAAGCCGCAGTCATCAGTGATGAACCCGAGGTCAACAGGTATTTCGGGTCATTAATCACCATACACCCTCACAGGAGACCCCAACCGGGATGATCAATTCCCGGTTTGCGACCTAGTGGCACTTGTCTAAGCATTCGCTTGCAGATCCAGAGCCATCTCGATGCTCTCTCAGCAACCCCTGTAATTTCAGTTTATGGCTTTCCAACATCTGGCCCCTAATGAAATCAGATAAGACATTAACATATTAACCACTTCCCCATGATTACGGTTTAAAATCACCAGGGTTTTTAAAGTGGTTCGAGGAAGAGCCCACAAAGTAGTTTGTTCTACGAGAATAGAACTTATCTATTTGAATTAAGGGTTTTTATTCTCCTAGACCGGTACAGTATGTCCTAAAATTTAACCATTGCTGGAGCGAAGATAGGGAGATAGTTGTATGCATACATTTACCAAGGGAATAGAGCTCATGAAATACAAAAGCCTTGTCCAGTTATGAGCTCGAATCACTGTGTCCAATTTCTACAAACGATAACCGTAACACATTTTCATTTTTACTGATCTATCTACGATTAGTGTTGTACTAACACTGAATTCTCTGACTATTAATATATTCCAGAAGCAGTTATCTATGGATAAGACGGAGTATAAAAATACGAATAAATAAAGCGCATATACTTCGTTTATTCTTAACTTTCTCCCATGTATTGATTTCCTGGCTCTCATCCAGGCGGCCCGGGTTCGATTCCCGGGTGGGAAATGTATCTTCTTTTTTTTTAATATCAATTTAATAAAATAGATTTAGATAAGGAGAATGCTGTTATTTATGCCACAAGACCACACCTTTTTGAATGACATCTGAACATTTTAAAGTCTGATTGCTATAAATAGCTAAGTATTAGTCAAAACGAAATTTTTTTTTTTAATTCTTTTACGTTTAACATCAAATAAAAAACTATTTTGTAAATTCCTTCGTTTTTATGTTTTCAATAGATAAGGTAATGTTTAGCGGTTATTTCGTAAAAGATTTTGTGAAGAGGAACTTCAGTAAGAAAAGTATGGAAGATCCAAATTATCAACTTATCACTGCTTCAAACTAAGGTTACCCAGTGACTATCGCATTACTTGTAAGCTTAGACTTAAACAATCTTAACTTTTTTCTTTCCCATAATTACTTTTAAATCACCATGACTTAATATGTTTATCTTTACTTATCAACTTACGATTAGTGTTGTACTAACACTAAATTCTCTGACTATTAATAGATTAAGAAACAATTAAACGCAATATCTATGTGATAAGACAGAGTATAACAAAAAGAAAAAGTACTGCTGCTGCTGATATAATTTAAAGAGCATATTACTTTGTATATTATCAACGTTCTCCCATATGTCTAGTGGTTAGGATTCCTGGCTTTCACCCAGGCGGCCCGGGTTCGATTCCCGGTGTGGGAACGTATTTTTTTTCTAGACACTTTAACAAGAAATGTCAGTAAATACGATCATGTTATACTGATTTAATCTATTACCACTATATTATTATTATCATTATTAATATATCATATTATATTATTATCATATAATCAATATTAATTAGAAAATAATAATATAATTATAGATATAAAATTTTATTTATTTATTAACTCACTTTGTTTATCTTCAATAATTTTCTTATGCATTCATATCTTATAATAATTTTTAAGTTTTATAGTTGGGCACAAGGACATTCATTTGATTACACACTCATATAGAACTCGAAAGTAGAAAGTTTTTGCTGTGGTTCAAGTTTAATCTCTGAACGAAGCTATTTAGCGCTAAATACCCTTTGAGAAAGGCATGAATCTATGTTTTCGCCAGAGCTATGGGTAAATAGCCGCAGACAGGGGTTATTTAGCCTACGGAAGACAACAGTCTAAGAGAAGAAAATCAGTTACTAAAAGACCTAAAATCTCCCGTGGCAACAAATATGTTGATGAAAGAAGACAAAAAAATTAACATTGAAAATTAAGCAACTATATTTCAAAAGACAAAAAAAAAGAACAAAAAAACAAAAAGTGGACGGGTGGGCGGGGGGGGGCCGGCTGGGACCGTTATCACCGCTTATTATTGAAAATTTAGTGGCATTTGCGCCAGACTTATCTTGCTGAGCTTGAATAAAGGTGAGGTTTGCCTGGAATGAAACCACTCGCTGTTGATGTGAAGTGTGCTAGAATATATTCTACACTGTGATAGAGAGCGCTTGAATATCGCGCTCGCCTTGTGAAAGCTCATACAATAATAAAGCGTTATTTGGCTAATATCGTTATATGGCGATTTGCCCTCTAGCGGCAGGGAAGGAAGAGATATTCAACCATCATTTTACTGGATAGTGATACATAATTATTAGATCCCTAATAATTATTAAGGTAGTATAGAAACATGATGCCGATTAGTGCCAAGCTGATGGACTGAAGAGGAGTGACGGCTCTTGACCCACTTCTCACCTTGCCTTCCCGGGGATAATCGTTTGAGAACCGGAATGCATAGTAGACCCTGTCTTCCGGTTTAAGGATAGTAAGTTTCAGTCAGTTAGCAAGTAGGAGCCGAGCTCGTAGGATGTAAAGTATCATGTGCGCAGAGTCTGGTTGGGATTTACAAATAAATAACATCAAAGTAAACCGAATCTTGTGTTATTACCCTAAAAACTAACAAGTACACAGGGCTTCTGATAAGGAAAATCCCTAACAGAAAACCAGACCCAAGTCCCCAAGAAAGCCAGACCTTAGAGATCGGAGACCGTAGGCAGACCAAGTCAAATGTTAGAAATAGAACCAAAGCGGCCAGAAGAAAAGACAACCAGAAGTAAGTAAGAAAGGTATACAACATATACCCCTTTTTAAAATGACCTGTATAATATATTTTCCGATTATGTTCATCTCTTCTTTTTTTTAAAAACTAATAATCATTGACGGTTGGCAAATTGACTTTGTTCATAATCGACATTCATTAACGTTCAGGATTTTGAAAGATTTCTAATTAGATAATTTAGACTAAACTTTATCTCAAGTGTTCGATGTTATTTACAAGACTCTCTCTCTCTCTCTCTCTCATTCTTATTTTTCTGGAAAACATGTCCCACGACACTGACCGAAATTTTGGGAAGCTGGGTGAGAATCACGGTTTATAGTAATCTGTAACGAAGGAGTTACCGGAAGAAAGTGTAACAATCAATGAATATTGAGACTGGAAAGTTTAACAAGGGAAAATGTTTAAAAATTCGACCACGACGAGACTCGAACTCGCAATCTTCTGATTCGAAGTCAGACGCCTTATCCGTTAGGCACGCGGCCAGTTATAATCTAGTAAATTTCAGTTCTCTTAACTATAGAGTAATTATATTTCATGAAAGAATAATAAAAATCATATTTTCACGGAAGAAATAATAAAATGAAGAAAAACCCGTTAATTATTAAGATAGTCTGTTTTTTTTTTTTCTTGAATGTTGTGAATTTGAAAAAAATGTGACAATTTCTCATGAATAGGACGTGAAAAAAGAGTAAGCGGTTTCAAACAATGCGATGATAATTTTCATGCTCCCTGTAGCCGCTCCCATATGGTCTAGTGGTTAGGATTCCTGGCTTTCACCCAGGCGGCCCGGGTTCGATTCCCGGTGTGGGAACGTAACTTTTTTTTTCTTTCTCAGAAGTAGTTTCTATTTTATGAAAACAGTTTTGAACCGAGTCGTTGAGGGGCTCGGATGAAAAGTTCTCTGTTGATTCCAGCACCTGCCCTCTCGTCTAAAATGGCAGGGATGAGTTTATTTCCCGACGCATGAGGCTTTTTTAGAGCCACCGTAGGCACAATAAACGAGCTTTTGTCACATTTGGCTTGCTAGATAGTCAACAAATACGATTTTGAACTCAGAAGTTTCCTGTATTTATATTGTAGTTGAAACGACAAATAATTTGATACACTATTACTGACACTGAATTCTTCGACTAATAATACGCAATATATATGTGATAAGACCAAGTATGAAAAAAGATTATTCTGCTGATATGATAAATGTGTATATTATGTGACTAATTTTCATCGTCATCCCATATGGTCTAGTGGTTAGGATTCCTGGCTTTCACCCAGGCGGCCCGGGTTCGATTCCCGGTGTGGGAACGTAACTTTTTCATCTCTTTCTAACAAGTAGATGGATCTAAAGAGAATTACCGTCCAGAATTCTGGCATATAAGATCACACCTTAGTGTTTCTCACAATCAGAACGATTTCATATTTGATTGTTATAAAATTCATAGGATACATATATACATACTAGCACTTTTAAATTTAGATTCTAAATTGCATATTTATGTATACATATCCACAAAAATTAGTCAAAAAGCAATTTTGAATTTGTTTTTTGTTGTTTTTTTTTTTCATTTTTTTTAACATTTAAAATATTTACAAGACTCTCTCTCTCTCTCTCTCTCTCTCTCTCTCTCTCTCTCTCTCTCCATTCTATTTTTCTGAAAACATGTCCCACGTGACACATGACCGAAATTTTGGATAGCTGGGTGAGAATCACGGTTTATAGTAATCTGTAACGAAGGAGTTTACCGGAAGAAATTTAGTGTAACAATCAATGAATATTTGAGACTGGAGTTTAACAAGGGAAAATGTTTTAAAAATTCGACCACGACGAGACTCGAACTCGCAATCTTCTGATTCGAAGTCAGACGCCTTATCCGTTAGGCCACGCGGCCAGTTATATATCTAGTAAATTTCAGTTTCTCTTAACTATAGAGATAATTATATTTTCATGAAAGAAATAATAAAATCATATTTTCACGGAAGAAATAATAAAATGAAGAAAAACCCGTTAATTATTAAGATAGTCTGTTTTTCTTTTTTTCTTGAATGTTTGTGAATTTCAAAAAAATGTGACAATTTCTCATAGAATAGGACGTGAAAAAGAGTAAGCGGTTTCAAACAATGCGATGATAATTTTCATGCTCCCTGTAGCCGCTCCCATATGTTCTAGTGGTTAGGATTCCTGGCTTTCACCCAGGCGGCCCGGGTTCGATTCCCGGTGTGGGAACGTAACTTTTTTTTTTCTTTCTCAGAAGTAGTTTCTATTTTATGAAAACAGTTTTGAACCGAGTCGTTGAGGGCTCGGATGAAAAGTTCTCTGTTGATTCCAGCACCTGCCCTCTCGTCTAAAATGGCAGGGATGAGTTTATTTCCCGACGCATGAGGCTTTTTTAGAGCCCACCGTAGGCACAATAAACGAGCTTTTGTCACATTTGGCTTGCTAGATAGTCAACAAATACGATTTTGAACTCAGAAGTTTCCTGTATTTATATTGTAGTTGAAACGACAAATAATTTGATACACTATTACTGACACTGAATTCTTCGACTAATAATACGCAATATATATGTTGATAAGACCAAGTATGAAAAAAGTATTATTGCTGCTGATATGATAAAGTGTATATTATGTGACTAATTTTCATCGTCATCCCATATGGTCTAGTGGTTAGGATTCCTGGCTTTCACCCAGGCGGCCGGTTTCGATTCCCGGTGTGGGAACGTAACTTTTTCATCTCTTTCTAACAAGTAGATGGATCTAAAGAGAATTACCGTCCAGAATTCTGGCATATAAGATCACACCTTAGTGTTTCTCACAATCAGAACGATTTCATATTTGATTGTTATAAAATTCATAGGATAAATATACATACTAGCACTTTTTAAATTTAGATTCTAAATTGCATATTTATGTATACATATCCACAAAAAATTAGTCAAAAAGCAATTTTGAATTTGTTTTTTGTTGTGTTTTTTATTTAACATTTAAATATTTACAAGACTCTTCTCTCTCTCTCTCTCTTCTCTCTTCTCTCTCTCTCTCTGATTCTTATTTTCTGAAAACATGTCCCACGTGGACACCATGACCGAAATTTTGGGATAGCTGGGTGAGAATCACGGTTTATAGTAATCTGTAACGAAGGAGTTACCGGAAGAAATTTAGTGTAACAATCAATGAATATTTGAGACTGGAAAGTTTTAACAAGGGAAAATGTTTAAAAATTCGACCACGACGAGACTCGAACTCGCAATCTTCTGATTCGAAGTCAGACGCCTTATCCGTTAGGCACGCGGCCAGTTATATATCTAGTAAATTTCAGTTCTCTTAAACTATGGAGATAATTATATTTTCATGAAAGAAATAATAAAAATCACGGAAGAGAATAATAAAATGAAGAAAAACCCGTTAATTAAGATAGTCTGTTTTTTCTTTTTTTCTTGAATGTTTGTGAATTTTCAAAAAAATGTGACAATTTCTCATAGAATAGGACGTGAAAAAAGAGTAAGCGGTTTCAAACAATGCGATGATAATTTTCATGCTCCCTGTAGCCGCTCCCATATGTTCTAGTGGTTTAGGATTCCTGGCTTTCACCCAGGCGGCCCGGGTTCGATTCCCGGTTGTGGGAACGTAACTTTTTTTTTTCTTTCTCAGAAGTAGTTTCTATTTTATGAAAACAGTTTGAACCGAGTCGTTGAGGGCTCGGATGAAAAGTTCTCTGTTGATTCCAGCACCTGCCCTCTCGTCTAAAATGGCAGGGATGAGTTATTTCCCGACGCATGAGGCTTTTTAGAGCCACCGTAGGCACAATAAAACGAGCTTTGTCACATTTGGCTTGCTAGATAGTCAACAAATACGATTTTGAACTCAGAAGTTTCCTGTATTTATATTGTAGTTGAAACGACAAATAATTTGATACACTATTACTGACACTGAATTCCTTCGACTAATAATACGCAATATATATGTGATAAGACCAAGTATGGAAAAAAGTATTATTGCTGCTGATATGATAAAGTGTTATATTTATGTGACTAAATTTCATCGTCATCCCATATGTCTAGTGGTTAGGATTCCTGGCTTTCACCCAGGGCGGCCCGGTTCGATTCCCGGTGTGGGAACGTAACTTTTTCATCTCTTTCTAACAAGTAGATGGATCTACCATTTTTCTATTTAACCCAAAGATGGGACCGTAACAGTTACTACCACTCCAGGTCAGAGTGGAACAGTGAGCAATGGTGATGAAGGTGTGCTCCACATTCCCCCAACCTCCAAAACTGGAACCTCACCATCAAATATGACACAAAAAATAAGTTCAGTATGAAAGTCAACGGAGGTTACTTCGTTGAGCTTTGATGAGAACAACTTACAAGAGCTTGCAGATAGAAACACTGAAAGCAATGTGATGTAATGCAAATACCTAGGTACCCCCTCACTATTATCTGATTGGATAGTGTCCTTCATGAATACTTGACACTGTGGTGGTACAAGTACCTACTAGCCTACTAGCAAGACTACCACGCTGACTGCTTGGAAGATGTACTGCTATTACTGCTACTCGACGCACCAGCTTCTACTTACCTGCGAAAATATACCTTACTGCAACTTTATAATATATCCCTTAACCCGGATATATCACAATGCATCTGGGAAAGAAGGTTTGATACTGAAAAAAACTTATTATTTAATAAAAATCATATTTTACATTAATACCGTCGGCATTCCCCTTTCAATGGAAGAGGCGCCTCAGGCACCGGGCAATAAACCCATCTCTGCCCCTATAACTTGAGGGGGCAGGTGTTATCTGAGGGGTATTCTCCCCTGGGTTCAACGTTGTTAATTACTTCTGTGATACCAGTGTAAATAAATACAACATCTACTGTTATTCTGAGACTAGGAGATGATTTTCGAAATCCATGTGAGGACTGAACTCACTCAAGTAGAAAAATTCGATTCCGGCCTACCATCGAAATAGCTGCTTAGCAGCAAATCAGCTGTCAGTATTATTTGTATTATTCGGACTATTGTCCTCATCTTCATTGTGATTTGTACTCCGGCCTTCTTCACGTATTTCTTGTCGGACTCGGGAACCTTCTTTTTGGACTCGGGAACCTTCTTGTCTTAATCGGGAACCTTCTTGTCGAAATCGAGAGCCATCACGGAACTTTGAACCTAACCCTTTTTCTGTCCACGGGTTTATCCTATTCTCATTCCGCTAATCATAGCTGGGTATAGGTGTTAAGCATAGAATAATAATTAACACAGCTTAACAGAATTTTGCAGGCAATATGATTGATAGAAGGGAAATATATTGTTTATATATTATTTTAAATATATCCAACCACCAACATAATCCTGATAATTTCTATCGAACTCTGACAGTTATTTTGCTCCATATAATCCTTATTCAATGGCTGAACGGAAACACTCAAACATAAATGTGCCAAATTTTAACTGATGTTGTAACTTTGCTTGTGAGCAAAATCCAAACTCTATTTTGGGTACAAATAATGTTCAATATATATAGAATAATAATTTAAAGAAAACAAGATTTTTATATGCAGTGCCACATTGCGATTTTTTCACTTATTGCTATGAAAAAATCAGAACTCAATAATAATTTTAAAAGAATTAATTGTATGCCTATTTTGATAACATTTTTGGATTTCTCATGCTAAAAAGCTTCTATAAACCAATGTTTTGGAGTAGGGAAGCTCTAGAACTCATTTTATAGACAAAAATAGTTTACAAAATTTGGCTATTTTTCTCCCCGCCCCCCTCAAATTTTTCGAGTTTAAAATCAACATAACTCGGAATAGCTTTGGAATTGGAAGCTCAAATTTGGGGGAGTGTCTAACTTTAACCTAGTCCGCACCTGGAAAAAATTTCAGAAAAATCGAATTGACAATTTTATTAACTTCATATGATTTCAGGTATTAAGAATTTTTCAAATATATCTATTTGATCCATGAGTACAACAACTCCGGGTCATAGTGGAGCTGGAAGTAATGCCAACGAAGGAGTGACTGTACACCCCCCCCCCCAGTGCTCATTACCGGATTCAGTTTAGTATCATACCCAGACACTCCTGTGGTTGGGGTTGTACCCCCAGCAGGAGATACAGTCGGCGTATTCTTAGCATCGCAGACAGGGTTGATTATTTGAGAGACTAACCTGCTAATTATCTTTACACAGCAGGGAACAAGAGGGAGGATGAAAAGAGGTGGGCTGTGGTGCATTCGGGTGTGTTAAGTGTGTGTAGATATTAACGCAGTTGATGGCAGAATTGTGTATCTACGACCTTGTGTGTTTATGAGTGTGTACGTGCAAAGGTAAGGATGTTCACACGCATTCCTTTTATTTTGGAATGCCTAAATATTTGCTCTTGTCAGAATTGTTTTTATATCCTGCCAATCATACGTGTAAAAACCAATCAAATTCGGGTTTTACATTTTCATTCCTACCTTCATTCCTCCTCACACTACCACATAACCCATTTCCTTCCATTCTTTCTTTCTTTCCTTCTTTTACAATCCACCATAATTAATTATTTGCCTATGAACCTCTTTGTTCTTTCTTTTTGCTATATTCTTTCTTTCTTTCTTTCTTTCTTTCTTTCTTACTGATAAGCCATAATTATTTTCTTTCTTTCTTTCTTTCTTTCTTTCTTTCTTTCTTTCTAACTAGCCATACTAATCTTTCTTTCCTTCCATCTCGTCTTTCTTGCTGATAAGCAATGCTTATTTTCTTTCTTTCTTTCTTTCTTTCTTTCTTTCTTTCTTTCCTTCTTACCAAATAGCCATAATAATCTTTCTTTCCTTACATCTCGTCTTTCTCTCTTTTTTTCCCTATATTATTTCTTTCTCTGTTTCTTTCTTTCTACCATATATATATTTGCCAATGTTGTATACTGGCTTCGAATTCACGCCGCTAAATTCGTGTATGTTAGTAGCGGCTATCGTCACTAACCCAAAAGCGATGTATGGTAGTAGTCGGATACTGAACATCAATAACAACAGATACGCGTATACAAAAGAGGACTCTTCTTTATTTTCTTCGGTGTGTGGTAGGTAAGGGGCGCAGAGCTTACAATGAGAATGCCGGTGGCTAGCCAAGAGCGCAGTGTTCACAATGAGTGCCCAAGGGATGTTTTGTTGACGGGAGTCTGAAGTTTGTGGCTGCCAAAGCTCAACTGCCGAACTCTTCGTCTAACCGTCCTTTTTCAATCTTTACCCAGCATGCCCTGGTCTCTTCAAATTACACCGGAACGTACTGCGTGACCTGCAATCCTAGATGTGTCACCAGTCAATAGGAAGTCCTTTGTCATCCGGCTATTGTTTTTCTGGACCGTTCGTTTTGACCCGGTCAGCAGTAAGCCTCAGATCTTAATCACTTTTCCTCTTTATTCGATCCAGACTTCTGTCTGGAACATCCTTGTTTCTCCAAATCCTTTGTCTATTTGATCAACCGGAAATTCCTATTTCCGTTTGTAAAATATCCAACACCAATCCCTCCGCATGAGCAAGACGCGACACAACGTCAATTTCTTAAGCGGAGTTTAACAGGCTTAAATTTCAGAGTTTCCTTCTTCTAGACTGGTTACCAAGCCAAGGTTAAAGAGCCCAGTCTATCCTACTATTTATTCATAGCTGGAGGGAGATTAGTTGGATGCATACCTTTCCCAAGAGTATTAGCGCTATGTGAAATGCAAACAGTCTCGTCCGGGATTTGAACTCGGGTCAACGAGTCCATTCCCCACGACTCTAGCCATTACACCTTCATATATATATATAAATATATATATAAATTTTCTCCACACACTTACACACACACACACACACAGACACACACACACACACACACACACATATATATATATATATATATGTTTGGGAGAATATGTGCTTAATTGAAGTCGTACCTAATTTTGAAAGTTAATTAATTAATAATTAATTAATTAGGCGGGCATACCTATTCAAATGTAAGGCTAAACAAATCGAGAAAAATCAATCTCTGTATGTACATTTCGGCCTATTAGGCCTCATCAGCAGAGCTATAGATAGGAAGACCGCTTTGTGCGTGATTCGAACCCTGACTGTCAAGCTGACAGACGAGGACCGTAACCCCTACACCAACCGGACTTTCTTAGATTTTTCGTTTTGTTTAGAAGCATGTTTTTATTCCTCTTATTGTGACTTTTTCTACACGACAGTATGAGAAGTAAATACACAAACGATGTGTTTTGATATGGCTTTTTTAGCCGACAATTTTTGGGATAATATGTGCTTAATTGACTTTGACCAATATATAAACATTTGTTTTAATCTCTTTTCCTTGAATTTGAAAAAAGATTGTGTTCATGTGTTTGTTTTAATCTCTTTTCCTTAAGTTTAGGAAAAGAAATGTGTACGCGTGTTTATTCTTATTTTGATATAAAATATAGAATTGTATTCTATAGTTTCCAAAACTAACCTCTACTACCGAAAAGGACGTAGGTAATTATCACAATAAAACTACTTCTTTACCAAACTAAGTAAGTAAAGAAGGCGGAATGACTTATTGTTGGTATCAGCCGAACAGCAAGAGAGTCTATCCCCTTTTCAATTGCGCTAGACCAGTGAGATTGTTTTTGCACATACCATCCGCTGCTCCCTTTACCACTCAGATCAAAGCTGTGCTACTCATGCGCTGAATTGGCGAGGGCAGGTATCGAACCCGGAACCTTTTGGCATATTATCATCTATAAATAAATACATCCTCTGAATATTTTGTTTGAATATTTTTATATTCACACACACACACACACACACACATGTGTTTGTGTATGTTTGTAAATGATAGGTAAATTCCAATGGGAGAAATATATTTGATAATCTAGTTAGATTACGAGTTTTGCATTTGCAATGGCATCAGTATTTCAAGGATTAGTTACCTGATAGAGAAATTGCAGGATGCAGTATCGTACATTTTGACTTTTGAATTTGGTTAAATTTTGACTTGAATTGATGACAAAAAAACAATTTTATAAAGTGTTGATTGGAGGTTGTGTTTAAGTAACTACAAATTATATTCTTAGATTACCATCAAATGATAAACCTTTTTTTTTTTTACTTTCTCTTTCAAGTATATTTTTATATGAAAGCCATAGAATCAAGATCTTTTATATCTTCATTGAAAAAGTGAGACATATGGCATATTGATTTGTACGGAAGATGAAGTGAAAAGGAAAGTTCTTTTCCATAAAGGGAAACAACTTTTGTCAGTTTATATAAGGAAACGTTTTCAAAATCGAGCTGAGAAATCATAAATGTCTAACTAGAATCGCAGGTTATCAAATCATAATGAGATAAATTTGTTTTGGATTCTGTGAAGCCGTCTGCAAATTCGATTTAAACAACGGATATAGGCGAATATCATTGAATAAATTTTGAAAGGAAAAAAATGAATGCTAAGAAAACAAAATAGATGGGAGTCTGGGTTACGTGAAAGAGATTAAAAAGGTTTAAAAGAAAAAGAAGTGAATAAGATGTGGTTGTCTGAAAGAAAAAAGATAAGAAGACAGTCTCTCTCTCTCTCTCCTCTCTCTCTCTCTCTCTCTCTCTCTCTCTCTCTCTCTCTCTCTCTCCTCTCTCTCTCTCTCTCTTGTACACCATAACATATATATATATTATATATATGGGGGTGTTATACTATACATTTGAAAGATGTCTGTTGCCATTGTTTCAAAGCAGCGTATTAGCCGCTTATCCCTTTAAACAAAGCGCACAAGAAAAAAATGTTTTTTTTTTTTCAAAGGCGCTTTGTCTTGAAGATTGGTGGCTAATACGCTGTTTTTTAATTGTAATATTAAATCATAACAATTGAATATAGCTTTTACACCTGTAATCCATTTCTCACTGTATTCGAGTACTCTAATTTGAAAGACAAAATCTATGTGCCTTCGTAAATGCGACAATATTCCTCTGAATATATTTGTCTGGGTATGTTTCAATAACATATACCAGTGGAGGCCCGTGGTCTAATGGTCAGATGGAAAGGAAATGGACTCGTCGACCCGGGTTCAATTCCTAGACGAAGCTGTTTGCATTTCACTCGGCGCTAATACCCTTGGCAAGGGTATGAATCCAATTCTCCCTCGACCTATGGGCAAATAGCAGGGCAGACTGAGCTCTTTAACCATGGCTAGGTAACTAGTATAGGAGAAGAGAAACTCTGAATTCAAACCTGTTAAACTCCGCTTAAGAAATTGACCTTGTGTCACATCCTGCTCGTGCGAAGGGGTTGGTATATATATATATATATATATATATATATATATATATATATATAAAATCCAAAAGTCAAGAGAAGAATACTTCCTTACGACACAAGAGTTTTATTTAAAACAACCTGTCGCAGTTTGAGAGCTCAATGTGTGCTCTTAATGTTAGAGTCACAGAGCAAATATATAAGTAAAGAAATAACAAAAGACTTAGAGATTTAGCATTATAGTCTATTTCAGGGAGCTTAGACTCTCCCGACTCATCAGATGCGAATGATGAATTCTTTATTACTTTAAAGGCATTTGAAAACAGATTTTTATTTTTTTATTTTTTTTATTTTTTTAATTTTATAGTCTTGTGATATGAATTCCAAATGAAATCCTTGATGTTGCAAAAAAAAAAAATGTTATGTTATAGTTTCAAATATAAGTACTTCCGCCACAAAAAAAACTCTATATAAAAGAACGCACACATACACACACGTATATTTTGCGCTAATGCCCTTGTGAAAGGTAACAATCCATCTCTTGTCTTCCTCCTATTTAAGGGTAGATATTAGGATTGAGTGGGTTCTCTCGCCTTAATAGGGTAACCATGTTACGGTCCAGCATGGCTGGTTAAGTCTTATTACACCCCAAATTCTAAAGACTTTAGAGAAGGCTTGAGCTTAAGTCTATTATTCAAAGTCTACTTTCCAATGGATTGCGCCCCCCCCCCTAAGCAGTTTCTCTCCGGTGCAACCAAAATTGCAGGGTCTGGGTCAGTCCCAGATGTCTAAGGCGTCCCAAAATAAAAAAAAATAAAAAAACTGGGCAATGTTTGTACGCGTGGGACCTCCTCCCTAAAAAAAAAGGTCTTCTGCAATATCCCATCCCTGTGGGAGGGTGATAAATTTCTATCTATCTATCTATCTATCTATCTATCTATATATATGTCTATACTCTGGGTGTGCTGGGGTTGATAGGTAATGTATTTAATGAGTCAAGGTACTAAAAATGAACTGGGTAGAGCAGCCTTGTTAGTAGAGGGAAGCGTCAGTCCCCTCTCCTC
>CM042161.1:47296890-47302656 GCA_023376005.1 Doryteuthis pealeii
TATTTGCTAGTGTGTTTAATGATCGGATGTTTTTTTTTTTGTTTTTTTTTACAAAATCGTTATTCTTCAATTAATGCTAGTTCTACGAGGTAAGTCTAGAAAGTAATGAAACTTTTTCAGGTTGGTAACCCTAATCTGCAGATCAGTTGTAGCGTTGTGCTTAGACGAGCATCTGGTTGGATTACAGATATAACTCCTTAGATCATCGCTTTTGACTTGACACAGAATCAGATGAAATGGCTGAAATCATCTAGAAAACTTGTCAGTCGACAAGTTTTAGCAAATATTGTTTATTTTCAGCAAAAGCGACGCTCCGAATTAACATATACTTGGGGTATAGAGATGGAAGTGAATTGTCTAGTGCTCGTCTGTACGTTTTTGACTGACTGTTCAACTCTGTCTTCGTCCGAAAAATGCCGTATCTTTTATGTATTATAAACCCAGTTTCCTTGTCATGAATCGCCCACGACTCATTAATTATAAGTAGGTTCCTCTTGACCGGGTGTCAGCCAGTTCATTCTGTTTTCGGTGCTGACGCCTCTCGTATTGACCTTGAACCTGTGTGAAAACTTTTTGTTCATGTTTACCTCTTCACGTTCAGCTGAGTAAACTTGCAGCTCAGTCGGTATAGCGTTCGACTAGGAACCACAAAATTCCGGGTTCCATACAGGCCCTCTCTAACTCAGCTTATGAGTAGCACAGAGATTTGTGCGGTAAAATGAGGAACTGATGGTAGGTGTGGCGCCACGTCTCTGACGCTAAAAACTATCACCTTGGTCTAGCGCTAGTGAAAAAGGGAACTACTCCCTTGCTGTCTGGCTGGTCCGACTTTAAGCCACCCCGACGACTTTACTTACTCTATACCAACTGTGTTTGGTGAAGAGCGCCATCTATGTGATTGTCATTTGGAAACCATTGAGAACATGAAACAATTAATGGCAGTGTCAGTTGATGACTTCCAGCGCTGTTTCTAGAAGTAGTGTTGTATACCCACTTACTGGATATATAAATGGCGAGAGAGTTCTATTATTTTCTTACTTGCTGGGGAGATGAGAGGCATTCGTATAGTCTTTTCTTACTTGTCTTCCGAAGTAGCTGGCTAGTATCTTATTTCTGTAGTATGTTTCTTCATTTCTTCTAACTGCTCTGGTTTGACTAAGATGCTGGTCTGATTTCATAGAGACAACACGAGGCTTGTTTTTTTTTTTTAGTGATCACATTTCTTTATTCAGAACAAAACTTCACAACCGCGCCGGAGTCGAAACCGGTGGGTGCATGCATCACGACTTCTCCGGTCTAACTAACTGACTAAACTCTGGACTTTCGATCCTAGGCCAGTCTATGTGTAACCAGAAAGAAGGTTACTTAAAGATTGTTACCTATCAATCATTTAACCCGTTCTGATTTTGAATTTCAACGACTTTTTGTTAAGTTTTTAAATGCCATTCTTGGACAGCTGAAAAGGGCTTAAAGTAAGTAAGTCCTGAGTTATGGAATCCTTTGGTAAGTGAATAAGTCCTATCCTGCGTATTGTTAAAGGTCCAGTGATTTAATCCTATGTCCGTCGTCCACGAAGGTTCAAAGTAGTTATGGCCAGTATGCTCAGTATACTCAGTTTAAGTATTGTCTCAGCAGCAGAGTACTGCCAGTGATTGGCCAAGAGTATGATCACATGGTTATCGCCGAGTCTATAAATAGGAGTGGACTTTTGACACACACCTTATAAGCAAAATTTCTCAACACTTTTAATTCAAAAAACAAAGGTTTATCAATATACAACAGTTAGAAATAATGTCATCGTCGGTATATGGAATATGTTTTTTGGGTTCCTTGCACACCCTCTTCTGATCTGAGTCCTCGTGACTATTTCCTGTTTTCAAAAATTAAGAACCACCTACATGATCGCTATTTAAGAACCGCTGATAACTTGAAATATTGAATGATTGACTGATTGATTGATTGCTTTTAAAGTCATGTCAATCCGTCTAAGGTTATTTTATGCCTAAAAGTTAGAGAATCGCGTTCATTGCGCTTTCATGTTTACATTCTTTCTGTAGTTGTTTCTTAAGAGTATTTTTCTGTACACAGTCCAATCAAATACGAATGAGTTTTAAACAGATCTATTTGGCCTATAGATGGGACCCTAACAGGTACTACCATTCCGGATCCGAGGGGATTTGGAGGTAATGGCAATGAAGGGGTACTCTACACACCCTAGATCTCCAGAACAGGAGCCTCGCCATCAGATGCAGCAATATCCTGGGTATGACAGTATCATACTCATGATGAACCTTTACGGGGTTTTTTTACCCCTCTGCCGGGTATACAGTCAGCGTCCGACAGGACTGAATTTACAATAGTTTGCGACGAACTAACTGAAGGCAGTGTCAGTTAGAGACTTCCAGCACTGTGTTCAGAGTTAGAAACAATGTCTTCTTCGGTGTGTGGCTTGCCAAGGGAAATATTTTATTAGGGATAAATTTGATTTGTAATTAACTTGATAATAACAAAATTTACACTATGTTATTGCTTTATAAACAAATTTAGTATTTCATCATCATCATCATCATCATCATCATCATCAGTAGTAGCAGCAGCAGAGCAGTAGCGTCGTCATCATCATCATCATCATCATCATCATCATCAGTAGCAGCAGCAGCAGAGCCAGTAGCGTCGTCATCATCATTATCATCATCATCATCATCATCAGTAGCAGCAGCAGCAGAGCCAGTAGCATCATCATCATCATCATCATCATCATTCAGTAGAGCAGCAGCAGAGCCAGTAGCGTCATCACATCTTCATCATCATCATCATCTTCAAAACCTGCCGACAGCATGGATTTCTTTGACACTCTCTATCGACCATCGCTCCTGGCAGATCCTCTTGTCGGCATCCAGTGTCCCGACAGAGCTGCTAACTGTAAGGTTTTACTGGTCGGCCAGCACTGGTGTGTTCATATGCTGGAGTCCATAAGAAAACGTCACTTATAAGTTCGTTCCCAATTCAACAACAGTAGCCAGCATGTCTTACTTGAATGCTTTGTGAGATTGAGGGTAAGTGGCTATACAACTGCTATTTTGTAGGGTACTGCTACCCGAAATTGTTTAAAACAGCATGCAGCGTCCCTGTGTAGTTCACATCCAGCATTTTCTCCAAGGGTTTCGTCAAAGGTCCAAGTGGTGCAACCCTACAGTAGTGCTAATATTTAGTTGCTTCAAAATTATATCTTCTCAGGTAGTGAGAATCTTCGCATTGTTCGCGTTCACGAATGAGGCAGCAAGAGGCGAGTATCTGCTGCGTAGACACCATGTCAGTAGTAGTAGTAGTAGTAGTAGTAATAATAATAATAATAATAATAGTAGTAGTAGTAAGGGGTATTTATATGAGAACTCAGCAGTCAGTGGTCGGGTCTTATGCACACGATAGATAATTACACCCCCCCAAAAAAAAAAAAAATCAACGTAACCATTACGTACCCCTGTATACAAGAAACTTCCCGTCAGATGTTTTCCTCCACCCACTGAGCTGCTTCTGACCGTATCTACCTTAAACAGGGAAGTTGAAAGGAGATAGACTGAAGAGGAAGGAGCGACTAACATAGCCAGCATATTCTCCAAGATTCACACCGTGTGATTCTGGTTTATGGAAATGGCAAAAGAACTTGTCTGTGCTACGAAGCTACATAGGATGCAAAGATAATTACAGGCGAGACTGTAGCAATACCCAAAGAAATTGCCTAAGATGAGGGTTACTGTTGTGGGTTTTAAGGGTTCAAATAAGAACAAAACGACGGGTGTAACAAATGTAGGAAAAATGTATTAACAAAGAAGTAGACAATTACAGTACAGAGAAGTGGGAATTACGTCCGACAAATGGAGTTATGAGCTAACTCGCATTGGCTTACTTTTAAGCCATAATTGTCCCTGTTACTTATAGTAACCGTCGGCGCATTCCATTAGTCTATAGAGTATATCACCTATAACAATTACCAACCTAGGGTAAAATTACCCCCAGGGGTAAATTTCTGATCTGGATTTGTACATTTTCTTTTCAATTTAGGATTAAGAAGAACATTTGATGTTGGCTTACTTTATATATTTAACTCCCTAAATCAAACGAATGTATTCTATAAATTCATTTTCCCGTTTCGAGAGTGCCTATGAGAAAACAAATAAAATATTAACAGCTACATTGGGCATACCACTACAACACTCTCTCGTCGCCTTATATACCATTTCTCCGATACTAGTGCCATAAAATAACATTTAATTACAAAACACCTAGATAAATTCACCTCCTCCGACAAATTCTCACTGAAAATCATCTATAAAATTAACAATAAGAAACGCCTACAAATTCTTGAGGCAATATGCATAAAAAAAATAACATTAATAAAATAGCATTCAACATCGGTCATAATATATTAGCTATCTTTAATCACTAATCACACGTAACCCTCTAAATATATGGCGTAAACCGTTACTCGCCTGTCGCTGTTTACAGATTTGAGTTCTCTGGTGACTGTAAAAACATACCCCGTAAGTATGTATCAATTAATTGTTCACCCCAGACTGACATCGCGATGGCCGCAAGGATAAGGGACTTGGCAGAGAAAAATTATGTCGGGTTTCGATCCCAGCTAGAGGTAGCTGTTAAAAAGTCGAGCCGCACTGATGAGAGGTAAACTTCGAAACACGTGTCTGTGGATGACTTTAATATATATATATTAATATATAATATATATATATATATATATATATATAAAACTAAGCACATCGACATGGATATTTTGAAAGACTACGCAGAGGATACTTAAAACAGAGAAAAGGAATTATTACATAGGCTACAATCAATAACGCTATAATTTGGTTATGTAAAAGTAGAATAGATAATATTCAATATATATATAATCTTCACTCGCTACACTTGAGTATTATCTATTCTACCTTTTACATAACCAGTACTTATGGCGTTATTTTGTGTAGCTATATATATTAATTCCTTTTCTCTCTTTAAGTTATCCTCTGCGTAGCCTTTCAAGTAATCCCGTTCTCGATTGTGCTTTAAGTTTGTCATTTGAGTTTCATTAATTGTTTCTTCTCTTTTTTTTCTTTCTTTTTTTGATTTGATTAATTCGTTTTCTTATTTCCTTTTTTTTGTTTGTTTTGTTTTTTGTTTTTTTTTTTGTTTTTTTTGCTGCTGTTGGCTGCTAATATTTAAACTTTCTTGTTGATATATTATCGAAGCCCCTGAGTTGCCGGCATACCACACGTTTCTCAATTGCTGGCGAGTTGCTTTCCGCCTTCCTTTTCTGTAACATATAATTTATTCACCACATCATCTTCTTATACTTTCTTTTTCTAGTTTCTGCCAGCTCTATTTATAATTTATTTTATTTATTTATTTATTTATTTGTTTTTAACTCCTTGCAGGGTTTTCACACGAGTTTTAACTGGCAGTTTTTCACTGATGTCTGAGTGAAAGCAAGTCTCCCGAAGTCTCCAAGACTCTTCTGAGTATTCAAGCCGATCTTAACAATACTGTCTCTTTGCTAAACACTTTGGTGCTGTTCCAATGGCACTAACTACAATTGGAACCACCTTTGCCCTCACGTTCCACAGTTTTTTCAGTACTCTGGCAAGGTCTAAGATTTATCTATCTTTTCGTTTTCTTTCACTTTCACACAATGGTCCATCAGATGGGCAAAATCCACCAGATGACAAGCTCTCTTCTTTTCCTTTTTTTTTTTTGTGGGTGGATCTC
>CM042161.1:47302756-47356550 GCA_023376005.1 Doryteuthis pealeii
AGTGTGGTAACCAAATGACTGGTTGTAAGGGATGATTCTATTTGAGATCTTCAAATCTCATGTATAACCATACTGTTGCTCTTGTAGTTGCAAACATATATTCATACATGGATTTTTATAAATCCCTAAAGGGAGCTCAATGTATAAGTATTAATAAATTAGATTATATACAGAGCAAATATTAAAATAAAATTAAAATAAAAATTTTTTTAAAATTTAAAAAATCTTTTGAGTCGGTAGAAATAATTATTACAGTGGACGGTTTGTTAGGTGTTTCTTTCTTTGAAAGTCATTATAAATACTAATATATATCATTATAATATATATATTATATATTATAAATATAGTATATATATCCTATATATATATAGGGATAAATATGGAAACAAATCTCGACAATATAAGAAATTTGAAAAAAGAAAGTGTTCCAAAATAAGAGTATTAATATTTATCGACGTTTAACGTTTCGGTTTTCCTTTAAACCTTGATCAGGATGCTATGAATGGGGTGAAGAAATGATGACCCGTCTTCCATAAAATATAACGCTGAACAACATACAGTTACACAACAAAAAAAAAAATGTTATAAAGATTTTTATCTCCTGTCATCTATTTAAGAACATCCATCCAATTTCTTTCACCCCCAAGTACATCCTGATGAAGGTTTAAAACAAACCGAAACATTTAAGCGTCCGATAAATAAATTCATCCTTATTTTTGGGAACACTTGTTTTTTCAAATTTCTTAATAGTATATTTTTACTATATAAACAGTATATATATAATCATAATATATACATATACTATAGTATATGATATATATACTAATTCCAAAAAGTTCCAGTCTTCCTTACGACAAAGAGTTTTATTTTCAAACAAAAAACCAAGTCGCAGTTTGAGAGCTCATATGTGTGCTCTTAAATTTAGAAGTCACAGAGCAAATTATATGAGTAAATGGAAATAACAATAAGAGATTTAGAATGTATTAGCATAATAGTCTATTTTCTAGGGAGCTTAGAAATAGTCTAAATCTCCCCGCTGTCATCAAGATGCAATGATGAAATTTTTTACTACTTTAAAGGAGTTTGAAAACAGGTTTTTATTTATATATTTTTTAATTTTCTAGACTACAAAAATTCTAAAGAATTAAAAAAATATATAAATAAAAATCTGTTTTCCAAATGCCTTGAAAGTAATAAAAAAAGATTTCATCATTCGCATGCTGATGCAGTCGGGGAGATTTAGGACTATTTGTCTACAGCTCCCTAAAAAGACTAATATGCTAAATCTCTAAGTCTTTTGTATCTATCTTATATATATATAGTATTATATATATATATATATATGCAATCGCTTAGCATCAAAAGAATTTGTTTATATCTTCTACGGATAAACTTCTGAACGTGTTGCTAGTATTCGTTTTTTTTTTTTTTTTTTTTAACATTTTTTAAAAAAAATTGTTTGGGTTTTCAAAAAACAAAATAGGGTCACGATGTCTCTGTTCTGTTACGGCTTACAGGTGTCTTTGTTAATGTCTGTTACGTGCATTATCATCCAGAAGTCGGCTCAGCTGTCGAGACAAAATCTCAATAGCCAGAGAGATAGACAGGCAGACTACAGGAAGGAAGCAGCAATGAATGCGAATATCAGGCCGATGGTACCCCCACCCCACCCACACCCTTCTTCTCTCCTCTCAACCACGATTGCCTCACGGGGTACGCCCAACCCTTGCCTAGTTTTTTTTTGTTTCTTTTTGTTATGCGTCAGGTAGTCATTTCAGAGTGGGTTCGCGCTCTTAAAATGGAGCTTGATCTCATATGTTAAGACATGAGAGAAGGGAGAATTTGATGAGATTCTCTCCCCCCTCTCTTCACTCTATCTCTCTCTCTCTCTCTTTCCCTCTCTCCTCTCCTATACACACACACACACACACACCACACAGAGTCTCCCAATTCTTTATTATTCTTCACACTGAAAGCCGCCTCTCTCTTCTCTCTCTCTCTCTCTCTCTCTTCGCTCGCTCTCTCTCTCTCGCTCTCTCTCCTATCTATCGATCTCTTATGTGTGTGTGTGTGTGTGTGTGTTTATGTATGGAGCAATGGAGAGAAGGAAAGAGAAGGTGTAAAGAGATATAGAAAAAAAAAGGTTGTCAATTTGTTATAGAATAAAGACAGTTGATGGAGTTGCTAGGTGAGTGTGTGTGTGTTGTGTTATTGTTAGAGAAGATGAAGAGATGAGAGAAGAGAGAGAGAGAGAGAGAGAGAGAGAGAACTCTTGAGTGTGAGATTAGTAGAGAATGATGAGATCTATGTTGTGTTATATGTATAGAAGATAGATAGATAGATAGATAGATAGAGAGAGAGAGAGAGGAGAGAGAGAGAGAGATGAGAGAGAGAGAGAGAGAGAGAAGAGAGAGGAACGAGAGAGAGAGAGAAGAGAGAGAAGAGGGAGAGACCTTGAGTGCTGAGTGATAGTAGAGAATTGAGAGATTCGGTGTTTTGTGTAATAGGTATGAGAAGAGAGAGAGAGAGAGAGAAGAGAGAGAAGAGAGAGAGAGAGAACGAGTGGAGAGAAGAGAAAAGAGAGAGAGAGAGAGGTTGTCAATGTGTATTAGAATTATTTGAGAGTTGATAGACTTAGGGTGATAGATAGATAGAAAATAGATAGATAGATAGATAGATATGTTGTGAGAATAGTGAAGAGTTGCTAGATTCTGGGGTAAGGAAAGAAGAGAGAGAGAGAGAGAGAGAGAGAGAAGTAGAAGAGAAGAGAGAGAGAGAGGAGAGAAGGTGCGCGCGGGGCGAAGAGTTATGTGAGTTTGGCCAGGCCAGGGAATATTTCAGAAGGAAAGAGTGTGTATATCAGGGTGAATCCTCCCACTACCAGACATTTTATTTTTTAAATTTTTTTTGTACTTGATCTTGTATATTACGTGTAATAGTTCTGTAAGTCAGGACAAACATTCTATTATCAGTCTAAAGTTCAGTGTTTCTCAACCGGGGGTCATATGGCCCCCGAATGCCATATAACATTCTTTCAGGCAAACAAACAAGTAATTAGATCATAAAAATAATGCCAGGGCTTTTTAACATCAAATGGGCTACGGCGCGTCCACGCAGAAGGATAATAGAATAAAAAAATAGGTAAAAAAAAAAAAAGTTTGTAGCCACTGGTTTAGTTCATATCGGACCATTAATCATCTCATCATCATCATCATCCCTATCATATCATCATCAATCTCTTAACCCAGCAGGGGCCCGTTGTACAGGCACCCAATGACGTCTCTGCGTTAACAATCACCCGCTATCTAACGCATGTTACCAAAACCCCCTCCACACCCGAGTGGATGCGACACTGGTCATTTCTTAAACGAAGTTTAAGCAGTAAGAAAAGTTAAATGTCGTCGGGGCGGCCTCAAAAACTCGCGTCATCAGCAGACAACGCGAGGGAGTCTATCCCCCTCTTCTAATAAGCGCTAGACCCAAGGAGGTCTGTTTTTTGGCAATCTGAGGTTGGAGTCGCGCCCCCACGACCTACCAGTCAGCCTTACTGTTACCGCAAGATCCCTGTCTACTCACTACGCTGAGTTGCTGAGGGCCGGTATCGAATAGGAGACCTTTTGTCTCTATAGCCAAACGCCTCCCTCACCGACTGAGCTCATTTCGCATGGACTGGTTACCTAGTCAAGGTTAAACCGCCGCCCCCATTCTGCTCTGACTTTACCCATACACTGGAGATAGAATAGCCTTGGTTTCATACCTTTCACCAAGAGCTATTAGCGCTATCTGCTCCGAATGCCCAACACGACTCTCCACCAGAATTCGGAGCCACCTCGCGTCGGACGACGTCCCACTTTGCTACAATGACCTAACCATTACACCACCCCGCCTCCAATGCTATCTCCGGCCTCCCCGTCGGATTACCCTGCTAACTTGGTGCCACGGCAACCCGTCCGAGTCCCGGATGTCCCACCTAATCCCCACCTCTTCCGCTCTGTCTCGTCTGTTCATTCCCCGTCTCCTCTTGGCTAGCTACATCCCCTTAGGGCAGTGCTTCTTTTTATCGGCCAGGACCCCCATTTCGTCACATTGTCCCCATCCCTACCTAATCATTTCTTTTTCTTCCTCCTCTTCCACAATCCCTCGTGTGACACAAAAGGCTCGCAAGCTTATTCTTTTTTTTTAGCCTAATATTAAATATATATAAAGAGATTCCTCTCCACTTCTCCCTATCCCCCGTCCACGTCCACTCCTAAAGACCATACCGCCGTGCATCACACTACTCACAAGCACTCTCAACCTGCCGCTCTCCCTGGACGGTGAGCGTGAGGGTCAATGATCCACACAAGCGTACACGAACGTCTGACGATAATGTTGTAGATAGTCGCCTCACCACACCCCTCCGCGACCTCTCCACACCCGGTGCCGCCTTAGCCTATAAAAAAACTACGATTAAATCTCCTTTCTACGTAACGTAGCCCAATCCTAATTTCTTCCAATCGCTCTGTAACTGTAATCCCTTTTACCCCTTTCATTAGTTCTCAGTCACTCTTCCTCCTCATGATTGTCCCAATACTAACTTATCTGCTAACCTCCCTACCATAGATACATACCTCTCATCAACTCCCCCTCCCCTCTCCTCCTCTCCTTTTCCTCCGCTCTACTCACTTATATATCTTACTAATAATCACTATATATATATATATACTACGACGACCGAGAAGAGAGAGAGCAGATCTATGTGTAGCGCCAGCAGCCACTCCACCCACTCTTTTATATCATAATCCTATCTGCTACTACACATAGAGTCCTCTGTCCCGTCCCGTCTACTGTCTCTGTCTCTCTGTCTCTTCTTCTCTCTGCTCTCTGCTCTGTTTTGTTGTCCCCCCTCCTGCGCCTCCCTGCTCCGCCCTCTGCGTCTCTCTCTCCCCTCTATATACTCCCCATACTCTATACAAGACCTCCAATCCTAACCCTGAGTCAGACGAACCTACTAAAAGTGTCGTTAACGCTCCTTCTTTAACCAGTCACGCATCTTCACGCCTGCGACACATTCCCCAACCTTTAGAGGCTTCCTTGACACACCCTCCCCAATCTAGACTTATCCTTTACTATCCGCTCACTTACGGTACCTGAGACTCTACTCTTCTACGCTTTAGTCTCCTGGTGGCTTTGTATGATATATATATCTTATATATAATATATATCTTATTTGTTTTGCGTCTTTCTCTCCGCTATTGTACTAATAGATATTTTTGGTTGGTCTACGATTATTGGTCTTTTCTTTTTACAAAAAAATTTTTTTTCTCTTTTCTTCCGGTGATGGGGTGTATATTTTACAATAAACTATTGGCTGGGTTTTCTCACCGCGAGGATTTTACCAACAAGTTTTGTATATATATATATTCATATATAATATATATAATAATATATATATGTAATATAGATACCTCATATAATGTTGTCTGCGTTCCAAACGGGAATAAATTCAAGTACTTTTATTAAAAAAAAGAAGGTCCCAAAATGTATGTTGTTCTCAGAAAAAATTTTTTTAATTCTTTTTGTTACGAATATGCAACACGTGTTTTCAAGATCTTCTGGTATCCCTTCGGGCTTTGATTGATAATTATGAATAATGATGTCTTTACATGGTGCATGTCTATATATAACACATGAGGTGATTTTCACTCCTCTTCCTGTTTCTTGTGGGAGTGGAAAAAAAATTTCATTTTTTAACGATAGTCTTTTAAACAGGTGTTTGCGTTTTTGGGTGGTTTGGCGAGTAAATTCTTAGCTGAGTTTATAACTTTTTTTTTACTTTTTTATTTTTTTATTTGGGTTGTCTGATAAATTGATATATATATATATATAGAATTGTTTATTGGTTGAGGGGTATTACGTCTAAATTTTGGCGTGGCGAAGAATGTGTATTGAACATGGAAACATCTGCCATGAACTATGGAATAAAAAACATTTTTTATTATTAACCCAATTCAAATTTTCGCACCGCTTTACGGTGTTTCACTTGGAGACTAAGTGACAGCAAGTCTCCTCATGTCTCCAGGACCTCTTCTGAGTAATCAGGATGATCTTAACAGTGAGATGTAGTTTGGATGGTCTCGATTTTTCCTCGTGATTTCCAATCACCCAAATTCTTTTTCCAGCGCCTGGACCGTTGCCGAAGGCACCAACTACAATTGGTACGACCTTCACCTTCATGTTCCACAGTGTCTCAGTTCTCTTAGGGAGAACGGATGCGTCATGCGTTTTCAAGGATTTCTTAATCGGGTCCATCGATTCAATTGCGTAGTATGACGCATAACCGTACGCTAAGCGCATCACCACATACTCACTGTATGCTCAAAAATATGGCCTTATTTGCCAGTCTAAACTAAAGCTTAGTACTTCGTTGTGGGAACAATCATTTCAAGCAAGTAAGTACATATTTACCAACCCTCCGCATGAGCAGGTACATTTACACAAGATAATTTCTTTATGCGGAATTTGACAGTCTGAATCAGAGTTTTCCCTTCTCCTAGACCGGTTGCCTAGTCAAGGTTAAAGAGCACAGTCTGTCCTACTATGTACCTATTAGCTTGAGGCGAGAATATGTGGATTTCACACCTTTCCCAAGGTTATACGGATGTGAATGCAAACAGCATCGTCCAGGATTGAACTCGGTACGACAGCCCAGTTCCTACGACTGTAACCATTGCATCACGCGCCTCCATAGATATATTTTAGATAAGTAAATCCATAAGTTGTGCTCAGTGTAAGCTCAAAACTTGATGGCCTTGTGCCAGCTTAGCTCAAGCTTAGTAAAACACATATAAGTATTAAAGCAAATGAAAAGTTCGTTGTGTTTGTGTTAGCAAATGCTACACTTTATAGTCCACGGCTTGTATAAACAGTGAGTATTTAATAGTGACCAAGGATATATTATGGGATTATTGATCTCATTTGGGCGAGCTAAAACACACTTAAACGGTGGAGCGTTGTACAACCATGGTTCCATTGAAAAAAATCTAATGTTAGTTACTTTATGCAAAAACTTCAAAGATGCATTAGATAAATATTACCTGTTATTTACATCGTTTTCCCAAACTATTTTAAGAGAGATTGAAAAAAAATCCTCTCAGCGTAAACTATGTTAAGAGAGATGCGTTGCGTTTGAAAGTAGCTTGGAAATAAGTCAGAAGCAATGAAAAAAGATACGAAATTGCTTTTGTATAAGAGACAATGGTAAACCAATATTGAATCAACAAATAGATACAGGGTATTTATAAAAATGTAACAACTCGACTTTGATCTGATCTCTTTGTAATTAAAGCCAGAATTCTTCCAAAAGCTCTGAGCCGTGTCAGGCTACTATATTCAAATTACAGGAAGGAAGGCGCGTGGTTGTAAATGGTTAAAGTCATGGGAAATGCGACTCGTCGCGAGTTAACCATAAACACTGGACGTGCTAAATGTGCCATTTCACTAGCGCTGAATACGCCTTGGAAAGGTATGAATCTACTCGTTCCCTCCAGCTATGGGTAAATAGTAGGCAGACTGGCTCTTTAACCTGGTTTGGCAACCGGGGCGTTTTTGTTTTAGGGAGAATGGAAAACTCTGAATTCAACTGGTTGAAATGTCCACTTAAGAAATTGACCTTGTTGTAGCATTCCTGCTCGTAGCGGAGGGGTGTGGTAAATATTATATATATATATTCAAATACAGTAGCACGACACAGCTAACGGAAAATGCAGCTAGAGAAAGAAGTAGGGGGGGCAAAATTTAAACTTCGATGATTTTCGCCCTGTTGGCTTGGCTGTTAGAGATAGGCCCGACTGTATCCATGCACGAGGGTAAGACCCCCCCCCCCGAAAATGAATTCTTGGATAAACATTAAAACTTAAGTCCATCACCAAATACTAAACTCCGACTAACTTGTATTTATGTTATTGTATTGTTTTTTCTAATTTTATACGTATCTATAAAACCTATGGTCTATAGGAGGCGAGGTCCATGCTGAGGAGGGAAGCGGCTCGAGGTTGATCAACCTCTTTGTGCCCTCTGAAAGAAGGAAATTCGTTGGTTGAAAGCAGAAATTTCCCAATTCCGTCCAAGGGAATAACAACGTGATGACCTTCCCCCATCATCTTATAGATGTATTTTTAAAAATAAAAAAAATATATAAAAAAAAAAATAAAATAAAATAATTTATGAGGAAGTGCGTCCCGCGTCTCCTTCTTAAAAAATTGGCTACGGTGACTATCAAAAATAACGATCCAGTTCGAGTCTATTCAAACTTCCATCTTCATATTATCTATCGTCACTATCATCTATCTCAATTTTGTTTCATATATCTATATTTACTTTAGAATACTAAATTTTTTTATTTCATGTTTGTTTTTTTTGTTTTTAGTTTAAATAAACAAGAATTACGACAAAAAGAAGCGACCCCCCCCAAACATTTACTTGTCGGGAAAATATCTATCTATCTCCATTTCGTTCATATCTATCTATATATTTTTGGTTTATCTATCTATCTTCAGTCTATTCCAAACTATATCCATCTCACAATCAAGAATACTGTCACAAGCACCGAGCTGGGTTGTTATTTGATAGTCACGGGTAGTCCAATTTTGGCCAGGAGACCGGGACGCACTTCTCATAATACCAAGAAAAAGAAAATCAAAAAACATCAAAAAAACATAAAAAAAAGAAAAACGGGACAATCTTAATTTGGCATACAAGCGTTCCGGTTGCTTTTTTATCAAAATCCTGGAAGCAGCTTACAAAGCAACAGATATATAACCATTCCCCCATCTGCCCACGTATCGACGAGCAGAAATGCTGAGAATTGCAGAAGCAAGAAGGTGATCGAGTAATCGACGTGTGCTTCTCGTAACCCTTAAACCGGTGTAGGGTGAGCACTAACACAACAGAAATAACCTTAGATTCATAGGCTCTGTACGGACACTGAATGCCGTCTAGATGACTACAAGAGCGATGACCATAGAACGGATGGACGTGAGAGACGAGAGAGAGAGAGGAGAGAGGAGGAGTGGTATGATCAGAGAGGAGAGAGAGAAGAGAAAGGAAGCGGGTGTGACTGCTGTCGGACGGTTTTGATGAGTGATGAAGAAGGGAAACAGACGTATTATTTCTGGGCTTTAGATTGCACACACAACACACACATACACAAAGCTTCAATTATACTCCTCAATTCTTTTAGACCTCTGTACACGTAATGACACTGAAGCGCCTGTGAAAAAGGTGGTATCCAAATTTTGTAAGTGTGTGTCGAAAGAAGCGAATTGTCACTTGATCCCGGTGCCGAAAAGGACAGACAAAAAAGTTGTTATAAAAAGACAAAAAAACCGACTCACGTTTTGTTCTGGAGGGGTGTAAAGGTTTCTTTTGACCGAGGTCTCATAAACGGGAATGGAGGTATGGCGAACGTTTCATCAGTCAGTGACGAAAATTCACTCTTTAGATAACAATGGAGGATTGGGGTGGAGCTGGTCTCTCTATAAACTGCTTCCAATGGCACTAATTAACAATTACGGTGGGTACCACCTTTTCCCCACACTTATACAATAACAATAAGATTCCTCCAAAGGTCTAAAGATTTCAGTATTTTATAGTGTCTTTATGGGAGGTGGGGTTGGCAATCTAAAAAGCGCCAGAATATACGTCTGTTTCCCTTCTTCATCACATTCAAAACGTCCTCCGACGCACGGCACCCCGCTCTCTCTCTCTCTCTTCTCTCTCTTCTTCCTCTCTCTCTCTCTCTCTCTCTCTCTCTCTCACGTCATCCGTTCCTATCGGTCATCGCTCTTGGTAAGTCATCTAGACGGCATTCAAGTGTCCGTACGAGCCTATGAATCTAAGGTTTTGCTGTTGTGTCCATGCTATAGAGTTTCATAGGAGAACGTCCGCTTATGAGTTCGTCCTTACGTTCTTCTGCAATTCTCAGCATTTCTAGCGTCGTTCTTACGTGGATGATATGTGAGATGGAATTAAAGTGGTAGTTCAACATGTTGCTTTGTAAGCGGTGCTGCTTCAGGATTTATAAAACAAGCAGCGCGGAGATCCTTGTATGCCAAAATTAGTATTGTCCCCTTTTTCTTTTGTTTATTTTTTTTGTTTTTGTTTGATTTTCTTTTCTTGGTAATTTATGGAAGAAGTGCGTCCCGCGTCTCTGGCCTAAAAATTGGTACCCGGTGACTACGCTTTCAACAATAACACCCCAGCTCGTCTTGTTCGTATTCATTGTGAATTCTTTGTTAGACGTATGAAGATGGACATAGTCGTTTGAAAGTAGACTGAGATAGATAGATAAACAAAAAATAATATAGAATAGATATAACAAATGGACGTGATAGATTAGATTTACTTTTTACGATCACAAGTAAAATAGTATCCGGGGGGGGTCGCTTCGTTTTTGTCGAATTCTGTTTATTTAACTAAAAACAAAAAAAACAAACATGAATAAAAAAATCTTAGTATTTAGAGTATATAGATAATTATGAGTATCAAACTTAGAGATCTTCAGATAAGAAGATAGACTAGATAGGATATGAAGCATGGATAGTTTTGAATTAGACTGAACTGGATCGTTATTCTCCTCGTCACCGACGATTGCGTGGTAAATAGCAATTTTAGCGCTAAGGAGACCGGGGACTCGCACTTTCCTCATAAATACCTTTTTATTTTATTTTTTTTTTTTTTATATTTTTTTTACTCTTTATTTAAGAAAAAACATCTATAAATGATTGAGGGGAAAATCATGCAGCGTTGTTATTCCTTGTTGGTATCATTATCCTCTGTGTCTTTTCAACAACGAATTCCTCACCAAGGGACCAATCGGGGTTGATCAAACCGTCGACCCTTCCTCCTCAGGCAAATGACCTCGCCTCTGATGGACCATAGTTTTATAGTACTATAAATTCAGAAAAAAAACAATAAATTACAATATAATACAAGTTAGTTACCGTTACGAGTATTTGGTTGGACAAGTTTTTAATGTTATGCCCAGATATTCATTTTCGGGGGAGCGGGGGTGTGCTTACCCTCTGCATTGGATTACTACGTCCGGGCCTACTCTCACCAGGCCCAAGCCCAACAGGCGAAAATATGAGTTTATTTGCGCCCCCCCCTATTCTTTTCTCTATGCATTTCGTGTATCGGTCAGTGCTACTGTATTGAATTATACGTAGTATATATAACTTCTACCAACCCTCCGCCCACCCAAGCAGGATGCTACACAAGGTCAATATTCTTAAGTGGAGATTCAACAGTGTCTTGAATCAGAGTTTCCTAGACCGGTTCCAAAACCAAGGTTAAAGAGCCCAGGTCTGCTCCTACTATTTACCCATAAGGCTGGAGGAGAGTAGGATTATACTCTTCCCTGCCGGGTATTATCGCTAAGTGAAGATGCAATTAGCATCCGTCCGGATTTTATAGGGGCGACGAGTCCATTTCCCCATGACTTTAACCAATATAACACACGCGCTTCCTTCTGATATTTGAATATAGTTAGCACTACACGGCTAGACTTGAGAATTCTGGCGTTTATATTATCAAAGAGATCAGATCCAAAGTCGAGCTGTGTTTACCTTTTTAAAGATACCCTGTATCCATTTTGTTGATTCAATATTGGTTACCAGTTTGTCTCTTATACAAAAGCAATTCGTATTTTATTTTCATGCTGCTGACGTATTTCAGCTACTTTACAAAAAACGCAAACGCATCTCTCTTAAATCATTAGTTACGTTGAGAGGATTTTTTTCTAATCTGCTACTTAAAAAGTTGTGGAAAAACGATGTAAATAAGCAGGTAAATATTACTAAATGCACTCTGTTTGAAGTTTTTGCAGTAAAGATAACTAACATAGATTTTTTCATGGCAAAACCATGGTTACAACGCGTTCCACCCGTATAGCAAAGCTCGTGTTTTAGCTCGTTCTCCGGCGCAAATGAGATCATAATAATCCCATTAATTATTATCCTTGGTTCACTATTAAAATACTCATGTTTATTACAAGCCGTGATATTAAAGTGCTCGCATTGCTAACACAAACACAACGAAACTTTTCATTCTGCTTTAACTACTTATATGGTGTTTACTAGCTTTAGCTTAAGCTGTGCACAAGGCCATCAGTTTTTGAGCTCCACCGAGCCAACAACTTATGGAATTACTTATCTAAATATATTCTATGGCAGGCGCGTGATGCATTGGTTACAGTCGTAGGAAAATGGGGCTCGTCGCCCGAGTTCAAAATCCCTGGAACGATGCTCGTTTTGCATTCACATTATCGCTAATAACGTTGGGAAGGTGTGAATCCAAATGATTCTCCCTCAAAAGCTATAGGTACATAGTAGGACAGACTGCTGCTCTTTAACCTTGACTAGGCAACCGGTCTAGGAGAAGGAAAACTCTGAATCAGACCTGCTTAAAATTCCGCATTAAGAAATTGATGCTCTGGTTGTAATGTCCTGCTCGTACGGATTTGGTGTTGGTGTAAAATATTATTCATCTGCTGAAAATGATTGTTCCCCCAACGAAGTACTAGCTTAGTTTTAAGAGCTGGCATAAGGGCCATATTTTTGGAGCATACAGTGAGTATGTGGTGATGGCGCTTAGCGTAACGTTTTCTCATACTACGAATTGAATCGATGACCCGCATTCAGAATTCCTTGAAAAAGTCATGCCCAATCCGTTCTCCCAGAACTGGAAAAACTGTGGAAACATAAGGTTGAAGGCGTCGTTAACCAAAAATTGTAGTTGTGCCTGTGCGGAACGGTCCGCCAAGGCGCTGGAAAAAGAATTTTGGCGTGAATTGGAAATCAGGAGGAAAAATCGGAGACCATCAACCCTACATTTCACTGTTAAGATATGCTAAGATTACTCAGAAGAGTCCTGGACATGAGGAGGACTTGCTGTCACTTAGTCTCCAGTGAAATCACCGGCTAAACGGCTGTGCGAAAAAATTGAATTGGTATAATAATAAACATGTTTTTATTCCATAGTCATGCAGATGTTTCATGTTCAATACAATTCTTCAGCCACGCCCAAATTTAGACGTATACCCTACAACCCAAATAAAATAATTATATATATAATATATATCAACTTTATCAAGACAACCCAAATAAAAAAATAAAAAAAAGTAATAAAAAGTTATAAACTCAGCTAATGAATTTACTAGCAAACCACCCAAAAAAACAAAAACACCTGTTTAAAAGACTAATGTTTAAAATGAATTTTTCCACTCCACACAAAACAGGAAGAGGCGTAGTAATACTCATGTGTATATATATAGACATGCATGTTAAGAATTCATTTTTTCATATTATCAATCAAAGCCCGAAGAGGATACCAGAAGACATCTGAAACACGTGTTGCATATTGTAAAACAAAAAGAATTGAAAAAAAATTTTTTCTGAGAAACAAAATACATTTGCGGCTTCTTTTTTTTATAAAATAATGTAATTTTCTCCCGTGGAACCAGAACAACATTATATTTATAATAATATATATATATATATATATATATAATATAATAATATATAATATACCAAACTTGTTTGTAAATCCTCGCGGTGAGAAAACCCAGCAAATAGTTTGATGTAAAAATATACTACCAAACATCAACCGGGAAGAAAAAATTTTTTTAAAAAAGAAAAAACCAAGATAATCGTACCAACCAAAAATAATCTATTAGCCAATAGGCCAAAAGAAAAAAACAAAACAATTTATATGCATATATATATATATATAACAAATAAGATATATATATTCATACAAACCCACCAGGAGACTAAAGCTAAAAAGTAAAAATTGCTCAATACCTAAGATTAGAGCAAATAATAAAGATAAATCTAATGAGTCAGACGAAGCCTACTAAAGTATCACTTACATGCTCTTCAGGGGCTAAGAATCTTCTTAAAGAGCGCGTTAAGGCGAAACTTTTAGTAGGTTCGTCCTGACTCATTAGATTTATTTGTCTATATATATATATATAGAGAGAGAGAAGACAGACAGACAGACAGACAGACAGACAGAGACAGACAGACAGAGAGACAGAGAGGACAGATAGACAGAGAACAGAGACAGACAGACGTGAGTCTATGTGTAGGGGTAGCAGATAATTTATATTGATTGTCAATATAAACTTATCTGCTACCCCTACACAAGATCTCTGCTTCTTCTCTCTTCTCTAAATATATATATAAATATATATAATATATATAATATATAGATGAGAGAGAGAAGAGAGAGAGGAGAGAGAGAGAGAGAGATAGTGTAGGGGTAGCAGATAAGTTATATTGACACAATCAAAAGAAGAGTGACTAAACTAATAAAAAGGGTAAAGATTACAGTTACAGGAAGCGATTGAAGAGAAATTAGGATTAGCTACGTACTAGAAAGAGATTTAATCGGGTTTTAGGGTATTTATGGCTATGAGCCAGTCCATCTGGTAGAGTGCTGAAGGGGGTTAGCTACTCTACAACATTATCTCAATGCTTCTGTACGCTTGGGATCATTGACCCTCACTGCTCACCTCCAGGGAACGCATTGAATTCTTTGATATGTGATGCTACCGTAATATCTTTAGCATCACATACATAGAAATGAAAGAACATAAATAAAAAGGCTAAAAAAAAAAGAATAACTGCAGCCTTTGTTGTCACACGAGGGCATTGTGAAGAAAAAGAAAAAAATGATATAGTATGGACATTGACGAAAGTCTCGCCTGATAAAAAACAACCTAAAGGCATAGTGCCAAGAGGAAGACGAAGACAGACAGACAGACAGTAAGAGGTGGGGATATAACATCCGAATGGACGGGTCTTGCCTTCCACCAAGAAGGGTACATCACACGACCGAGATAGATGGAGCGGGTGGTTTTTGTAATTGGTTAATCATTGTAGCAAATGGAACTCGTCGACCCGAGTTCCAATCTGGTGGAGAGGTTTGCATTTCCACATTAGGCAAACTCTTGTGAAAAGGTATGAAACCAACTATTCTATCTCCAGTTATGGGAAATAGTAGGAGCGAATGAGCTCTTTAACCTTTGACTAGGAACCAGTCTATGAGAAATAGCTCAGTCAGGTATACGTTTGGCTATAAATCCACAAGCGGTTCCTAGTTCATACCGGCCCTCGCCAAAACTTTTTTCAAGGGTATTTTTTTTTTGGAAGTTAAGGGGCCAAACCAGAGAAATCTATTTGCGGTAAAGTAAGAGCTGATGGTAAGGTGTGCGCGCTCCACCTCAGATGCCAAAAAAAACCTCCTTGGTCTAGCGCTATTGGAAAAGGGGATAGACTCCTCGCTGTCTGGCTGATTACGATTTTAGGCCGCCCGACTACTTTACTTTCCTTTTACTTAAACTTCGTTTAAGAAATGACCTGTGTGTCGCATCACTACTCGTGGTGGAGGGGTTTTGGTTTAAATACGTTAGATTAGGGTGATTGTTAGAGAGACGTCATTGGTGTCCTCTTAACAACCGCCCCTGGCCTGGGGGTTAAGAGATGATGATGATTATGATGAGGATGCAATGTATGTGATTGATGATTTAGTGAATGCCGATGTATAAAGCGTAAACGCAGGTGGCTGCAAAACTCTTTCTTTGCTCTCACCAGTGTTTGGATGTCTATGTACTTGTGGGTTTGGACCACGCTACGGCCATGGTGATAGTGTCGTAAAAAAACCGCTGCATTTTTTTATGATAATACTTATTGGTTGAGTCTTAAGGAATGATAGCTGTTCGGGGCCAATGTACGCCGTCCGGCGTTGAGAACACGAAACTGAGGGGAGCGTGTGGATTATAAGAATTGTGTCCTGATGTGAGCAGAAGAATTAACAGAATGGCTAGTATACAAAGGACAAGGTACAAAAAAAAATTAAAAATAAATGTCTGTCCGGGAGATTTGTAGCGTTATGATCAGGGAGTGTCGTAGCCGCATAATCGGCCACATCAGACGCTACACTCTTCCTTCTGAAAATGTCCTCCTGGACCAAACATCAGCAAAAGGCCTGACGCCCCTCCCCCTCGTCGTGCTCTCTCTCTCGTCTCCTCTCGTCTCCTCTCCTCTCTCTCCTCTCTTCTCTCCTCTCTTCCGTTACCCAGAATCTTGAGCAACTCTTGCACTGATCTCGATACGGGACTAGTTCTAATCTATACTAAGTCTTATCTAGTTATCTATCTAGTCTATGCACCCTGAATGCTAAATCAACTTCTCAAGCGGTATAATACACATTGGACAGACCGCTCCTCTTTCGTCTTTTCGTCTCTCTCTCTCTGGCTCTCGGCTCTTCTGCGTTGCTCCGTCTCTCCTTCTCTCTCTCTCTCTCTCATACCATACACAACACGAGAATCCTCATCAATTCTCTACTAATCTCACACTCAAGGTCTGCTCCCTCTCGCCTCTCCTCTCTCTCTCTCGTTCTCTCTCCTCCTCTCCTCTTCCCTCTCTCGCGCTCTCTCTTCTACACAACTATATCTAATCTATCTACTATCTATCTATTATTACATATACACTAAACAAACAATAGAATCTCATCAATTCTCCCCTTCAAACATAATTCTCACACTCAAGGTTCTCTCTCTCTCTCTCTCTCCTCTCTCTTCTTCTCTCTCTCTCTCTCTCTCTCTCTCAAACACATACACACACACACACACTCACCTAGAACTCCATCAACTGTCTTAATTCTCATACACATTGACAACCTCTTTTTTTTCTATATCTCTTTACCCCCCTTCTCTTCCTCTCTCTCCCATTCTCATACATAAACACACACCACACACACACACACATACAGAGATAGATAGATAGAGAGAGAGAGAGAGAGAGAGGAGAGAGAGAGAGAGAGAGAGAGAGAGAGAGAGAGGCGGCTTTCAGTGTGAGAATAATAAAGAATTGGTGAGATTCTGTGTGTGTGTGTGTGTGTGTGTGGTATAGAGAGAGAGAGAAAGAGAGAGATAGAGAGAGAGGGGGAAGAGAATCTCATCAATTCTTCCCTTCTCTCATGTCTTAACATATGAGATCAGCTCCATTTTAGGCGCGAACCCAACTCTGACAAATGACTACCTTGAAGCATAACAAAAAGAAAAAAAAAAAAAAAAAAACTAGGAAGGAGTTGGCGTACCACCGTGAGGCAATCGTGGTTGAGAGGAGAGAAGAAACGGGGTGTGTGGGTGGGGGTGGGTACCATCGGCCTGATATTCGCATTCATTGCTGCTTCCTTCCTGTATCTGCCTGTCTATCTCTCTGGCTATTGAGATTTGTCTCGAACACTGAGCCGACTTCCTGGATGATAATCACGTAACAGACATTAACAAAGAACACCTGTAAGCCGTAACAGAACAGAGAAATGTGACCCCTATGTTTTTGTTTTTTTGAAAAACAAACAAATAAAAATGTAAAAAAAAAAAAAAAAACGAATATCTAGCAAGCACGTTCAGAGTTTATACGTAGAGATATAAAAAAATTCTTTTGATGTAACGATTGCATATATATAATATATATAATATATATATATATTAAGTAAAGAAATAACAAAAGACTTAGAGATTTAGCATTATAGTCTATTTTAGGGAGCTTAGACAAATAGTCTAAATCTCCCGACTCATCAGATGCGAATGATGAAATTTTTTATTACTTTAAAGGCATTTGAAAACAGATTTTTATTTATATATTTTTTTAATTCTTTAGAATTTTGTAGTCTAAAAAATTAAAAAGATATATAAATAAAAACCTGTTTTCAAATGCCTTTAAAGTAATAAAAAAATTTCATCATTCGCATCTGATGAGTCGGGAGATTTAGACTATTTGTCTAAGCTCCCTAAAAAATAGACTATTATGCTAAATCTCTAAATCTTTTGTTATTTCTTTACTCATATATTTTGCTCTGTGACTCTAACATTAAGAGCACACATTGAGCTCTCAAACTGCGACTTGGTTTGTTTAAATAAAAACTCTTGTGTCGTAAGGAAGACTGGACTTTTGGATTATATATATATATATATATATATATATATATATATATATATATATATATTATATATATATATATATATTAAGAAATTTGAAAAAACAAGTGTTCCAAAAATAAGATGAATTTATTTATCGACGCTTAAATGTTTCGGTTTGTTTAAACCTTCATCAGGATGTATCTTGGGGGTGAAGAAATTGATGGATGTTTTATAGATGACAGGAGATAAAAAAATCTTTATAACATTTTTTTTTTGTTGTGTAACTGTATTTGTTCAGCGTTATATTTTTGAAAGACGGGTCCATCAATTTCTTCACCCCATAATACATCCTGATCAAGGTTTAAAGAAACCGAAACGTTTAAACGTCGATAAATAAATTCATCTTATTTTTGGAACACTTCTTTTTTTCAAATTTCTTAATATTGTCGGATTTGTTTCCATATTTACTCCCCAATATATATAATAATATATATATATATATATATAATATATATATATATATATATATATATAATATATATATATATATGACTTTCAAAGAAAGAAAAACCTAACAAACCGTCACCTGTAATAATTTATTTCTACCAGAAACTCAAAAGATTTTTAAAAATTTTAAAAAAAATTTTTATTTTAATTTTATTTTAAATATTGCTCTGTATATAATCTAATTTATTAATAATTATACATTGAGCTCCCTTTAGGGATTTATAAAAATCCATGTATGAATATATGTTTGCACCTACAAGAGCATACAGTATGGTTATACAGTGAGATTTTGAAGATCTCAAATAGAATCATCCCTTACAACCAGTCATTTGGATTACCACACACACACACATATATATATATGTGTGTGTGTGTGTGTGTGTGTGTGTGAATGTGTGTCTATGTGTGTGCACATATATATGCGTGTGTGTAAGAGAGGTGTGTATATATAAATATATATACATATATATGTATATATGTATGTGTATATATGTGTGTGTATGTGTGAGTGTTTGTGTATATATCTATGTGTATGTGTGTGTATATCTATATGTGTATATGAGTGTCTGTGTGTGTACATATATATGTGTGTGCGTGCGAGTGTGTCTGTATATATGTGTGTGTATATGTGTGTGTGTGGGGGGGAGAGAGAGTTTTTGTTTATATATCTGTGTATGTGTCTGTGTGCGCGGATGTGTGTGAGTGTGCGTGTGTGTGTGTGTGTGTGTGTGTGTGTGTGTGTGTGTATACACTGCTAGGAAACAAAAGTGCACTACCTTGATGAATATGTTTCTTGGGTTTATTCAAGATTAAACGTAAAGATAATCTAGTTGGATTACAGTAGATTATAGGATACAGATGACTTCGCGCACTGATTCCAAAATGAAATCCGATATAGTTCTTCAGTGTGTAGCAATTATATATACTAGCAAATATATGCACCCTCCGTAGGGTGCAAGTATTTAAGTTTTAATATAATAAAATATCATATTAAATTAGAAAGGCTAATGAAACTGAATAAGAATGTAGATAAAAAGATTTGGAACAGAGGGGTATGATTGAAAAATAGAACAACTTTGAAATTAACTCTTCCATCATTTTCCGTTAATCCCGTCTTTCATTGGTAAATTTTCCTAATTTAACTGTTTAGTTAAAATAGGAAGTAAAGAATAATATTAGTTATTTCTTCTTGTTAAGGGATTTTTTAAAAGATTTATTGAAGAGATTTTTGCTCATATTCATTAAGATAAAACCAAACAATTAGAAATCAATAATACTAAGCATATATTTATTAAAATCAAATTTTTAAGATCAATATGCAAATTAGCCTTCCCATTCATACTGTATACCGCTATTTTGTTGTATATATAAATACAATTGCATATTAATAGTATGTAGTCTATTAACATTATAAGTATTGTAAAACAATTTTATTAATAATTTAGGTATAAATAAAAATAAAAATAAAATCATGGTAAATGTGATGTAAATAACAAAGGGAATTGTGACTTGTATAATAATATAGTTTCGGTTACAGACAAACAAACCCACAAACTCCATTATAATAAGATATATATATATATATATATATATATATATATATATATATATATATATATATATTCGAAAATTCTGTCGGGTTTCGGCTAGAGGTAGCTTTTAAAAACGTCGAACTGCACTGATGAGACGTAAACGTCGAAACAAGTGTCTGTGGATGACTGATATATATATATATATATATATATATATATATATATATTCTTGTTTTGAGTAACACTCACAGATGCAAGTGATATAGAATAATATATCACAGGTTGATATTCATCGTCTTTGCAATCACGTGAGTGAGAGTACAAACTGTGTGCATATTTACCAATCCTAATGAGTAGAATGTGACACAATGTCAATTTCTTAAGCAGAGTTTAACTAAAAAAATTCAGAGTTTTCCTTATCTTAGACCTGTTTCCATACAAATGTTAAAGAGCCAAGTCCGCCTATCAACCCATAGCTGGAGGGAGAATAGTTGGATTCGTACCTTTCCCAAGAGTATTAGTGCTATCTGAAATGCAAACAGTCACGTAGAGGATTTGAACTCGGTTCACCATGTCCATTTCCTACAACAGAAACCATTATACCATGTGCCTCCAACATTTCGGTGTATGGGGTCGGAAAATCTTTGACACACCTTTTGCACCTGTTGATGTGAATAAGTGATCATTCACTGTAGTTGTTGGTGGAGCGGCCAATTGTCGGTATCAGCCGAACAGCAAGGAAGTATATCTTCTTTTTGCTAGTGCTACACCAGAGAGATTGTCAGCATCTGAAATGGACCACCACACCTACCGTGCTGAGTTGGTGGGGACTGGTATTGAACCAGGAAACTTGTGATTAGCTAGGCTCGGCTAAGGCGTTCCCCATTTACTGTAATTGCCTGTTTGAGTCAAAGATGATGGTTTCTCCAACAAGATAACAAGCCAAACGACACATAAAAAAGCACAGAGGAGGAATAGTTGGGGAAAAAAATAGAGGAAATGTTTTAGATTGGCCAGCATTGAGTCCTGATCTATGGGGTCAATTGAAATCTGCCATTGGGGTAAAGGAATCCTGCAAAGGTTCAAGAGCTTGAACAAATTGCCAAGGAACAGTGTGAGAAATGCAAGAAGTTTATTAGATGCCTACTAGAACCGCACCGATGAGACGTAAACGTCGAAACAAGTGTATGTGGATGACTGATTACATTTGAACATATATGCCCGCCTAAATTCATTAATTATTAACTAATTAATTTTCAAAATTAGGTATGACTTCAATTAAGCACATATCCTCCAAAAATTGTCGGCTAAAAAGGGCATATCAAAAATAAACACATCGTTTTGTTACTTACTTTCAAATATATATATATAAATATATATATATATATATATATATATATATATATATATATATATATATATATATTCTTGTTTTGAGTAACACTCACAGCTCTCCTCTCCTTCTTTTTGGGTGTGCGGTGTAGAGAGATTTCTGAAGCAAAAAAAAACAAAAAAACAGTCTAATTCTAACTTTATATATTGGTTGAATTGTGTTCTGTAAACTGATTAAACATTGCTTCTCATGCTTAATTATACTGGGTGGGACACATGTAATTGTTTTGCAAAATGTTTGCACAAAAAAAAAAGGAAAAAAAGAAAGAAAGAAAATATCAATTAATAAACCCACTATTCATTTATACGCCATTGCACAGCGGAGTTCTTTATTATTCATCTAACATCACCGAATGCTTATTTGCCATATAACGATGCCAGAAGCTGACTTTTGTAAACATGGGGTTCCCAACCTTTCTGCATGAATGACCACCAAAAAAACACTTGAATGCTTTCTACCGACCCCCCCCCCCGACATTTACTCAAAACTCTATGGATTCGACACAAAGTAATTTTTAAGTGGAGTACAACTGGTTTGAAATCAGAGTTTTCCATCTCCTAGACTGGTAGCCTAACCAGTCTGTTATGTCTATTTTTTAAAGTATCGAGCTCTCTGCATAAATTAAAACAAAATAACAGAAAAAATGTAAGTATTACACACACACACACACACACACACACACATATTTGAAAATCGTATAGGCGAGAAACTGTCAGTTACCAAGCGCCGTTGACTTCATGTATTCGCTACACTAGTGTATATATATATATATATATATATATATATATATACGAGGCCGGCTGAAATGTTCATTGGCTGACCAAGATACTCTCATGGAATGTTGACCAAATAAGATATATTTTTCCACATAGTCCCCCTTGCGATCCACAAACTTCTTCCATCGCTGTTGCAGTGCTTGGATCCCATTGGTAAAAAAATAAAGTCATAAATAGCAGATATGAAATAATCATATGCACTTTTTAGTCTATGAACTTTTCAGCCCACCCTCATAACTAGGTGTCTATGCGAGCGCATGCGCGTGTGAGTGTGTTTTACAATGGCTAAAATAACATTAAACATCATCCCGCCCCGTGATCAACATTGCTAGTTTTCATTTGAGATCCAAACCCACAAGACCTAATTTGCTATAAGATCACTTTGAAAAAAAAAATCAACAACAAATACAAATATAAATAATGAAATAAATAAATTTAAAAAAAACTGTAGCAACATACCATGTGCTGTTAAGGAAAGGGGGAAAGTAGGAGTAGGGGGTGGATCCCGGTTGGATTGTGTAGGAAGCAAAAAATAAATAATAACCGAGGATGATGGGTAAGTAAACATTATGACGCTACCCAGGAATGAGGAACTGATAACAGAGCCCTCCTCAACGCTACACAACCACCACCACCAACCCCCCCCAGAAAAGAACATCTTCACCCTCTTTTCTTCGGGGTAAAAATTTGAGTACCATGGTCTTTAGATAATTCTCACCATCTTTACTTCCATTTGACTACTTGTCGAGCAGCCAAGGCCAAAAGAGAAAACATGGTAGGAATTTTAGAAAGAAAGACAGACAGACTGAGAGAGTAAGAAAGAACTGGGAAGCGTCAAATATACGAATATAAAGCAAGTAAATAACACAGATACGCGGGAGCGCTGTTATTCTTCGCTAAAAGAAAATCGTACAAGTATTCTTAGGGGAGAAATTCGAGAAAAAGGCGTTAAAAGCCTACAGGGTATCTGTCACCGTCTATAGCTAGCTAATCACGCACACTATTGCTACTGTAGCGAGTTCGATCCCTATTAGCTGATCCTTTATTATAGCTACCCTTATTGTGCTTTTAAAATACTCTTAAGACGTAATAGATGATCCACAAGAGAAAGACATTAAAACTGTTATAGGTGATATATCCTATAGACTAATGGAATGCGCCGACGGTTACTATAAGTAATAGGGACAATTATGGCTTGAGAGTAAGCCAATGTGAGTCAGCTCATAACTCTATTTGTCGGACGTAATTCCTACTTCTCTGTACTGTAATTGTCTACTCTTTTGTTAATACATTTTCCTACATTTGTTACCCGTCGTTTTGTTCTTATTTGACCCCTTAAAACCCCACAACAAAAACCCTTCGAGGATTCTGTCACCGTGTCTAGCTAGCAAGTCACGCACACTATTGCTACTGTAGCGAGTTCGATCCCTACTTGCTGATTCATTATTTCGGTACCTCCTAAAGGATTGATTGATTGATTGATTGATTGATTGATTGATTGATTATTCTAACGACTGAAAAGTTCATAAATGCATATGATGACGTCATATCTGCTGTTTATGATTTTTTTTAACCAATGGGATCCAAGCACTGCAACAGCGATGGTAGAAGTGTGTGGATCGCAAGGAGGACGCAAGTTGAAAAATATACCTCATTTGATCACCATTCCATGAGAGTATCTTGGTCAGCCAATGAACATTTCAACCGATCCTCGTATATTATATATATTATATATATATATATATATTATATATAATATGTGTGTGTGTGTGTGTGTGTGTGTTGTGTCGGACGAGTTTTTTTTTTCGATCCTTTCTAATTTTCTGGCCATCTTTTTGGTGTCAGGTGGAACTGGTGTAACAGTCCACCAAAGGTTTCATTACGAGCGCTTTCGGCAATACAGTTTGCCATCATCAGCTAGGAAACTGATGGTATGTTCCGTGTTTCGTTTTTAAGGAGAACGAGTAGTAGCGTAGGAATTGGAAGTGGGAGGTAGTAACAATTGAAAACGAAACACGGAACATACCATCAGTTTCCTACCTGATGATGGCAAACTGTATTGCTGAAAGCGCTCGTAATGAAACCTTTGGTGGACTGTTACACCAGTTCCACCCTGACACCAAAAAGATGGCCAAAAAAATTAGAAAGGATCGAACAAGAATGCCGTTGCACGTGCGTATCAAATCGTCTGGGGTCATTTTATGCTCTGAGGTTAGAGAATGGCGTGCATTATACGTTTATATCTACATTTGTTGTATAGTTTCTGATCTGCACACGGTTATAGGTATAAAATATTCATAATACAAATAATTTGAAAACAGAACTATTTGACCCCTAGATGGGACTCTCTGGGCTAGAGTGGACCTGGGAGTAATGCCAATAAAGGAATGCTCCACACTCGCAAGATGTTTTAATATGTTTTAATGATATTTTTTTTATAGATAATATTTTTCTTTGCTGTAATAGGTTTGGAAACTTAAATGTTTTTAGTGAATTTATCAACATGAGCGTATCTGAATTTCGCACGTACCTCAAATGTTAGCTCTCAACAAGAAAGCAAAAAATCGACTGAGTAATAATTGGTAACTCAGAAAACTCGTAAATTGGGTCACTCGTAAGTAAAGGTACCACTATATATATGTGTGTGTGTGTGTTTCTTACTATACTTTTATATGTGACATCATTTTCTCCACCTAGGCAAAGCCGACTAGCCCTTGTGGTATATATATATATATATATATATATATATATATATATATATAGTGCTACCTTTACTTACGAGTGACCCAACTTACGAGTTTTCTGAGTTACCAACTATTACTCAGGCGATTTTTTGCTTTCTTGTTGAGGGCTAAAATTTGAGGTATATATATATATATGGAGAATAGTAGACAAACACCGGATGTTTTGGAAACTGGATGTTTATTGTCGACGATGCAACGTCTACTGACAACCTACTGTTTTCACCATTTTGAAAATGCCCTTCATTGAAGCAAGAACTATATTTGAGTCCTGAAGAAGGTCTAAATGACCGAGACGTTGTAAATGATCTTCGACAATAAACATCCAGTTTCCATAACATCCCGTGTTTGTCTACTTTTCTCCACATATTGTCGGATTAACCTCCTCATATTTCTCCCATATATATATATATATATATATATATACATATATATATATATATATATATATATATATATATATATATATATATACGCACTTCTAAGGAATGGAACACTCTGTGAAGGACTGACACCCAACCGATCGGATTTCAATTCTGGCTGTAGGTAGCTTACAAAATGTCTAGCCACACTGAAGAGACTTGATAAGTCGAAACATGTGTCTTATATATATAAGTCGGGGTGACCTAAAGTCGGTATCAGCCAGACAGCGAGGGGGTCTATCCCCTTTTCACTAGTGCTAGACCAAGGAGATTGTTTTGACGTCTGGTGTGGAGCGCCACACCTACCATCAGCTCCTCACTTTACCGCACAGATCCCTGGCGAGTGCCGGTATCGAACCCGGAACCTTGTGGTTCCAAGTCGGACGCTCTACTGAGCTAAACCGTCCTTTGATAAAACGTACATTGACCTGATATTCACACTGACGACTTGATATGTAATTGAAAACATCTATTCATCTCAGTGTAATCAAATACAATTAAAACCGAGCGAAAACCTTGAAAACAAGCCAAAACTGATTGTATCAGCCAATCAAATTTTTTATGAATGAATGAATTAAGCTTATATCATGAATTAATGATATTTCCATTAAACTTGTTCTATTCATGACTTAACACCAATAGAATTCTGGCCTTTTTCAGCCATAGATAGACAACAAAAACAAAATGTATTAATTATTGGCTGATTCTCGGTCAAATTATCTAATTGTTTACATTATTAATACTAGCAAATATATGCACCCTCCGGGTGCAAGTATTTAAGTTTTGATATAATAAAATATCATGTTAAATTAGAAAGGCTAATGAAACTGACTAAGAATGCAGATAAAATATCTGCAACAGAGGGGGTATAATCGAAAAATAGAACAACTTTGAAACTAACTATTCCATCATTTTCCATTACTCCCCTCTTTCATTGGTAAATTTTCCTAATTTAACTATTTAGTTAAAATAGGAAGTAAAGGATAATATTACAGTTATTTCTTCTTGTAAATAAATTTCTTTTAAGATTCATCCACGAGATTTTTGTTTATATTTCTTAAGATAAAACCAAACAATTAGAAATCAATAATACCAAGCACATATTTATTAAAATAAAATGTTAAATATCAATATGCAAATTAGCCTTCTCGTTCAAACTGTAAACCGCTATTTTGTTGTATATATAAATACAATTGCATGTTATTAGTACGTAGATATGGTCAACAGTATTAATAATGTAAAACAATTTTTATTAATAACTGAAGGTTTAAAAGAATGAAATCATGGAGAATTTGACGTAAATAATTAAGGGAATTGTGACTTGAGTAGTAATATAGTTTCGGTTACAGACAGAAAAACACACAATCTCCATTATAATAAGACTTGGATTATTTACAGATTCAAAAGATATTCACGCATTTGTCCCTACTCTCAGGCGGGGGGCTGGCGGCAGTAGCTTCGGTCCTGGATCTTACAAGCAACGTCGTTGATCTCAAGCAGCACCTGCCCCCTCGATTTAAAGGGGTAGGACTGGGTTTATTGCCCGCTGCATGAGGCGACCCCCACCCCTTGAGGGGGAATGCTGACGGGATCCCCGCATGTTTTGCACCCACCACCCATGAGTCTCGGCTCGTGGGGTGTCCCACATTAATAGGGGCCTTGTGCCTGATCCGCACACGTGGGGTACGTGGTAAATATCCCCCCCCCCCCGTTTGTATATATCCATGCCCTTGTTACTATCTATCTTAATTCGTCACCGAGAATTAGCGTGTGTCACGCTCAGAGAAGAAAATGGACATTCAAGAAATGTTTGAAAAGTATGGAATCTGAATCTTTGAGTATTATTTGGATTATTTGTCCTCATCTTTATTGTTATCTGTACAACGTTTCGGCCGATGTACCCTTCGGCCTTCTTCGGGTATTTGTTGTCGGACCCGGGAGACTTCTCGAACTCTGGAACCTACAAAAAATCCTAGAAATGCTGAATCTTTGAATCTTTTAAGTTTAAAAGTTTTTTTTTAAATTTAAATGAGCAACTTATACGATAAAGTGATAATGTATAGACGTCTAGGTATGTGAATTTTTAAATTCACATACCTAGGGAGTAATATCTCATCCACAGAAAGCGATGTTAACACTCGAATAGGAAAGGCATGGTTGGTCACCAACAAACTATCAGTCATATGGAAATCCGATCTCCCTGACAAGCTAAAGAGACGATTCTTCCAGGCTGTGGTTGTGTCAGTACTGCTGTATGGCTGTACCAATTGGACCCTAACGAAGCGTCTTGAGAATAAGCTAGATGTGAGCTGTACGAGAATGCTACGGACTGTTCTGGATAGGTCGTGGAAGCAGTACCCTACAAAAGAGCAACTATATGGCCACCTGCCCCCCATCTCACAAACCATACGAGTGAGACGGACTAGACATGCAGGTCACTGCTGGAGAAGCAAGGACGAGATCGTAAGCGACGTACTACTGTGGAAGCCAGCGCATGGGCGCGCTAATGTGGGCCGCCCAGCCAGGACCTACATTGACCAACTATGTAGGGATACTGGCTGCTGTGCAGAGGAGCTGCCGGAGTCAATGAATGATAGGGAAGGCTGGCGAGAGATCATCATGGATATCCGTGCAAACTGCGCGACATGATGATAGATGTCTAGACAAAGACTAGATGAGTCAGTGTATGTTCTTGATACTTTTCGATTACCAGTCTCAATATTTATTTTTAATTTTTTTTAGATAAAGAGTTAGAGTGCACAACTGAACAACTTCTGTGATAAAGTAACAGTTTCTAAATGTCTAAACTGCTTTCTATTCAAAGTTGTGCAAGTGCAGTGCCTTCCATGCTCACCAGGCCTAGCTCTGTTCTTTCTTTCTTCTAGATTTGCCATCTTCATTGTGAGCCTATCCGTAAAGGAAGTGATATATCAAAGACTCTTCTAGGTGAGTAATGGCAATGAAGTGATACATTTCACCCCTCAAATCTCCAGAAAAGGAGTCTTACCATCAGAAGCAGTTTAATCTCATACTCGGGATTCTCACTTTTTGGGAGTCTTACCCCCTCGGCAAGGTATACAGTCAGTGTATTCTAATAGACTACTAGGGTTAAGGTTGTTGGAATATTTTTGGATATATAAGGTGTGCTACGATACACCGCTTAAATTTATAGACTATGCGAGGTCACGTGGTTTGAACCCCAGCCAATCAACACCCCTAATGCGTGGCTGGTTGACTACTTAATCACTGATACTGAGAGACGCCCATTTGCAATCATTGACGAAGGATTTGAAATACTGATGAGTACCAAGGAACAGCCAAAGGATTCTTTTTCCAAGGATTTCCGCTGGACAAGCGCTCTTGCTTGGAGCCCAAAGGATGGCCCACAAAATCGTAACAAAGGTCAACCTCTGGTTACTGAGGCACCTCAAAAGAATAATGCAGACGTATCTAAGTTATTATTGGCACCACAGTATACGAAATGGACCTTTAGGAGATAGGTAGGTAAAGAGAATAAACTTAATCATCAATGCAAGTTACCTGCACTTACTCACGATTAGTATTAACGAGGTGTTGTAAATTATGTTTACCTGGCAGAGATGTTGATAGGTACGCGTTCTGCGTCACTGACGCATAAAAAAACTAAAAGGACGTAGTAAAATTGTATCCATGCGTCCCAATGGGTTCTTTTTTCTTTCCCCACCACTTCCAGCTAACTGTAAGTACATTTCAATATTTTCTGGGAAATCAATTACACGCTACGGGGTTCAAGGTAGGGGTTAGACGGCTTTAGTTGCTCATAGATAAAAACTCTACAATTCATTAAGAAACTTTAATTAGGACCCATCAAATTTCCGAGGGACTCATTTAAATCAAATATATGCGTCCCAGGACGCACTAATTTAAAAAGCTACCAGCATCACTGTCTTGCCTCTTCGCGAAAGGCAGGGTTAGGCACAAGGTCAGTTTTTTTAATGCGGGTTTGAGGATGGTGACAAAAATAGCTTAGCTCCATCAACATTGTCCTTTTAAGGTAGTTCAAGTTTCGTGAAATAAATCTAACTGTGCTCCCCTTTAGGGTAGGTGCTGCTACGGACCGGGAGATGGTTCCCTGAAACGAAGATTATTTATTTGATGGTTGGTTTTGAAGGCTGTCACAATGCGAGTGTAAAGAAAAAAGAAGGTAACTATGATGTTTTTTGTTAACCTGTCATTTTATTCCTTAATATTTCGGGATGAAAATTCCCATCATCAGAAGAATACTGGAACTGAAGTTGTCTTAGCGGCTGCTAGATTCGTTCTGTCTTGGGTCTTCCAAATTCTGTGTGTGTATGTGTGTGGTTGGGGTGCTTGCTTATGTATGTGTTTGTGTGTATAAGTGTGTGTGTGTGCGTGCTTGTGTGTGTAAATGTAAGCGTATGTGTGTGTGCGTGGTGCTTATGTCTGTGTGTCTGATCATTTCTTTTTATTTTATTTTAATTATTATTCCAGATTTGATTCGCCTCTAAGCAAGGTTTTATTTTTTAATATTTTTAATATTTTTTTTATTTTTTTATTTTTTTTTATTATTTAATTTTATTTTACTCGGCACACAGTTTCTTCTTTCTTTCAGGATTTAATTTGGGGTAAATTGTAAAACATTGTAATTTGATGGAATCATTAAATATATCGATTGATTGGCTTGATTGTATCGAATTCCGTTTGTAACTTCTAAATATTATCTAATCATTTAAATCGATCTTTTAATTTCTCTTCATATACAACATCCATTTCTACATCATTTAAATATCTATCTATCTATCTATCTATCCCAATATTAGTACTTCCTATCTATTTATCTATCACAATCTTAGTATCCCCTCTCTCTCTCTCTCTCTCTCTCTCTCTCTCTCTCTCTCTCTGTATATATATATATATATATATATATATATATATATATATATATATATATATTACAGTCTTTTCCAATCTATCTATCTATCCCAATCTTTTCATATCTATCTATCTATCTATCTATCTATCTATCTCAGTCTTTTCATATCTATCTATCTATCTATCAATCAATCAATCAATCAATCTGAATCTGTTCCAATCTATCTATCTATCTATCCATCTATCTCAGTCTTTTCATATCTATCTATCTATCTATCTATCTATCTATCTGAATCTGTTCCAATCTATCTATCTATCTATCTATCTATCTATCTATCTCAGTCTTTTCATATCTATCTATCTATCTATCAATCAATCAATCAATCTGAATCTGTTCCAATCTATCTATCTATCTATCTATCTCAGTCTTTTCATATCTATCTATCTATCTATCTCAGTCTTTTCATATCTATCTATCTATCTATCTCAGTCTTTTCATATCTATCTATCTATCTATCTATCTATCTATCTATCTGAATCTGTTTCAATCTATCTATCTATCTATCTATCTATCTCAATCTGTTATTATCTATTAATCTATCTATATATCTTCCTGTTCCTATTTCTCTTTCATATCTATCTATTTAGTCTACCTGAATAAGTTGCAAGTCGATGTAGGTGTTGAAACGATTATAAGTTAACGTTGTCCACCAATGCTAAAAGTAGTTATTCGAGTCCCAGCAAAGGCCAATATTTCAAAACAAAATCGATTATTTTGCGGTTTATGCGTTGTTAAGCTAGACAAGCAGTCAGTACTTGGAAAACCAGCGGCACGCGCACACACACATACCCCGATGAACAAAAATCGATTGCAGCTAATCTTTTGCTTTTATTCATATACCTTATCATTTGACGAACTTCTCATAGCCTCCCATATGGTCTAGTGGTTAGGATTCCTGGCTTTCACCCAGGCGGCCCGGGTTCGATTCCCGGTGTGGGAACGCAGTTTTTTTTTTTTTTCAATTTTCCATTCCATAAATTTCTCTTAGTTATTAACGTCATATTCTCCATGATCTCATTTTTGTTTAATCCTCAGTTATCAATAAAATTGTTTTACATTATCAATACTATTGATTTTATCTACATACTAATAACATATAATTGTATTTATATATACAACAAAATAGCGGTTTATAGTGTGAACGGGAAGGCTAATTTGCATATTGATATTAAAAATTGATTTTCTTAAATATGTGCTTATTATTATTGATTTCTAATTGTTTGCTTTTATCTTAATGAATATGAGCTAGAATCTCGGGAATAAATCTTAAAAGAAATCCATTAACAAGAAGAAATACCTGTAATTTTATTCGTTACTTCCTATTTTAACAAAATAGTTAAATTAGGAAAATTTACCAATGAAAGATGGGAGTGAAGGAAGAGTAAGTCCCAGTTTTTCTATTTTTCGATTATACCCCCTCTGTTTCAAATCATTTTTCTGCATTCTTATTTAGTTTCATTAGCCTTTCTAATTTGATGTAATTTTATTACATTAAAACTTAAATACTTGCACCCAGCGGAGGGTGTATGTATTTGCTAGTATAAATAATTAAGCAAAAGAATTATTTTCTTATTGATGGATCTGCATAATTTTTATCCATTTTTCCATTGTTTATCCTTGCTAAGTGCGCAATTCTTACGGCCTTGTGCCAAACCGAAGCAATTTTTTGCCGGTGATGTAATTGCTTTTAAGCCATTGTTATTGTGTTTGATTTTCCCTAGATGTCCCATATTTCTGGCCACGTGCTACAATTAAGTAACTAACAAAAAAGTGACCTTGTACCAAACTTGGGGGTTGTAAATTATTACTTTCTGTTCTTCATTTAAATTTTATTCATTTTTTTCTCTTTTTTTTTTTTTACATGAGTAGAGAAAATAATTCTTTGTCAACCTACCTGGCGATTTTCATTTTAAAAATTGCTTTTGTATCTGTCCGTCTTTTTTGGTAAGAGCGAATCTCTCTCTCTCTCTCTCTCTCTCTCTCTCTCTCTCTCTCTCTCTCTCTCTCTCGCTCTCTCTCTCGCTCTCTCTCCATAGATATCTAAAGGGATTAGACAAATAGGAATATTTCTTTTAGACTGAAGCGTCTAGATTTCCTAGATATCGGTTTCAAATTCTCTCACACACAACAGATATGAGAAAACTTTCTCCTGGCTCCAATGGCTGAGATCGAAGAGACTGGACGAATAAGTAACTTACACAGACACACACACACACACACACACACATATATATATATATATATGTGTGTGTGTGTGTGTGTGTGTGTGAGCGTGTGTGCGTATAAGTTACTTATTCGTATAAGTTACTTATTTAGTCTCTTCGATCTCAGCCATAGGAGAAAGTTTGCATACATAGTGTCCTAGTACCACTTCAACGTTTCCGTTTGAGTAGTATTATTTCAGTAATTTATCCAAGAGTGTACAATACTTTATATCAAGTGGAGCTTTGATAATAATAATAATAATAATAATAATAATAATAATAATAATAATAATAATTGTGAAAAAATTATGGGCCTACTGCGGTTTCGCTATTTCTGATCTCTTCAGGACCAAACATCATACGTATAATGTAGGGTCCTGAAGAGATCTTAAGTATCGAAACCGTAGCAGATCCATCATTTTTTCACAATTATATATATATATATATATATATATATATATATATATATATATATATAACATAACATAACATAACATAACGTAACGTAACATAACATAACATAAAAAGATCTTTGTTGACATCCTTCCGTCTACTAAAGACGATGGCGTGGTGTCCATTTTTTTAAATTTTTCTATTTTTAGTGGAACTACGTAGCCAGGGTGGCTTAACATGGAGGATGAGCTGTTGCCCAAGCAGCAGATCCCCCTCTCCACATTGACGCTGGGATCCAAAGGAAAGGTAAAAACCAATGCAATTTGGCAGTGGTAGTGTCGCAGGAATTGCCACATAGCACTGAAGTTCAGCATCATACCACCGTAGGGATTCTGTTTCCGAATTTGTTTTCGGGGTTTACTCCCTAGCCTTTCCTTGGACGAGGTAAAGCTGCTAGGCAGCGGAGGTTTTCTAACAAACTTTTCCTTGTCCTCAATGGGTTGCCGAACAATGCTAAGTAGCCTCTTCTAAACCATTTGAGCAGTAAGTACACCAACCCCTCTACTGTCAGTGTGGATGGTCGTAAGGTCCCATGGAGCTCATCTGCCCTTTAACAGCCCTTGCTCTTGTTTTTGGTTATACTGATGATTCACACACCCCTCACGAGACAAACGAGGAGTGCTTGGTGTCGAACGGGTCGGGTTAATACATTTAAATTATGACAAAGTATTGGCTAGTAGAGGGGCCGGTTTAGCTCAGTCGGTAGAGTGTTCGGCTAGGAATCTCAAGGTTCTTGGTTCGATACTGGCCAACTCAGCGTAAGAGTAGCACAGGGATCTGTGCAGTAAAGTGAGGAGCTGATGGTAGGTGTGGTGCTCCACCTCAGATACTCAAATAATCTCATTGGTCTAGCGCTAGTGAAAAGAGGATAGACTCCCTCGCTGTCTGGTTGATACCGACACTAGGCCGCCCCGACGACTTTACTTACTTTACTTTATTTGCTAGTATGGGGTATCTGGCGAGGATCGAACTCGCTATTCAGTAATAATGGGCCTGCGAATCTAGCTTGTTGACCATTACACGATGGGGGTGCCCTATTTACCCAACCCATTCCCCATGGGTAGGATGTTACACCATGTCGCAAGTAAGAAAAAATCCAGCAAAAATCAAACACGCTACTTACTAGTAATGGATCTGCGAGACTAGCTTGCTAACAGTTACATCACGATGAGACCTCTTTCTATTTTGACCCAACCTATTCCTCACATGTAGATCTGGACAACGCCAGGGTCCAGTGGCTTCGGCCCTGGATCTTTACAAGTTAATAGCGTCGATCCCAGGGGGCTATCAACCCAGGCAATACTGCCCCCTCGATTTAAAGGGGCAGGGCTGGGTTTATTGCCCAGTGCCTGAGGCGCCCCCCTTGAGGGGGAATGCCGACGGGATCGACGCAATTTTTCACCCGCCACCCATGAGCTTCGGTTTGTGGGTGGTCCCACGTTAATAACCCGTACAAGTGGGGTACGTGGTAAATACAATGTAGGATGTGGCACAAGGTCACAAGTATGGCACATCCAGCGAAAATTGAAATCGCTACTTACTAGTAATGGATCTGCGAGTCTAGCTTGCTAAAAATTCCATCCCGATGGGACTTTTTTCTTATTTACCCATTCCGTTCCCTACGGGTAGGATGCGACACAAGGTCATAAGTATGGCGCATTCAGCGAGAATCAAACACGTTATTCAGTAGTAATGGATCTGCGAGTCTAGCTTGCTAACAGTTACACCACGATGGGACGGCCTTTTCCTTTACCCAACTCGTTCGCCGCGGGTAGGATGCCAAGATTGACAAAGAAGTAAACAACAGACTGTCAAAAGTGAGAAGTACATACACGCATGTGATACAACAGACACCTGAAAAAAGAGCACAAAGTTTAGCATTTATAGAGCCATAGTCTTATAGGGAGGCGGGTGGTGTAATGGTTACCGGTTGGTGGTAATGGACACGATGAACCGAGTTCAAATCCTGGACGAGGCTGTTTAAATTTCACATAGCGCTAATACCGCTGGGAAAGGTACTAATCCAACTACTCTCCTTCCAGTTATGCACTGGCAAAAAAATCGGACACTACGAGTTTTAAAAGCGAATTAAAAATAATTAAATCTATCATTCAAGGTGAAACTTTGTCTAAATCGATAAGTAGTAACATTATAACCATCATTAAAAAAAAGAAAAATATCATTACATATGCAATTTATTTTTAATACATTTAAAGGGATTTGTTTTGGACAATTTCGACTCTGTCTCTTTTTCAAGGGTTTTAAGCGCTTGTTTACAATTTTAATATAACATTCGCGATTGAAAAAAAAAATTACCAAAAACTCAGGTAATTATCCGATTTTAATGAAATTTTCAGTATTGATTTATCAATTAATGAATTTTATAATGCATGTTATTTTATTTCAAAACTTTAATTTAGTATTTTTGCTATGAAAAATTAATATATAAAATTCATTTGAAATAAAAATATTCGGATTTTAAGTTTAAAATGTTATTTTTAGATTCTAGAAATAAATATCTATTTAATGCAAACCTTATTTTAGTCAATCAAAGTATACCTTTTGAAGAAAAACTCGATTGAAAATGTATCCCTCCCCCTTTTAAGCAGAAAAAGATCGATGTATAATTTTTTTCTTTTATAAGATAATAGCCAATTGAATAATTATCGAAATGAGTAAAAAAGAAATCTCCAAAAAATTAATTATTTATTATTTATTAACATTTTATTTTCCGATTTTCGGTACTTATTTTCTTATAAAATATTCCACTTAAAAAATTTTTTTTTTCTATTTACAACTTCGGTCTTTTATCTTTTTTATTTCTACTGTAATTAGTATCAATCAAGGACCAACTCGCCAATATTTTACACTCCCAAAGCAGGGGGGGGGGGTCAAAATTAAGTGACCTGAAAAAAATTAGAAAGTTTTGAAATAAAATAAATAATGCATTATAAAGATCATTCATTGATAAATAAACACTGAAAATGTCATTAAAATCCGATAATTCCCTGAATTTTGGTAAATTATTTTCTGTAAGGGGGGTTTTGTCAAAAACGCATTTTAGGCTCATTTTGCCAGTGCCTAGTAAATAGTTAGGCAAACTGAGCTCTTTAACCTTGGTTAGGCAACCAGTCTAGGAGAAAGAAAACTGTGAATTCATACCAACTTTACTACCTAAGAAAATTGACCTTGTGTCACATTCTGTCCGTGTTGGAGGGGTTGGGTAAAAACAGATTCTTAATACTACTATTTTATAAAAATAAAAATGCGTATTACACGGGGGAAAGCAACATGGGTAAATGTGAATTCAAACTTCAAATTGACCTTGTGTCACATCCTACGCGTGCGGATGGGTTGGTAAATATATATATGGCTCCGATTCGTGGTCCTACGACTCCTCGAGTGGTTCTTGAATATTTATTGGAGTGACTTCGTTGCCAATCTTCACGTTCTTGAACAGCCGAAAATCACCAGCAGTGAAGGGACAGTGGCGTGCCAACGTTGTGATCCAGGGAGGAGGGACATGAGCACAGCCTGGCACCCCCCCCCCTCCAAGGGCCAATAAATACTGATTCAGATTTCCTTTTGGGTTAGAGTGATTTTCCACCCCTGAAGCTGCGTCCCGGAATACCCACCCCTCCATGGCCCCCCTTTTGTTCTGCCACTGTATGGTGGCCATGCTACTAAAGTCCCAGCTATACTGAAAAGCACGCCTTTGCAGAATGAGGAATCATCGCCTGTCCAAGATCTCCACTGTACCTCCCGACGGAGGAGCACGAAAGAAGCGATTCAAGGATTGCTTGAAAAATCCCTTGATGACTTTCACATCGACCATTGCCGATGGTCCATTCTAGCTGAGAACCATGGCGCCTAGCGACTCACCACAAAACAGGTTTTCTCCTCCTTTGAAAATACCTGCAGAGCCACCCTCAAGGACAGTGGTCATCAAACTACGGCCCACGGGCTGTATCCGGCCCGCGAAGGCATTTTATCCTGCCCGCCGACCGTACTTGAATTTGTAATGTTTTTGATCATGCGATGAAAATAAATACGCTAGTTAAATTTGTTTTTGTGCATCTTACGTCACTCATCCATGAATATAACATGGAAAGATAAATTTTGTTTTACATCTTTTTCTCAGAGCTTTCGTTCTGGCTAGCAAGTATTGAACACAATAATAATATGGCCCACGCTCATTATTTTTTCAATTATCTGGCCCACCATGAAAAAAGTTTGGTGATCAAACCCTGACCAAACCTTCAACAGCAGCCGCTGCGACCGTGTTTACCTGTCCCGTATTGGCCTTATTAGCTACGAACATGCCTGCAGTAAACGGGAACCACCCACTTCTTGATATTAATTCTAGAAGCGAAGCCATAATGATGCTAATATTTATTAAGCTTGTTGTATGTTGTTATTTATTAAGCACACAAGCTTCGAGCTTATTTTGAGATTATCATCTAAAATTTGTGTTCTCGTTCTTGTAGAAATACGTAACTAATTTCAAAGACCACTTGGATAGTCTAAGTCGTTGAATAGAAAAATACAAAGATTTTAGAAAAAAAAATTAAATCTCAGAAAAATGAGACCAATTTTTAAAAAACGGTAAAAAAATAAAAACCCTAGATTAAATGCCTAGTATATAACGTTATTAATTTCTAATGTGCGTATTTTGTTAACTAATTTCAAAGATTGGTATGTACCCCTCCGATAGTTTAAGTCGTTGACTAGAAAAATACAAAGGTTTTAGAAAAACAGGATGTTTTTACTAAATTATTTTTCAAAGCAATTAAATCGGTTTATTTTTCAGATCTGAATAGCAAAGTTACGATGAAAAAATTAACAAGAACATAAAAGACAGAACAAAATACCAGTAAAGATTATTGTTATGTTATACGTTTTATTGTGTGTATTCTTTTAATACCAAAATATTTAGAATATTTGAGTTACGTTTTTCGAAGAAAAAAAATTATAAAAATAATTACATTAAAATTCTTCAGTAAAAATGTTTTAGAATATTCACGCGTGCTCAAATTGACCGTTGGAATCGAAATAACCGCGCGTTTCGTTGCTTTAGTGACGCGTCCATCACAGAAAACGTTACCAGTTTGCTGCTTGTCTTTTGCACGAACAGACCTTGCTGGTTTTCTCTGCACGAACAAACCTTGCTGTGTTTCACGCTGATATATTCACTTGCTTCATCGACCTTTTTTCAAAGAAATCATTTCATCTGTTTCATCTTTTAGTGAGTTTTATTTTCTAATCATTTGATTTTTAATTTTCTTATTTTTCTAATCAGTTATTTAAAAACTCTGAAAAAAGTTTAAATTCATATCGGCCAGGAATTTAATAACCATTAGTGAGTTTTAGCGTTCTATTAGATTGTTTTTTCAATATATTATCAATTATTTTATCTATTTTATTTTTTCTGGCTACTCTTTGATATTTTCTTGTTATTTGTAAAATAGGCATATTTTAACAAAAACTTTGCTATTCAGATCTGAGAAATAAACCGCTTTAATAACTTTGATTTTAAAATAATTTAGTAAAAAATTCCTGTTTAATTCTAAGACCTTTTTTCTATTTTTCTAGTCAATTACTTAAATTAGTTGAGCGGTACATACCAATTTTTGAAACTAGCTAACAAAATACGCATATTAAAATTAATTAAGGTTATACACTAAATATTTAATCTGATTTGTATTTTTTATCATTTTTGTTAATTGATTTCATTTTTCTGGGATTTAAATTTTTTTAAAGACATTTCTATTTTTCTAGTCAATTACTTAAACTAGCCGAGTAATACATACCGATTTTTGAAATTAGTTGATAAAAATACGCGTATTAGAAATTAATAAGGGTTTATACTAGACATTTAATCTAAGATTTGTATTTTTTTTATCGTTATTTTTAATTGATAGCATTTTTCTGGGATTTAAATTTTTTTCCCGTAACTTTCTATTTTTCTAGTCAATTAGCCGAGTGGTACACACAAGTCTTTGAAATTAGTTAACAATATACACATATTAGAAATTAATAAGGGTATATACTAATATTCCATTATTATTTAGTGATTACTTATATTGAATAGTAACAAGGTATATATTTGAGAATTTAGCTAAATATTAACTAATTTCTTATTAGTCAGTTTATTTATCTAAACATCAATTTGACTTAAAGGAAATACACATATTAGAAATTAATAAGGGTATATTACTAATATTCCATTATTATTTAGTGATTACTTATATTGAATAGTAACAAGGTATATATTTGAGAATTTAGCTAAATATCAATTAATTTCTAATTAGTCAGTTTATTTATCTAAACATCAATTTGACTTAAAGGAAATACACATATTAGAAATTAATAAGGGTATATACTAATATTCCATTATCATTTAGTGATTACTTATATTGAATAGTAACAAGGTATATATTTGAGAATTTAGCTAAATATCAATTAATTTCTAATTAGTCAGTTTATTTATCTAAACATCAATTTGACTTAAAGGAAAGGTAAAAAAAGAAATAGTGATATTGAGTTTTGTGTTGGTCAGACTATGTTTTCTAAGTCTTTGTCCAACCTGTGTGATTGCCAAAGGAGGGAGGATAGAGTTGTTGGACTACGCACTCTATCTGACACTCATATCTTTCGAGATATGAACCATTCGGGGCCAGGATTTTTTATTGAAAATCCAAAGGTCGGACAAAATCCGGGGATGTCTACATCTGTTTCCCCGGATGTGTCACTACGAATGGATGTGAATAATTCTTCTCATTCGGTGGCTTTTTATGATGAGATTTGGCCTGACGAATTGCCACCTATTGAAGGATTAGTGGCCAATGTGATTATCATCGAGCATGATAGCCCTCCTACAAGTCCCCTTCCGAGGAGACAATTTCTTCATCACACTGAGCTAGAGGAAGAGGATAGTTGGGTGGTGGTTTTAGAGGAGAACTGGGGGGAGCCGGTGAGGGAAACTATATTTAAGGGATATGAGGACAACGCTTTACGCCCGAAGGTCAAAAAGGTAGGTTTTTGGAAGAGGATTAGGCGTAGCTTTAGAAAGACCGTGCGTAATATTTCTTGCGTTGTCCCAAACACCCTAGATTAACGGGGGGGCAGATAAGGATGGATAAACTGTTTCGAAAGATTGGGGGAAAAAAAACCAATAACCAAATAAATCATACTAAATACAATAAGTCCATTATCACGACTTGCAAATGTATGCCCCCCTCCATGGGCGCAAATATTTAAGTTTTAATGTCATAAAATATTATATTATATCAGAATGACTTACGAAACTGTTGTGATGTTAGTTCAACAGTAAAAAAGAAGTCAAGTCGAGGTAGGGTAAAATGAGACATGTGTATTTACAATAAGGTACAAGAACGGCTAGCTTGCCGCTAAACGGTAACAGTACAACCTTTTCACTCGGTGTCTCACTATTTATAGTGAAAACCGGTGTATATTCTCCACTGTAGGAACGGCCGGTACAACAGAAACTAAATAAGAACGAAAATAAGAATATTACACTTATTTGAACGTTATTTTAATTGATTTCTATATAAAATTATATATAGGATTGCTTTGAATATGTTTGAGAATAACATGATAATATTAGAAATCAGTAACAGCAAATAATTATTTATCAAACCCAGTTTTGTTAAAATCATTGTGCAAATTATTCCAACCATACCCTATGGAAATCTTTATTTCTTAGAGATATATAATACATATTTCAGGATTTTAAACGCATTAATAAAACAGGCCTTTTGAGACCTGTGGGACCAGTGGCTTCGGCCACTGGGCCTGTGCTATTAATTAACGGTGAGATCCCAGGGGGTCATCCCCCCCCCCACCAGGCAACACCTTGATTTAAAGGAGCAGGTCTGGGTTTATTGCTCATTGCCTGAGGCACCCCTTTGAGGGAGGAATACTGACGGGATCTACGAATTTTTGTGCCTACAATCCCATGAGATTCAGTTTGTGGCCGATCCCACATTTAACAACCCTGTATCATACCTGCCTATGTGGGATGCGAGGTAAATACCTTAATATAACGGGCCTTTAGTTTCGGGACCTGTGGGTCGGTGGTTTCTGCCACTGGACTATTAATTGAATTAACAGCGTTATCCCAGGGGTCCGTCCACCCAGGCAATATCTTCCCCTTGATTATACAGAGACAAGACTGGGTTTATTGCCCAGTTTGAGGGGTAAATCCCAGGGGATCCAAACATTAATTGGACCTTGTGTCTTGACCCGCAAAAGTTGGATGCCTGGTAACTACATTAATAATATGAGGTGTTTTGCGGAAAATCTTACTCAGCAAATGAATAGACATACTTAATAAATTAGATACGATAAGGATTAAATAATGACTATTTCATAATCGTTAAGAATATAATGTAAATAACTAAGGAAATCGTGACGTCAGTGATGACGTAGTTTCGGTTACAAATAGACAGTTACATAATCTTCTTTATAATAAGATTAGTTAAACATCTATTGTCTTTCTCTTAGATTAAGAATTAATTGGGAATATAGTTTAGTGAGTAGAGATTAGGGACAAATGGAGGTTGGAGGCCATAGACAGGAATAACATCAACTGTCTATAGTTTAGATGGTAGTGTACTTGGGAGGATAGGTTAGAGTGAAGACGGTAGGGACAAATGGAGGTTGGAGGCCATAGACAGGAATAACATCAACTGTCTATAGTTTAGATGGTAGTGTACTTGGAGGATAGGTTAGAGAGAAGACGTTAGGGACAAATGGAGGATGGACCATAGACAGGAATAACATCAACTGTCTATAGTTTAGATGGTAGTGTGACGACAAATGGAGGTTGGAGCCATTCAACTGTCAGTGTACTTGGGAGGACAGGTTAGAGAGAAGACGTTAGGGACAAATGGAGGATGGAGGCCATAGACAGGAATAACATCAACTGTCTATAGTTTAGATGGTAGTGTACTTGGGAGGATAGGTTAGAGAGAAGACGGTAGGGACAAATGGAGGTTGGAGGCCATAGACAGGAATAACATCAACTGTCTATAGTTTAGATGGTAGTGTACTTGGGAGGATATAGAGAGAAGACGTTAGGGACAAATGGAGGATGGAGGCATAGACAGGAATAACATCAACTGTCTTATAGTTTGTAGTGTACTTGGGAGGATAGGTTAGAGAGAAGACGTTAGGGACAAATGGAGGATGGAGGCCATAGACAGGAATAACATCAACTGTCTATAGTTTAGATGGTAGTGTACTTGGGAGGATAGGTTAGAGAGAAGACGTTAGGGACAAATGGAGGATGGAGGCCATAGACAGGAATAACATCAACTGTCTATAGTTTAGATGGTAGTGTACTTGGAGGATAGGTTAGAGTGAAGACGTTAGGGACAAATGGAGGTTGGAGGCCATAGACAGGAATAACATCAACTGTCTATAGTTTAGATGGTAGTGTACTTGGGAGGATAGGTTAGAGAGAAGACGTTAGGACAAATGGAGGATGGAGGCCATAGACAGGAATAACATCAACTGTCTATAGTTTAGATGGTAGTGTACTTGGGAGGATAGGTTAGAGTGAAGACGTAGGGACAAATGGAGGATGGAGGCCATAGACAGAATAACATCAACTGTCTATAGTTTAGATTGTAGTGTACTTGGGAGGATAGGTTAGAGAGAAGACGTTAGGGACAAATGGAGGATGGAGGCCATAGACAGGAATAACATCAACTGTCTAGTTTAGATGGTAGTGTACTTGGGAGGATAGGTTAGAGTGAAGACGTTAGGGACAAATGGAGGTTGGAGGCCATAGACAGGAATAACATCAACTGTCTATAGTTTAGATTGTAGTGTACTTGGGAGGATAGGTTAGAGAGAAGACGTTAGGGAAAATGGAGGATGGAGGCATAGACAGGAATAACATCAACTGTCTATAGTTTATTGTAGTGTACTTGGAGGATAGGTTAGAGAGAAGACGTAGGGACAAATGGAGGTTGGAGCCATAGACAGGAATAACATCAACTGTCTATGTTTAGATGGTAGTAGGATAGGTAGAGTGAAGACGGTAGGGACAAATGGAGGTTGGAGGCCATAGACAGGAATAACATCAACTGTCTATAGTTTAGATGGTAGTGTACTTGGGAGGATAGGAGAGAGAGACGTTAGGGACAAATGGAGGATGGAGGCCATAGACCAGGAATAACATCAACTGTCTATAGTTTAGATGGTAGTGTACTTGGGAGGATAGGTTAGAGTGAAGACGGTAGGGACAAATGGAGGTTGGAGGCCATAGACAGGAATAACATCAACTGTCTATAGTTTAGATTGTAGTGTACTTGGGAGGATAGGTTAGAGAGAAGACGTTAGGGACAATGGAGGATGGAGGCCATAGACAGGAATAACATCAACTGTCTATAGTTTAGATGGTAGTGTACTTGGGAGGATAGGTTAGAGTGAAGACGGTAGGGACAAATGGAGGTTGGAGGCCATAGACAGGAATAACATCAACTGTCTATAGTTTAGATGGTAGTGTACTTGGGAGGATAGGTTAGAGTGAAGCGGTTAGGGACAAATGGAGGTTGGAGGCCATAGACAGGAAGTAGACATCACACTGTCCCCTAATAGTTTAGAGGGTAGTGATACTTGGGAGGATCACGGTTAGGTGAGACGTAAGGGGATCAAAAATGGAGGATTTGGGAGGCCATATCGACAGGAGATAGACATCAACGGTCTATAGTTTTAGAGTCGGTAGTGTAAGCCTTGGGAGGTATAAGGTTTACGAGGAGAAGACGTTAGGGGACGATATGGGGGGCAGGGAATGGAGGCCAGTGAGAACAGGGAATAACATCACCAACTGATCCTATAAGTGTAAGATGTTAGGATGCGGTACTATGGGGAGGGAATAGGTTGAACAGAGTGAAGGACGGTAAAAGGACACGAATGGGCAGAGGTTGGAAGGCCATAGACGGAATAACATGCAACTGTCTATAGGTTTAGATGTAAGTGTACTCTGGGAGGATAGGCTTAGAGAGAGAGACCGTTAGGGACAAATGAGGATGGAGGCCATAGACAGGAATAGTTAACAGTGACGTGCTATAGTTTAGATGGTAGGTGTCTACTTGGGAGGACAGGCTAGAGAGAAGACGTTGAGGCGACAGGCTGATGGTAGGTAATGGCTGGAGGACCAATAGGACAGGTGAACATAAGTCGAGTCAACTGTCTAAGTAGTTCTAGATGGTAGTCGTACTTGGCCGGAGGAGTAGGTAGAAGGGAAGGACGGTAGGGACAAATGGAGGGTTGGAGGTCCATCAGTAGCAGGAATAACGAACGTTATAGATTGGTAGGCTGTACTTGGGAGGGTTACGGGTTAGAGCCAAGGAAGACGATTAGGGAGCCAAAACTGGAGGGAGTGGAGGCATAGGACAGGAAATAACATCAACTGTCCTACTAGGTTAGTATGGACAGTGGTAAGGTCTTGGGGAGATAGGTTAGATCCGATGACGGATAGGGGACAAATGGAGGTTGGAGGCCATATGACAGGAATAAGACATCAACTGTGCTATAGTTTGAGATTGTAGTGACTTGGGAGCATAGGTTTAAGAGAAGAAAGACGTTCAGGGACAAATGGAGGAGGAGCGCCATAGACAGCGGAATAAGCAACAACTGTCTTAGTTTAAGATGTAGTGTCACTTGGGAGGATCACGGTCTAGAGTGAAAGAGGTGGACAAATGGAGGTTGGAGGCCCTACATGGGAATAACATCAACTTCCTATAGTTAGTGGTAGTTGACTGGGAGGATAGGTTAGATGAGAGAAGACGTTAGGGACCTAATGAGATGGAGGCCATAGAACAGGAATCCACAAACATCGTCTTATAGTTACGAGTTGTAGTGTACTTGGGAGACGTAGGTTTAGAGAGCAAGACGTTAAGGACAAAGGAGGAGATGGAGCCATAGAGCAGGAATAACATCAACTTGGTCTATATGTTTAGATGGTAGTGTACATTGGGAGGATTAGGTTAGAGTGAAGACGCGTAGGGACAAATGCGAGGGTTGGAGGCCACATAGAACAGGCAATAACATGCAACTGCTCTATAAGTATGATGGTAAGTGTTAGCTTGGGGAAGGCCAGGTCTAGACACACACACGTTAGGGAAAATGGAGGAGAGGCAGAGCGAGGAAATAAACATCAACTGTCCTATAGTTTAAGAAATGGAGGTACTTCGGGAGGAGTAGGTTAGAGTGAAGACGGTAGGACAAATGGTTGGAGGCCACACACAGGATACATCAGGCTGTCTGCATAGTTGAGATATATGTATATATGCGTTAGGCACGAGTGAAGACGAAACCCCCACCACCACGAGAGAGAGCGAGAGAGATTACCAGGCTTTCACTCCTACCTACTCCTGCCAAGTACACTACCGATCTAAACGTAAGTACCAGCTGATGTTTATTGACCTGTTCTATGGCCCGCAACCTCCATTTTCACCCCTCACTCTAGACCATCCTCGCCAAGTACACTACCATGCTAAACTATAGACAGGTTGATTTTGCCTCGTCCATCGGCCCTCCATCCTCCATGCTGTCCCTTAACGCTTCTCTCATAGGCCTGTTGCCACGCATCGCAAGTAGCACTACCATCTAGAACTATAGACAGTTGTGGTTATTCCTGTCGTATGGACAAAAGCGTCCGAACCTCCATTTGGTCCCTAAGACCGTCCTTCGCACTCTAAACCTTAGTCCTCAAGTACACACCCATCAAACTATAGACAGTTTGATGATTATGTTCCTGTCTATGGCCTCCATCCTCTCATTTGTCCCTAACGTCTTCTCTCTAAACCTATCCTCCCAAAGTAAAATCTACAGATCTTGACAACTATATGACGTTTGATGTTATTACCGTCCTGTGGCCTCGCATCCTCGCATGTTGTCCCCTAAGCACTCTTCTCACTAAACCTATTCCTCCCAAGTGAACACGTACAGCTAAACGTATAGACAGTTGATGTTGTCCGTGAGGCCTCCAACCTCCATTTGTCCCTACCACTGGTCACTCTAACCTCCCGACAAGTAAACGAGCAGCCATGCAAACTAATATGAACAGTTGATGTTTATTTTCCTGTCTATGGCCTCGCATCGCTCATTTGTCCCTAACGTCTTCTCTCTAACGCTATACCTCCGTCATCCAATGTACAGGCACTACAATCTAGAACCTATATGACAGTTTATGGTATTAGGCTGTCTATGGGCCTCCAACCTCCATTTGTCCCTGACCGTCTCGATCTAACTATCCTCGCAGAAGGTAACACTAATCCATCTAAACTATGACATCTGATGGTTTTCCGTCTGATGCCTATCCATCCTCCAGTTTTGTCCTAAACGTCCTGTCTCTCTATACTCTATCCTCCACCAAGGACATGACTACCATCTCATAGACCAGTTGATGTTTATTCCGTCTATGCCCCTATCAACATCCATTGTCCCGGCGACCGGATCTTCCACTCCTCACCTATCCCCAAGTACACTACCAAATCTAAGAACTATAGACAAGTTGAATGTTATCCGTGTCTATGGCGGCCCATCCTCCATTTGTCATAACGTCTTCTCTCTACCTGGCCTCTCAAGTAACACTACCATCTAAACTGGATAGACATGTGTATGTTAAATTCCTGTTCTATGGCTCCATCCTGAATTTTGTCCGCTAAGCGGTCTTCTCGTCTAACTCTATCCTAGCCTCAAGTAGCACTACATCTTAACTATGACAGTTGGATTTACCTGTCTTATGGCCTCCAAACCTCCAATTTGCCCGCAACCTTCTTCACTACTAACCCTATTCCTCCCAGACATCTATCACGATCTTAAACTATGAGACACGTTGAATTGCTATCCTGTCTAGGCGTCGTCCATCCTCCATTTTGTCTCCTAACGTCTTCTCTCTGAACCTATCCTCCCAAGTCACACTACACATTATACTATAGCACAGTTGATGTTATGCCTGTCTATCGGCCTCCAGACCTCCATTTGTCCTACCGCGTCTTCAGCTCTAACCTAGTCCCACAGAATACACTACTAACTAAACTATAGAACAGTATGAAGTTATTCTTCTAATGGCCTCCAATCCTCCAATTGGTCCCCTGAGCCGGTCTTCACTTCTAAGCTGCCGTATAGCCTCGTCCAAGTACACGCTACCACTAAACTATATGACAGCTGATGTTATTCCGTACTATGGCCTCCAACCCATTTGTCCTACAGAGTCATCACTCAACTCTATCCTCCAAGTACACTACCGATCTAAAAACTATCAGGAGCAGCTTGATGTTATTCCGTGTCTCATATGGACGCGACTTTCTCCACTCTAACGAGTTTGGATCTCCGTAACTGTCTCTTTCATTCTCTAGCCTGTCCACCCAAGTACACACTACCAGTCTAAACTATAGACAGTTGGAACTCGTTATTGCCTGCTCGGATGGATCCAACCTCGCCATCTTGTCCTGACGCGTCTTTCTACTCTAAAGGTGCTATCGCTCGCCGCAAGTACGAGCTGCACCCAATTCTAAACTATAGACCAGGTTGAGTGGTTATTCGCTGTCTGTGGCCTCCATCCTCCATTGTCCTCACCACGTCTCTCTCTAACGATATCCTCCGCAATAACCTAATCTTCATCTAAACTATAGGACACTTGAGTGTTATTCTGTCTAATGGCCTCCAACCTCGCATTTGTGCCCTACCGTCTTACGACTCTAACGTTAAGCCATCGCCAAGTTACTGCTACCATGGCTAAACGATAGACACGTTTGATGTTAGTCCTGTCCTATTGGCCGCGCAACCTCCGATGGTGTGTGCGCCTAAAACTGGTCTCTCTCTAACCTAATCTCGCCAAGTAGCACACAATCTAAACTATAAGGACAGTTGAACTTTTTCCTGTCTATGGCCTCCATCATCTCCAGTTGTCCCTAGAACAGTTCTTCTCTCTAACCATTCCCACCAAGTACAACTTACAAGTCTGAAACTATAGCCATTGATGTGTTATTGGTCTGCTATGGCCGTACTGCAAGCGCTCCTATGCTTGCGCCAACAGTCCTTCACTCAACCTAGTTCATGCCCCCAAGCTACACTACCGGATTAAACTGATAGACAACGTTGATAGAGTTATTCCTGCTCTATGGCCTCCATCGTCTCCATTGATCCTAAACGTCTTCTCTCTAACGTCTATCCAAACCAGGTACATCTAACAATCTAGAACTATAGGACAGTTGAATGTTACTTCCTGTCTAGGGCCTCCAACCTACCCATTTGTCCCTAACGTCCTTCACTCTAACCTATCCTCCTCAAGATCGCACTTATACTCGATGTCTCAAATCGTATGAGGACCAGTTGATGTCTATCTGCCTGTCTATGGCCCCTTTCATCGCTCCCATTCGTCCCGTAACGTCTTCCGAGCTTAACACTATCCTCGCCCAAGGAAGGTAACACGTGACCATCTAAACGTAATAGACAGTTGATGTTATTACACTGTCTAGGCCCTCCAACCTCCCATTTTGGCCCTACCCGCAGTCTCCAACTCTGAACCCTATCCTCCCAATAGCAGGCCAAACCTGATCGCTAAACTCATGAGGACATGTTGAATAGTGTGCTTGCGGTACTAGGATGGACCATCTGCATCCTCTCTTTATGTCGGCCCACGAAGCGTGCTAATCTCTCTACACCTTAGTCACTCCTATGGTACACTCAATCTAAACTATAGATCAGGTTGAGTGTTATTCGTCTTATGCCTCCAGCGCGATTCTTGTTCACCTTAAACGTCTCTCAACTAACCTACCTCCCAAGTACTATCCCTATCTACTATAGACAGTTGAATTATTTGCCTGTAAGTGGCCTCCACCTCCCATTCGTCCCTAAACCGGTCTCCTCTAACCCGTAGTCCTCACAAGTACACACCATCTAAACTACTAGAGCACGTTGATGTTAGTCTGTCTATGGCCTCCATCCTCCATTGTCCTTGAACGTCTTTCTCTCTAACCTTATCTCCCAAGGATACATGCTACAAATCTAAACTATAGACAGTTGATGTATTGCCTGTTCCTATGGCCTCCTAAACCTCCATTTGTCCCTACCGTCTTCGATCTAACCTACCCCCACGGTACAAGCTACCATCTAAACTAAGACAGTTATGTTATTCTGTCTATGGTCCTCCCAATCTCCATTTGTCCCTAAGTCTCTCTCTAACGCTATCCTCTCCAAGTACACGACATCTATTAGAACACGTTGATGTATATTGCTGTTATGGCCTTCAACCCTCCAGTTGTCCCTACGCGTCTTCACTCTAACCTATCCTCCCAAGTACACTACAAATCTAAAAACTATAAGATCCGTTGATTTTATGCACGCTGTCTATGGCCTCGCATGCCTCCACCCAGCTTTGTCGCCAAGTGTCTCCTCTCTTAGCTGCCTGCCCGGCCAAGGCTACACTACCATCTAAAAACTATTAGACAGGTTGAGTATTCAGCGCTGCCTTATGGCCCTTTCCATCCCATCATTTGTCCCTAACGTTCTCTCTAACCTATCCTCCCGCAAGTACAACTATCCAATCAAGGCGCGGCACAGCCTAAACTATAGACCACTGCAGTCAGGCTGTCTATGGCCTCGCAACCTCCATTTTCGCCTACCGTCTTCACTTCTGAACAAGCTATCCTCTCAAGTAACACACTACCTATCTGAAACTATAGCAGTTGAGTTTATTCCCTGGTGCTAGAGCCTCCTCCCACATTTGTCCCAACGTCTTCGCTCTAACCTATCCTCCCAAGTACCAGCTAGCCCGCATCTAAACTCCTAGCACATGTTTGATGTTATGCCTGTCTCATGAGAACCTCCAACCGGCCATTGTTCCCCTACCGTCCCTTACATCCCAAACTATCCTCCAATAACACTACCATCTAAACTATAGACATTTGATGTTATATGCTTCATGGGCCTCCACCGCCATTTGTCCCACGTCTTCAAACTCTATACCTATCCTCCCCAAGTCACTACCCTCTAAATAAATAGATGAATGTTAATTCCTGTCGTATGCCCGTCCCAACCTTTCCATTTTTTCCCGCTAACCGTCTTCACTCGAACCTAAATCCTCGCCAAGTACAACGCCACAGACTACCGAAGTCTAAACTGATAACAGTTATGTTCATTCCTCCCATAGGCCCTCCCCCCATGGCCTCTGCAGTTGTCCCTAACTGTCTCTTCTAGCCGCTGTCCCTCCCCAAGTACACGCTACCATCTAAAACTATAGACAGAGAGGTTATTCCTGTCTATGGCCTCTCAACCTCCAATTGATGTCCCTACCGGTCTCAGCTCTAACCTATCCTCACAAGTACACTACCCATCTAAACGCTATAGACAGATTGAGTTATTGCCCTGCTATGGCCCCATCCTCCATTTGTCGTAACGTTCTTCCTTCTATAGCCTATCCTCCCAAAGATAACAGCGACCAGCTACAAACAGTCAGATCAGTTGATGTTAAGCCCGTCTAAGTGGCCTCAAGTCCGTCCATGTTGTCCTATCCGTCTTCAGCTCTAGACGCCAAATCCTCCAGTACACTACCTATTCATAAACTATAGACAGTTGATGTTATTGTGCTCTGTCTATGGCCTCGCCAACGCATCCATGTTGGTCCCTACCCCACGGGTCTTCTCTCTAACCGTCATCCTCACCAAGTACATTCACATATCCTAAACGTATAATGAACAGTTGATGTTAGTTCTGTCTGATGGCCCTCCAACCTCCATTTGGTCCCTAACTGTCTCTCACCTCGTAACTCTTCCTCCCAATTACCACTACCATCTAAACTATAGATCAGTGAATGTTATCCTGTCTAATGGCCCTCCATGCCCCATGTTGTTCCCCTACGTCCTCTCTCTAACCTATTCTCCCCAAGTAACACTACCATGCTAAACTATAACAGTGATGTTATTTCCCTGTCTATGGGCCCCTGCCACCTCCATTTGTCCCAACCCACGTCTCACTCTAACTCTTAATCCCCCAATAATCTACCATTCTAAATATAGACAGTTGAGTATTCCTGTCTATGCCGTCCATCGTCAATTTGTCCTAACGCCTTCTCTCTAACACTATCCTCTGCAAAGGTACACTTAACCATCTAAACTATAGACAAGTTGATTTCAATTCCTTCTTGGCCCACTCCATCTCATTTGTCCCTCCGCTTCACTCTAACCTATCCCGCAAGTACACACATACCGATCTAAACTATAAGACAGTGATGGTTATTCCTGTCTATGGCCCTCCAACCTCCATGTCCCTACCTCCTTCACGTCTAGACCTATCCTCCCAAGTACAGACTACCATCTAAACTATAGACAGCTGATGTTATTCCTGCTTGGCTCCAACCCCATTTTCCCTACCGCTTCACTCTAACACTACCTCTCAAAGTACACATACCATCTAAACTAATCGAACTTGTGATGTTTATTCCGTCTATGGCCTCCTCTCCATTGTCCCCCTACGTCTTCTCTCTAACTCCATCCTCTCCAAGTACACGGAATCCCTAACTATAGACAAGTTGATGTTATCCTGTCTATGGCCCTTCCATCCCCCGTCCATTTGTCCCTTAAACGTCTCTCTCTTAGCCTGGTCCCGCCAAGTAACTTACCTAATCTAAACTAATTAGACATTGATGTTAATTGCCTGTCTATGGCCTCCACCTCCATTTGTCCCCTAACGTCTTCTCCTCTAGCCTTGTGCCTACTCAAGTACACTACTACCACCTAACTAAGACAGTTGACTTTATTCCTGTCTAGCTCCAACCCTCCATTGCCTACCGTCTCACTCTAACCTATCCCGCTCCCAAGTCACTGACCGATCTAAACTATTAAGAACAGTTACATGGTTATTTCCTGCTATTGGCCTCCAACCTCCATTTGTCCCTACCGTCTTCACTCCAACCATCCTCCCAAGTACATCTACCCATCTAAACTATAGACAGTTGAATGTTATTCCGGTCTATGGCCTCCATCCCCATTTTGTCTAACGTCTTCTCTCTAAGCCTGTCTCCCCGTACCTACCAATGCTAAACTCATAGAAGTTGATGTTATTCCTGTCTAATGGCCTCCATCCTCCCATTGGTCCGCTAAACGTCTTCTCTCTAACCTACCCCCAAGTGACACTACGCCATCTAAACTAATAGACAGTTGTGTTATTCCTGTCTATGGCCTCCATCCTCGCATTTTGTCCTAAACGTCTCTCTCAAACTCTAGCTCCCAAGGTACACTACGGCATCTAACTATACGACATTGATGTTATTCTGTCTATGCGCCTCGCACATCCGAAACGTCCTTCAACTCTAACCTATCCCCAGTAAAGCACCGATGCTAAACTAATAGATCAGTTTGATGTTAATCCTGTGCTATGGGACCTCGCGAACCTTCCCATTAATGTGCCCTGAAGTCTCTACTTCACTAGACTATATTCCCAATTATTTCCTAACTTCTAAGAGAAAGTACAATAGAGTTAAACTAATCTCTATTATAAAGAAGTTATGTAACTGTCTATTAGTAAACGAAACTACGTCCCATCTACTGATCGGTCACGAATCTCCTTATTTATTTTACACTTAATTCTAACGATTAAATGAAAATAGTCCATCATTTAGTCCTGTATCGTATCTAATGTATTAAGTATTGTCGTATGCATATATTGCTGAGGTAAGATTTTCCGCAAAACACTCATATGTATTAAATGTAGTTTACGTAGGCAAATCCCAACTTTGCGGGTCGAAGACCACAGAGGTCCAAAGTTAAATGTTGGTCGCCGCTGGGTATTGTACCCTCAAACTGGGCAATACCCAGTCTTGTCTCTGTAATAATCAATGGGAAGATATTTGCCGGTGGGGGGACGGACCCGCTGGGAACGCTGTGTATATTCCATTACATAGTCCCAGTGGACAGAAACCACCGGACCCACAGGTCGCCGAAACTCAAAGCCCGTGTTATCATTAGGTATTTACGCTCGCATCCAACAGGCAGGTATGATGCCAGGGTTTTGTTAAAATGGTGGGAGGACGGCTACAAACTAATCTCATGGGATTGTGGCAAGAAAATTCGTAGATCCCGTCGGATAATAGGGCGACCCCCTCAAAAGGGGTGCACCATCATGGCAATGAAAGGCAAGGTAAAACCGCGAGACTCTGCCCTTAAATCATAGGGTTGCCCTGTGTGGGGAGGGGGATGGACCGCCCTGGATTCGCAATTCACCGTATTAGCCCAGGCGACAGCGCCTCAGTGGCCCGAGAGACCACTGGGTCCCACGGAGGTCTACGAAGAAAGGCGCTGTTTAGTTAATTCGAGCGTTAAAAGAGTCCTGAATATGGATGTATCATATTATCTCTCCTAAAAATAAAGATTATCCAGTAGGGTATGGTTTGTGAAGATATTTGCACAATGATTTTAACAAAACTGGGTTGTGATAAATAAGATGTCACTGGGGTGTTAACTGGATTTCTAATGATTCATTCAATGTTAGTCTCAAACATATTCAAAGCTAATCCTATATATAATTTTTGATATAGAAATCAATTCAAAAATAACGTCAAAATAAGTGTAAACCATATTCTAATTTTCGGTTCTATATATTAGTTCTGAGTTGATAACCCGGAGGGTCTCCGTTCCTTACAAGAGCAGCCTGGGCAGAAGTAACAGCCCTGTTATTCACTATAGAAGAGTAGTGAGAACAGCACCGAGGGAAGGCTTGTCTTAACATAGGTAACCGTGTTAGCGGCAAGCTAGCCGTTCCTTGTACCATTAATTGGATAGAATACATTCATTACTGCATTTTAGCTCTACCTCGGCACTTGACTGTTTC
>CM042161.1:47356650-47369150 GCA_023376005.1 Doryteuthis pealeii
AAAGAGAGATATACGATTTCATATTTGATTTTATAAATCATAGGAAGCTATATACTACTAGGCATTTTAATTTAGATTTAATTAGATAATAATAATAATAGATACTAATACACCCAAAATTAGTCAAAAAGCAATTTTGAAATTTGTTTTTGTATGTTGTTTTTATTTCATTTTTTTTAACATTTAAAAATATTTACAGACTCTCTCTCTCCTCTCTCTCTCTCTCTCTCTCTCTCTCATTCTTATTTTTCTGAAAACAAATTGTCCCACGTGACATGACCGAAATTTTGGGATAGCGGGTGAGAATCACGGTTTATAGTAATCTGTAACGAAGGAGTTACCGGAAGAATTTAGTGTACAATCAATGAATATTTGAGACTGGAAAGTTTAACAAGGGAAAAATGTTAAAAAATTCGACACGACGAACGACTCGAACTCGCAATCTTCTGATTCGAAAAGTCAGACGCCTTATCCGTTAGGCCACGCGGCAGTAATATATCTAGAAAATTTCAGTTCTCTTAACTATGGAAGTAATTAATTTTCATGAAAGAAAATAAAATCATATTTTCACGGAAGAAATAATAAAATGAAGAAAACCCGTTAATTATTAAGATAGTCTGTTTTCTTTTTTCTTGAATGTTTGTTGATTGAAAAAATGTGACAATTTCTCATAGAATAGGACGTGAAAAAGAGTAAGCGGTTTCAAACAATGCGATGATAATTTTCATGCTCCCTGTAGCGCTCCCATATGGCTAGTGGTTAGGATTCCTGGCTTTCACCCAGGCGGCCGGGTTCGATCCCGGTGTGGGAACGTAACTTTTTTTTTTCTTTTTCGTTTTCTTTCTCAGAAGTAGTTTCTATTTTATGAAAACAGTTTTGAACCGAGTCGTTGAGGGGCTCGGATGAAAAGTTCTCTGTTGATTCCAGCACTGCCTCTCGTCTAAAATGCAGGGATGAGTTTATTTCCCGACGCATGAGGCTTTTTTAGAGCCACATAGGCACAATTAAACGAGCTTTTGTCACATTTGGCTTGCTAGATAGTCAACAAATACGATTTTGAACTCAGAAGTTTCCTGTATTTATATTGTAGTTGAAACGACAATAATTGATACACTATTACTGACACTGATTCTTCGACTAATATACTCAATATATATGTGATAAGACCAAGTATGAAAAGTATTATTGCTGCTGATATGATAAAGTGTATATTATGTGACTAATTTTCATCGTCATCCATATGGTCTAGTGGTTAGGATTCCTGGCTTTCACCCAGGCGGCCCGGGTTCGATTCCCGGTGTGGGAACGTAACTTTTCATCTCTTTCTAACAAGTAGATGGATCTAAAGAGAATTACCGTCCAGAATTTGGCAATATAAGATCACACCTTAGTGTTTTCACAATCAGAGAAGATTTCATATTTGATTGTTATAAAATTCATGGATACATATATACATACTAGCAATTTTTAAATTTAGATTCTAAATTGGCATATTTATGTATACATATCCAAAAATTAGTCAAAAAGCAATTTTGAATTTGTTTTTTGTTGTTGTTTTTTTTCATTTTTTTTAACATTTAAAAATATTTACAAGACTCTCTCTTCTCTCTCTCTCTCCTCTCTTCTCTTCATTCTTATTTTTCTGAAACATGTCCCACGTGACCATGACCGAAATTTTGGGATAGCTGGGTGAGAATCACGGTTTATAGTAATCTGTAACGAAGGAGTTTACCCGGAAGAATTTAGTGTAACAATCAATGAATATTTGAGACTGGAAAGTTTAACAAGGGAAAATGTTTAAAAATTCGACCCACGACGAGACTCGAACTCGCAATCTTCTGATTCGAAGGTCAGAGCCTTATCCGTTAGGCCACGCGGCCAGTTATATATCTAGTAAATTTCAGTTCTCTTAACTATGGAGATAATTATATTTTCAATGAAAAATAATAAAATCATTTTCACGGAAGAAATAATAAAATGAAGAAAACCGTTAATTATTAAGATAGTCTGTTTTTCTTTTTTCTTGAATGTTTGTGAATTTGAAAAAAAAATGTGACAATTCTCATAGAATAGGACGTGAAAAAGAGTAAGCGGTTTCAAACAATGCGATGATAATTTTCATGCTCCCTGTAGCCGCTCATATGGTCTAGTGTTAGGATTCCTGGCTTTCACCCAGGCGGCCCGGGTTCGATTCCCGGTGTGGGAACGTAACTTTTTTTTTTCTTTTTCGTTTTCTTTCTCAGAGTAGTTTCTATTTTTATGAAACAGTTTTGAACCGGTCGTTGAGGGGCTCGGATGAAAAGTTCTCTGTTGATCAGCACTGCCCTCTCGTCTAAATGGAGGGATGAGTTTTATTTCCCGACGCATGAGGCTTTTTTAGAGCCACCATAGGCACAATAAACGAGCTTTTGTCACATTTGGCTTGCTAGATAGTCAACAAATACGATTTTGAACTCAGAAGTTTCCTGTATTTATATTGTAGTTGAAACGACAATAATTTGATACACTATTACTGACACTGAATTCTTCGACTAATATACTCAATATATATGGATAAAAGACCAAGTATGAAAGTATTATTGCTGCTGATATGATAAAGTGTATATTATGTGACTAATTTTCATCGTCATCCCATATGGTCTAGTGGTTAGGATTCCTGGCTTTCAACCAGGCGGCCCGGGTTCGATTCCGGTGTGGGACGTAACTTTTTCATCTCTTTCTAACAAGTAGATGGATCTAAAGAGAATTACCGTCCAGAATTCTGGCATATAAGATCACACTTAGTGTTTCTCACAATCAGAACGATTTCATATTTGATTGTTATAAATTGTAGGATCATATAACATACTAGCAATTTTAAATTTAGATTCTAAATTGCAATTTATGTATACATATCCCAAATTAGTCAAAAAGCATTTTGAATTTGTTTTTTGTTGTTGTTTTTTTCATTTTTTTAACATTTAAAAATTTACAAGACCTCTCTCTCTCTCTCTCTCTCTCTCTCTCTCTCATTCTTATTTTTCTGAAACATGTCCCACATGAACATGACCGAAATTTTGGGATAGCTGGGTGAGAATCAACGGTTTATAGTAATCTGTAACGAGGAGTTACCGGAAGAAATTTAGTGTAAAATCAATGAATATTTGAGACTGGAAAGTTTAACAAGGGAAAATGTTTAAAAATTCGACCACGAGACTCGAACTCGCAATCTTCTGATTCGAAGTCAGACGCCTTAATCCGTTAGGCCACGCGGCCGTTATATATCTAGTAAATTTCGTTCTCTTAACTATGGAGATAATTATATTTTCATGAAAGAAATAATAAAATCAATATTTCACGGAGAAATAATAAAATGAGAAAAACCCGTTAATTATTAAGATAGTCTGTTTTTCTTTTTTTCTTGAATGTTTGTGAATTTGAAAAAAAATGTGACAATTTCTCATAGAATGGACTGAAAAAAGAGTAAGCGGTTTCAAACAATGCGATGATAATTTTCATGCTCCCTGTAGCCGCTCCCATATGGTCTAGTGGTTAGGATTCTGGCTTTCACCAGGCGGCCGGGTTCGATTCCGGTGTGGGAACGTAACTTTTTTTTTTTTTTCGTTTTCTTTCTCAGAAGTAGTTTTCTTTTATGAAAACAGTTTTGACCGAGTCGTTGAGGGGCTCGGATGAAAAGTTCTCTGTTGATTCCAGCACCTGCCTCTCGTCTAAAATGGCAGGGATGAGTTTTTTCCGACGATGAGGCTTTTTAGAGCCCATAAGGCACAGATAACGAGCTTTTGTCAATTTGGCTTGCTAGAAAGTCAACAAATACGATTTTTGAACTCAGAAGTTCCTGATTTATATTGTAGTTGAAACGACAAATATTTGATACACTATTACTGACACTGAATTCTTAACTAATAATACTCAATATATGTGATAAAGACAAGTAATGAAAAAGTATATTGCTGCTGATATGATAAAAGTGTATATTATGTGACTAATTTTCATCGTCATCCCATAATGGTTAGTGGTTTAGGATTCTGGCTTTCACCCAGGCGGCCCGGGTTCGATTCCCGGTGTGGGACGTTAACTTTTTCATCTCTTTCTAACAAGTAGATGGATCTAAAGAGAATTACCGTCAGAATTCTGGATATAAGATACACTTAGTGTTTCTCACAATCAGAACGATTTCATATTTGATTGTTATAAAATCATAGGATACATTATACATACTAGCATTTAAATTTAGATTCTAAATTGCATATTTATGTATACATATCCAAAAATTAGTCAAAAAAAGCAATTTTGAATTTGTTTTTTGTTGTTGTTTTTTTCATTTTTTTAACATTTAAAATATTTACAAGACTCTCTCTCTCTCTCTCTCTCTCTCTCTCTCTTATTTTTCTGAAAACATGTCCCCGTGACACATGACCGAAATTTTGGGTAGTGGGTGAGAATCACGGTTTATAGTAATCTGTAACGAAGGGTTTTACGGAAAAATTTAGTGTAAAATCAATGATATTTGAGACTGGAAAGTTACAAGGGAAAATGTTTAAAAATTCGACACGACGAGACTCGAATCGCAATCTTCTGATTCGAAGTCAGACGCCTTATCCGTTAGGCCAGCGGCCAGTTATATATCTAGTAAATTTCAGTTCTCTTAACTATGGAGATAATTATATTTTCATGAAAGAATAATAAAAATCATATTTTCACGGAAGAAAAATAAAAATGAAGAAAAACCCGTTAATTATTAAGATAGCTGTTTTTCTTTTTTTCTTGAATGTTTGTGAATTTGAAAAAAATTGACAATTTCTCATAGAATAGGACGTGAAAAAAGAGTAAGCGGTTTCAAAACATGCGTGATAATTTTCATGCTCCTGTAGCCGCTCCCATATGGTCTAGTGGTTAGGATTCTGGCTTTCACCCAGGGGCCCGGGTTGATTCCCGGTGTGGGAACGTAACTTTTTTTTCTTTTTCGTTTTCTTTCTCAGAAGTAGTTTCTATTTTATGAAAACAGTTTTTGAACGAGTCGTTGAGGCTCGGATGAAAGTTCTCTGTTGAATCCAGCACCTGCCCTCTCGTCTAAAAATGGCAGGGATGAGTTTATTTCCCGACGCATGAGGCTTTTTTAGAGCCACCATAGGCACAATAACGAGCTTTTGTCACATTTGGGCTTGCTAGATAGTCAACAAATACGATTTGAACTCAGAAGTTTCCTGTATTTATATTGTAGTTGAAACGACAATAATTTGATACACTATTACTGACACTGAATTCTTCGCTAATAATAATCAATATATATGTGATAAGACCAAGTATGAAAAAGTATTATTGCTGCCTGATATGATAAAGTGTATATTATGTGACTAATTTTCATCGTCATCCCATATGGTCTAGTGGTTAGGATTCCTGGCTTTCACCCAGGCGGCCCGGGTTCGATTCCGGTGTGGGAACGTAACTTTTTCATCTCTTTCTAACAAGTAGATGGATCTAAAGAGAATTACCGTCCAGAATTCTGGCATATAAGATCACACCTTAGTGTTTCTCACAATCAGAACGATTTCATATTCGATTGTTATAAAATTCATAGGATACATATTATACATACTAGCAATTTTAAATTTAGATTCTAAATTGCATATTTATGTATACATATCACAAAAATTAGTCAAAAAGCCAATTTGAATTTGTTTTGTTGGTTTTTTTTTTCATTTTTTTTAACATTTAAAATATTTACAAGACTCTCTCTCTCTCTCTCTTCTCTCTCTCTCTCTCTCATTCTTATTTTTCTGAAAACATGTCCCACGTGACACATGACCGAAATTTTGGGATAGCTGGGTGAGAATCACGGTTATAGTAATCTGTAACGAAGGAGTTACCGGAAGAAATTTAGTGTAACAATCAATGAATATTTGAGACTGGAAAGTTTAACAAGGGAAAATGTTTAAAAATTGACCACGACGAGACTCGAACTCGCAATCTTCTGATTCGAAGTCAGACGCCTTATCTTAGGCACGCACCAGTTGTATATCTAGTAAATTTCAGTAATATAGATAAATTAATTTTCATGAAAAGAAATGGATATTCGAAAAGATCGACGCTATAGGATTCCTGGCTTTCACCCAGGCGGCCCGATTCGAATTCCCGGTGTGGGAACGTAAACTTTTTCATCTCTTTCTAACAAGTAGATGGATCTAAAAGAGAATTACCGTCCAGGGTACCTAGAATAAATTTAGATTCTAAATTGCATATTATGCATCCAAAAAATTAGTCAAAAAGCAAATTTTTTTTTGGTTTTTTAACATTTAAATATTTACAAGACTCTCTCTCTCTCTCTCTCTCTCTTCTCTCTCTCTCATTTTCTTAAAACTTGTCCCACGTGACACACCACCGAAATTTTGGGATATCTCTGGTGAGAATCACGGTTTAAAGTAATCTGTAAGGAGTTACCTATTTGACTGAATGTAACAAGGGAAAATGTTTAAAAATTCGACCATCGAACTCGCAATCTTCATGGAGAAATAATAAAAATCATATTTTACGTTAATACCGTCGACATTCTCCTTTCAATGGAAGAGGCGCCTCGGGCACCGGGCAATAAACCCATCTCTGCCCCTATAACTCGAGGGGCAGGTGTTATCTGAGGGGTATTCTCCCCTGGGATCAACGTTGTTAATTACTTCTGTGATACTAATGTAAATAAATACAACATCTACTGTTATTCTGAGACTAGGAGATGATTTTCGAAGTCCATGTGAGGACTGAACTCACTCAAGTAGAAAAATTCGATTCCGGCCTACCATCGAAATACCTGCTTAGCAGCAAATCAGCTGTCAGTATTATTTGTATTATTCGGACTATTGTCCTCATCTTCATTGTGATTTGTACTCCGGCCTTCTTCACGTATTTCTTGTCGGACTCGGGAACCTTCTTTTTGGACTCGGGAACCTTCTTGTCTTAATGGGAACCTTGTCGAAATCGGAGATCACGAACTTTTGAACCTAACCCTTTATTCAGTCCACGGGTTTATCCTTCTCATTCCGCTAATCATAGCTGGGTATAGGTGTTAAGCATAGAATAATAATTAACACAGCTTAACAGAATTTTGCAGGCAATATGATTGATAGAAGGGAAATATATTGTTTTATATATTATTAAATATATCCAACCACCAACATAATCCTGATAATTTCTATCGAACTCTGACAGTTATTTTGCTCCATATAATCCTTATTCAATGGCTGAACGGAAACACTCAAAACATAAATGTGCCAAATTTTAACTGATGTTGTAACTTTGCTTGTGAACAAAATCCAAACTCTATTTTGGGTACAAATAATGTTCAATATATATAGAATAATAATTTAAAGAAAACAAGATTTTTATATGCAGTGCCACATTGCGATTTTTCCACTTATTGCTATGAAAAAATCAGAACTCAAAAATAATTTTAAAAGAATTAATTGTATGCCTATTTTGATAACATTTTTGGATTTCTCATGCTAAAAAGCTTCTATAAACCAATGTTTTGGAGTAGGGAAGCTCTAGATCTCATTTTATAGACAAAAATAGATTACAAAATGTGGCCATTTTTCTCCCCCCCCCCCTCAAATTTTTTCGAGTTTAAAATCAACATAACTCGGAATAGCTTTGGAATTGGAAGCTCAAATTTGGGGGATTGTCTAACTTTAACCTAGTCCGCACCTGGAAAAAATTTCAGAAAAATCGAAGGGCGTGACAATTTTACTTACTTCATATGATTTCAAGTATTAAGAATTTTCAAATATCTCTATTTGATCCATGAGTACAACAACTCCGGGTCAGAGTGAAGCTGGAAGTAATGCCAACGAAGGAGTGACTGTACCCCCCCCAGTGCTCATTACCGGATTCAGTTAGTATCATACCCAGACACTCCTGTGGTTGGGGTTTTACCCCCAGCAGGAGATACAGTCGGCGTATTCTTAGCATCGCAGACAGGGTTGATGATTTGAGAGACTAACCTGCTAATTATCTTTACACAGCAGGGAACAAGAGGGAGGATGAAAAGAGGTGGGCTGTGGTGCATTCGGGTGTGTTAAGTGTGTGTAGATATTAACGCAGTTGATGGCAGAATTGTGTATCTACGACCTTGTGTGTTTATGAGTGTGTACGTGCAAAGGTAAGGATGTTCACACGCATTCCTTTTATTTTGGAATGCCTAAATATTTGCTCTTGTCAGAATTGTTTTTATATCCTGCCAATCATACGTGTAAAAACCAATCAAATTCGGGTTTTACATTTTCATTCCTACCTTCATTCCTCCTCACACTACCACATAACCCATTTCCTTCCATTCTTTCTTTCTTTCCTTCTTTTACAATCCACCATAATTAATTATTTGCCTATGAACCTCTTTGTTCTTTCTTTTTGCTATATTCTTTCTTTTTTTCTATCTTTCTTTCTTTCTTACTGATAAGCAATAATTATTTTCTTTCTTTCTTTCTTTCTTTCTTTCTTTCTTTCTAACTAGCCATACTAATCTTTCTTTCCTTCCATCTCATCTTTCTTTCTTACTGATAAGCCATGCTTATTTTCTTTCTTTTTTTCTTTCTTTCTTTCTTTCTTTTTATCTTACCAAATAGCCATAATAATCTTTCTTTCCTTACATCTCGTCTTTCTCTCTTTTTTCCCCTATATTCTTTCTTTCTCTCTTTATTTCTTTCTGCCATATTACGATATATATATTTGCCAATCCCTCCGCACGAGCAAGACGCGACACAACGTCAATTTCTTAAGCGGCGTTTAACAGGCTTAAATTCAGAGTTTTCCTTCTTCTAGACTGGTTACCAAGCCAAGGTTAAAGAGCCCAGTCTATCCTACCATTTATCCATAGCTGGAGGGAGATTAGTTGGATGCAGACCTTTCCCAAGAGTATTAGCGCTATGTGAAATGCAAACAGTCTCGTCCGGGATTTGAACTCGGGTCAACGAGTCCATTCCCCACGACTCTAGCCATTACACCACGCGCCTTCATATATATATAAATATATATATATAAATTTTCTCCACACACACACACACACACACACATATATATATATATATATATGGGAGAATATGTGCTTAATTGAAGTCGTACCTAATTTTGAAAGTTAATTGATTAATAATTAATTAATTAGGCGGGCATACCTATTCAAATGTAAGGCTAAACAAATCGAGAAAAATCAATCTCTGTATGTACATTTCGGCCTATTAGGCCTCATCAGCAGAACTATAGATAGGAAGACCGCTTTGTGCGTGATCCGAACCCTAACTGTCAAGCTGACAGACGAGGACCGTAACCCCTACACCAACCGGACTTTCTTAGATTTTTCGTTTTGTTTAGAAGTAGATTTTTATTCCTCTTATAGTGACTTTTTCTACACGACAGTATGAGAAGTAAATACACAAACGATATGTTTTGATATGGCTTTTTTAGCCGATAATTTTTGGGGGAATATGTGCTTAATCTCTTTTCCTTAAAGTTGGAAAAAGGATTGTGTTCGTGTGTTTGTTTTAATTTCTTTTCCTTAAGTTTGGGAAAAGAAATGTGTACGCGTGTTTATTCTTATTTTGATATAAAATATAGAATTGTATTCTATAGTTTCCAAAACTAACCTTTGGTACCGAAAAGGACGTAGGTAATTATCACAACAAAACTACTTCTTTACCAAACTAAGTAAGTAAAGAAGGCGGAATGACTTATTGTTGGTATCAGCCGAAAAGCAAGAGAATCTATCCCCTTTTCAGTTGCGCTAGACCAGTGAGATTGTTTTTGCACATACCATCCGCTGCTCACTTTACCACTCAGATCAAAGCTGTGCTACTCATGCGCTGAATTGGCGAGGGCAGGTATCGAACCCGGAACCTTTTGCTTCCGAGGCAGATGCCCTACTAACTGAAACAAACCACATATAAAAGAAATAGATTATGTGAAGAGACAAGTAGACTTGAAAAAGTTGAACCTTGGCATATTATCATCTATAAATAAATATATCCCCTGAATATTTTGTTTGAATATTTTTATACTCTCTCTCTCTCTCTCTCTCTCTCTCTCTCACACACACACACACACACACACACACACACACACATACACACACACACACACACATGTGTTTGTGTATGTTTGTAAATGATAGGCAAATCCCAATGGGAGAAATATATTTGATAATCTAGTTAGATTACGAGTCTTGCATTTGCAATGGCTTCAGTATTTCAAGGGTTAGTTACTTGATAGAGAAATTGCAGGATGCAGTATTGTACATTTTGACTTTTGAATTTGGTTAAATTTTGACTTGAATTGATGACAAAAAAAACAATTTTATAAAGTGTTGATTGGAGGTTGTGTTTAAGTAACTACAAATTATATTCTTAGATTACCATCAAATGATAAACCTTTTTTTTTTACTTTCTCTTTCAAGTATGTTTTTATATGAAAGCCATAGAAACAAGATCTTTTATATCTTCATTGAAAAAGTGAGACATATGGCATATTGATTTGTACGGAAGATGAAGTGAAAAGGAAAGTTCTTTTCCATAAAAGGAAACAATTTTTGCCAAACGTTTTCAAAATCGAGCTGAGAAATCATAAATGTCTAACTAGAATCGCAGGTTATCAAATCATAAAGAGATAAATTTGTTTTGGATTCTGTGAAGCCGTCTGCAAATTCGATTTAAACAACGGATATAGGCGAATATCATTGAATAAATTTTTAAAGGAAAAAAATGAATGCTAAGAAAACAAAATAGATGGGAGTCTGGGTTACGTGAAAGAGATTAAAAAGGTTTAAAAGAAAAAGAAGTGAATAAGATGTGGTTGTCTGAAAGAAAAAGATAAGAAGACAGTCTCTCTCTCTCTCTCTCTCTCTCTCTCTCTCTCTCTCTCTCTCTCTCTCTCTCTCTTGTACACCATAAAATGTTTTTTTTTTCAAAGGCGCTTTGTCTTGAAGATTGGTGGCTAATACGTTGTTTTTAATTGTATATTAAATCATAACAATTGAATATAGCTTTTACACCTGTAATCCATTTCTCACTGTATTCGAGTACTCTAATTTGAAAGACAAAATCTATGTGCCTTCGTAAATGCGACAATATTCCTCTGAATATATTTGTCTGGGTATGTTTCAATAACATATACCAGTGGAGGCCCGTGGTCTAATGGTCAGATGGAAAGGAAATGGACTCGTCGACCCGGGTTCAATTCCTAGACGAAGCTGTTTGCATTTCACCCGGCGCTAATACCCTTGGCAAGGGTATGAATCCAATTCTCCCTCGACCTATGGGCAAATAGCAGGGCAGACTGAGCTCTTTAACCATGGCTAGGTAACCAGTATAGGAGAAGAGAAACTCTGAATTCAAACCTGTTAAACTCCGCTTAAGAAATTGACCTTGTGTCACATCCTGCTCGTGCGAAGGGGTTGGTATATATATATATATATATATATATATATATATATATATATAAAATCCAAAAGTCAAGAGAAGAATACTTCCTTACGACACAAGAGTTTTATTTAAAACAACCTGTCGCAGTTTGAGAGCTCAATGTGTGCTCTTAATGTTAGAGTCACAGAGCAAATATATAAGTAAAGAAATAACAAAAGACTTAGAGATTTAGCATTATAGTCTATTTCAGGGAGCTTAGACAAAGTGTCTAACTCTCCCGACTCATCAGATGCGAATGATGAATTCTTTATTACTTTAAAGGCATTTGAAAACAGATTTTTATTTTTTTATTTTTTTTATTTTATAGTCCTGTGATATGAATTCCAAAAGTAATCCTTGATGTTGCAAAAAAAAAATGTTATGTTGTAGTTTCAAATATAAGTACTTCCGCCACAAAAAACTCGGTAAAAAAATGTATATATATATATATATGTGTGTGTGTGTGTGTGTGTGTGTGTGTGTGTGTATGAAGACCACTTACAAACAGCATTTAACAATTCAGCGATATAAAAGAACGCACACATACACACACGTATATTTTGCGCTAATGCCCTTGTGAAAGGTAACAATCCATCTCTTGTCTTCCTCCTATTTAAGGGTAGATATTAGGATTGACTGGGTTCTCTCGCCTTAATAGGGTAACCATGTTACGGTCCAGCATGGCTGGTTAAGTCTTATTACACCCCAAAAGTTTAAAGACCTTAGAGAAGGCTTGAGCTTAAGTCTATTATTCAAAGTCTACTTTCCAGTGGATTGCCCCCCCCCCCCCAAGCAGTTTCTCTCCGGTACAACCAAAATTGCAGGGTCTGGGTCAGTCCCAGATGTCTAAGGCGTCCCAAAATAAAAAAGTTAAAAAAACTGGGCAATGTTTGTACGCGTGGGACCTCCTCCCTAAAAAAAAGGTCTTCTGCAATATCCCATCCCTGTGGGAGGGTGATAAATTGCTATCTATCTATCTATCTATCTATATATATATATATATATATATATATATATATATATATATGTCTATACTCTGGGTGTGTTGGGGTTGATAGGTAATGTATT
>CM042161.1:47374150-47386650 GCA_023376005.1 Doryteuthis pealeii
GGAACCACAAAATTCCGGGTTCGATACAGGCCCTCTCTAACTCAGTTTATGAGTAGCACAGAGATTTTTGCGGTAAAATGAGGAACTGATGGTAGGTGTGGCGCCACGTCTCTGACGCCAAAAACTATCTCCTTGGTCTAGCGCTAGTGAAAATGGGAACTACTCCCTTGCTGTCTGGCTGGTCCGACTTTAGGCCACCCCGACGACTTTACTTACTTTATACCAACTGTGTTTGGTGAAGAGCGCCACCTATGTGATTGTCATTTGGAAACCATTGAGAACATGAAACAATTAATGGCAGTGTCAGTTGATGACTTCCAGCGCTGTTTCCAGAAGTAGTGTTGTATACCCACTTACTGGATATATAAATGGCGAGAGAGTTCTATTATTTTCTTACTTGCTGGGTAGATGAGAGGCATTCGTATAGTCTTTTCTTACTTGTATTCCGAAGTAGCTGGCTAGTATTTTATTTCTGTAGTAAGCTTCTTCATTTCTTCTAACTGCTCTGGTTTGACTAAGATGCTGGTCTGATTTCATAGAGACAACACGGGGCTTGTTTTTTTAGTGATCACATTTCTTTATTCAGAACCAAACTTCTCAACCGCGCCGGAGTCGAAACCGGTGGGTGCATACATCACGATTTCTCCGGTCTAACTAACTGACTAAACTCTGGGCTTTCGTTCCTAGGCTAGTCTATGTGTAACCAGAAAGAAGGTTACTTAAAGATTGTTACCTATCAATCATTTAACCCCATCTGATTTTGAATTTCAACGACTTTTAATTCAAAATCTAACTACACTAACCGTCCAAAAAACAAAGGTTTATCAATATAAGTAAAGTCGTCGGTGCGGCCTAATGTCTGTATCAGCCGGACAGCGAGGGAGTCTATCCCCTTTTCACTAGCACTAGACCAAGGAGAATATTTAGCATCTGAGGTGGAGCGCTACACCTACCATCAGCTCCTCACTTTACCGCACAGATCCCTGTGCTACTCATACGCTGAGTTGGCGGGGGCCGGTATCGAACCAAGAACCTTGTGGCTCCTAGCCGAACACTCTACCGACTGAGCTAAACCGGCACCTAATCGGTGGTACGATGACGATAGTCGCCGACTGTCACTTCGGACGACTAACTTCGACAACGACGGCAGGGTCGCGGCGCAGAGTCGGGCGGCACCGCTAGCTAACCCTTCGCGACGGTAAACCGGAGACATGGACACGCGGAGCATGTTCGTGCGAAGCGAGTCTCCGGGCAACAGTAGAAATAATGTCATCGTTGGTATATGGAATAAGTTTTTGGGTTCCTTGAACCCCTTCTTCTGATCTGAGTCCTTGTTTTCAAAAATTAAGAACCACCTACATGGTCGCTATTTAAGAACCGTTGATAACTTGAAATATTGAATGATTGATTGATTGATTTTAAAGTCATGTCAATCCGTCTAAGGTTATTTTATGCCTAAAAGTTAGAGAATCGCGTTCATTGCACTTTCATGTTTACATTCTTTCAGCAGTTGTTTCTTAAGAGTATTTTTCTGTACACAGCCCAATCAAATACGAATGAGTTTTAAACAGATCTATTTGGCCTATAGATGGGACCCTAACAGGTACTACCATTCCGGATCCGAGGGGATTTGGAGGTAATGACCATGAAGGGGTACTCTACACACCCTAGATCTCCAGAACAGGGGCCTCGCCATCAGATGTAGGGATATCCTGGGTATGACAGTATCATACTCATGATGAACCTTTACGGTTTTTTTTACCCCTCTGCCGGGTATACAGTCAGCGTATTCTAAACCCTGCCGACAGGGCTGAATTTACAATAGTTTGCGACGAACTAACTGAAGGCAGTGTCAGTTAAAGACTTCCAGCACCGTGTTCAGAGTTAGAAGCAATCTCTTCTTCGGTGTGTGGCTTGCCAAGGGAAATATTTTATTAGGGATAAATTTGATTTGTAATTAACTTGATAATAACAAAATTTACACCATCAGTGTCATTGATTTATAAACAAATTTAGTATTTCATCATCATCATCATCATCATCATCATCAGTAGCAGCAGCAGCAGCAGAACTTGTAGCGTCATCATCATCATCATCATCATCATCATCATCATCAGTAGCAGCAGCAGCAGCAGCAGAACCTGTAACGTCATCATCATCATCATCATCATCATCAGTAGCAGCAGCAGCAGCAGCAGAACCTGCAGTGTCATCATCATCATCATCATCATCAGTAGCAGCAGCAGCAGCAGAACCTGTAGTGTCATCATCATCATCATCATCATTATCATCATCACCAAAACCTGCCGACAGCATGGATTTCTTTGACACTCTCTATCGACCATCGCTCCTGGCAGATCCTCTTGTCGGCATCCAGTGTCCCGACAGAGCTGCTAACTGTAAGGTTTTGCTGGTCGGCCAGCACTGGTGTGTTCATATGCTGGAGTCCATAAGAAAACGTCACTTATAAGTTCGTTTTCCAAATTCAACAACAGTAGCCAGCATGTCTTACTTGAATGCTTTGTGAGATTGAGGGTAAGTGGCTATACAACGTCTATTTTGTAGAGTACTGCTACACGAAATTGTTTAAAACAGCACGCAGCGTTCCTGTGTAGTTCACATCTAGCATTTTCTCCAAGGGTTTCGTCAAAGGTCCAAGTGGTGCAACCCTACAGTAGTGCTAATATTTAGTTGCTTCAAAATGATATCTTCTCAGGTAGTGAGAATCTTCGCATTGTTCGCGTTCACGAATGAGGCAGCAAGAGACGAGTATCTGCTGCATAGACACCGTGTCAGTAGTAGTAGTAGTAGTAGTAATAGTAATAATAATAGTAGTAGTAGTAGTAATAATAATAATAATAATAATAGTAGTAGTAGTAGTAGTAGTAGTAGTAGTAAGGGGGTATTTATATGAGAACTCAGCAGTCAGTGGTCGGGTCTTATGCACACGATAGATAATTACACCCCCCCCAAAAAAAAATCAACGTAACCATTACGTACCCTGTATACAAGAAACTTCCCGTCAGATGTTGCTCCACCCACTGAGCTGCTTCTGACCGTATCTACCTTAACAGGGAAGTTGAAAGGAGATAGACTGAAGAGGAAGGAGCGACTAACATAGCCAGCATATTCTCCAGATCTCACACCGTGTGATTTTTGGTTTATGGGAAATGGCAAAAGAACTTGTCTGTGCTACGAAGCTACATACGATGCAAAGATAATTACAGGCGAGACTGTAGCAATACCCAAAGAAATGTGCCTAAGATGAGGGTTACTGTTGTGGGGTTTTAAGGGGTCAAATAAGAACAAAACGACGGGTAACAAATGTAGGAAAAATGTATTAACAAAAGAGTAGACAATTACAGTACAGAGAAGTGGGAATTACGTCCGACAAATGGAGTTATGAGCTAACTCGCATTGGCTTACTTTTAAGCCATAATTGTCCCTGTTACTTATAGTAACCGTCGGCGCATTCCATTAGTCTATAGAGTATATCACCTATAACAGTTACCAACCTAGGGTAAAATTACCCCCAGGGGTGAATTTCTGATCTGGATTTGTACATTTTCTTTCAATTTAGGATCAAGAAAAACATTTTATGTTGGCTCTCTCTCTCTCTCTCTCTCTCTCTCTCTCTCTCTCTCTCTCTCTCTCTCTCTCATCCGTTCCTATCGGTCATCGCTCTTGGCTCTTGGTAAGTCATCTAGACGGAATTCAGTGTCCGTACAGAGCCTATGAATGTAAGGTTTTGCTGTTGTGTTCATGTATAGGAGTTCATAGGAGAACGTCGCTTATGAGTTCGTCCTTACTTATTCTGCAGTTCTCAGCATTTCTAGCTCGTCTTACATGGAGGATATGTGAGATGGGAATTAAGTGGTAGTTCAACTGTAGCTTTGTAAGGTGCTGCTTCCAGGATTTGATAAAAACAGCACGCGGAATCCTTGTATGCCAAAATTAGTATTGTCCCCTTTTTCTTTTTTTATGTTTTTTTTAATGTTTTTTATTTCGAGTGAGACGGACTAGGCATGCAGGACACTGCTGGAGAAGCAATGGATGAGCTCATAAGCTACATTCTCCTGTGGAAGCCAACACATGGACATGCTAGTGTGGGTCGCCCACCAAGGACCTACATTGACAAACTATGTGAGGATGCAGGTTGCTGCACAGAAGACCTCCCACGAGCAATGAGTTATAGGAAAGGTTGGCGAGAGATTGTCATGGATATCCATGCTGCCTGCGTGTCATGATTTTCTTTTATTTTGATTTTTTTTATAATTTTTTTTTGTGTTAATTCGAAAAATACAATACAATACAATATAATACAAGTTAGTGAATTAGTATTTGGTTGGACAAGTTTAATGCCATGTCCAGGACATTCATTTTCGGGGGGTGGGGGGTTACCCCTCTGCATGGATACAGTCGGCCTATTCTACAGCCCAAGCCGACAGGGCGAAATCATAAGTTTAATTTTGGTCCCCCTATTCTTTTCTCTGTGTATTTAGTTAGCTGTGTCAGTGCTACTGTATTTGAATATATATATATATATATTTACCAACCCCTCCGCACGAGCAGGATGCTACACAAGGTCAATTTCTTAAGTGGAGTTCAACAGGTTTGAATTCAGAGTTTTCCTTCTCCTAGACCGGTTGCCAAACCAAGGTTAAAGAGCCCAGTCTGCCCTACTATTTACCCATAGCTGGAGGGAGAGTAGGATTCATACCTTTCCCAAGGGTATTAGCGCTAAGTGAAATGCAATTAGCACGTCCAGGATTTGAACTCGGGGCGACGAGTCCATTTCCAATGACTTTAACCATTACACCATGCGCTTCCTTCTGTATTTGAATATAGTAGCACTGACACGGCTAGAGCTTGGAAGAATTCTGGCTTTATATTATCAAAGAGATCAGATCAAAGTCGAGTGTGTTACCATTTTATAAATACCCTGTATCTATTTGTTGATTCAATATTGGTTACTAGTTTGTCTCTTATACAAAAGCAATTTCGTATTTTATTTCATTGCTTCTAACTTATTTCAGCTACTTTACAAAACGCAAACGCATCTCTCTTAACATAGTTACGTGAGAGGGTTTTTTTTCAATCTCTCTTAAAATAGTTTGGAAAACGATGTAAATAAACAGGTAAATATTTACTAAATGCATCTCTTTGAAGTTTTTGCATAAAGATAACTAACATAGATTTTTTATGGCAACCATGGTTACAACACTCCACCCGTTTAAGTGTGTTTTTAGCTCGCCCAAATGAGATCAAATAATCCCATAATATACCCATGGTTCACTATTAAAGTACTCACTGTTTATATAAGCCGTGATATAAAGTGTAGCATTTGCTAACACAAACACAACGAAACTTTTCATTTACTTTAATACTTATATGTGTTTACTAAGCTTAGCTTAAGCTGGCACAAGGCCATCAGTTTTGAGCTTACACTGAACAACAACTTATGGATTTACTTATCTAAATATATCTATGGAGGCGCGTGATGCAATGGTTATAGTCGTAGGGAATGAACTCGTCGACCCGAGTTCAAATCCTGGACGATGCTGTTTGCATTTCACATACTGCTAATACCCTTGGGAAAGGTATGAATCCAAATATTCTCCCTCAAGCTATAGGTACATAGTAGGACAGACTGTGCTCTTTAACCTTGACTAGGCAACCGGTCTAGGAGAAGGAAAACTCTGAATTCAGACCTGTTAAATTCCGCATAAGAAATTGATCTTGTGTAATGTCCTGCTCATGCGGAGGGGTTGGTAAATATGTACTTATCTTGCTTAAAAATGATTGTTCCCCAACGAAGTACTAAGCTTAGTTTAGACTGGCATAAGGCCATATTTTTGGAGCATTAGGGGGTATGTGGTGACGCGCTTAGCGTAACGGTTATCGTCATACTACGAAATGGAATCGATGACCCGATTCAAATCCTTGAAAAAGGCATGACACCATCCGCTCTCCCCTAGAGAACTGAGAAAACTGTGGAACATGAAGGTGAAGGTCGTACCAATTGTAGTTGGTGCCTTCGGAACGGTCTCAAAGGCTCTGGAAAAGAATTTGGGTGAATTGGAAATCAGAGGGAAAATCGAGACCATCCAAACTACAGCACTGTTAAGGTAGGCTAGATTACTCAGAAGAGTCCTGGAGACATGAGGAGACTTGCTGTCACTTAGTCTCCAGTGAAACACTGGCTAAAGCGGGTGTAAAAAATTCGAATTGAGTATAATAATAATAAATGTTTTTATTCCATAGTTTATGGCAGATGTTTCATGTTCAATACCATTCTTCAGCCACGCCCAAAATTTAGACGTATACCTTATATATATATATATATATATATATATATATATATATATATATATAAACTTTATCAAGACAACCCAAATAAAAAATTATATTATATATATATATCAACTTTATCAAGACAACCCAAATAAAAAAATAAAAAAGTAATAAAAAAGTTATAAAACTCAGCTAATGAATTTACTAGCAAACCACCCAAAAAACAAAAACATCTGTTTAAAAGACTAATGTTAAAAATGAAATTCCTTTCCACTCCCACAAAAACAGGAAGAGGGAGTGAAATACTCATGTGTATATATATACACATGCATGTAAGAATTCATTTTCATGTTATCAATCAAAGCCTGAAGAAGATACCAGAAGATCTGAAACACGTGTTGCATATGTAAAACAAAAAGAATTTAAAAAAATTTTTTCTGAGAACAAAATACATTTTGCGGACCTTCTTTTTTTTTTATAAAATATTGAATTTTCTCCCATTGGAACCAGAACAACATTATATATATATATATATATATATATCAACCGGGAAGAAAAAAAATTTTGTAAAAAAGAAAAGACCAAGATAATCGTACCAATAAAAAAATAATCTATTAGTACAATATTTTGGCCAAAAGAAAAAAACAATTTATATGCATATATATATATATATATATATATAAGATATATATATTCATACAAACCCGTCAGGAGACTAAAGCTAAAAAGTAAAAAGTGCTCAATACCTAAGTAGAGCAAATAATAAAGATAGATCTAATGTGTCAAACGAACCTACTAAAAGTTTCGCTTAATGCTCTTCAGGGCTAATATCTGACTCTTAAAGAAGAGCATTAAGCGAAACTTTTAGTAGGTTCGTCTGACTCATTAGATATATAATATATATATATATAATATATATATATATATATATATATAGCAGATAAGTTAATATTGACAATCAATAAAGAAGAGTGACTAAACTAATAAAAAGGGTAAAAGATTACAGTTACAGGAAGCGATTGAAGAAATTAGGATTAACTACGTTACTAGAAAGAGATTTAATCGTAGGGTATTTTTATGGCTATGAGCCAGTCCATCTGGTAGAGTGCTGAAGGGGTGTTAGCTACTCTACAACATTATCTCAATCTTTCTGTACGCTTGTGGATCATTGACCCTCACTGCTCACCTCCAGGGAACGCATTGAAGTCTTTGATATGTGATGCTACCGTAATATCTTTAGCATCACATACATAGAAATAAAGAACATAAATAAAAAGGCTAAAAAAAAAAGAATAACTGCAGCCATTGTGTCACATGAGGGCATTGTGAACAAAAGAAAAAAAATGATATAGTATGGACATGTGACGAAATGGTCTGGCCTGATAAAAAAAAACAATCCTAAAGGCATAGTGCCAAGAGGAAGACGAAGACAGACAGACAGACAGACAGAAGAGGTGGGGATATAACATCCGGGAATGGACGGGTCTGCCTTCCACCAAGTTACAGGGTATATCACACGACCGAGATAGTTGGAGGTGGGTGGTGTAATGGTTATCATTGTAGCAAATGGACTCGTCGACCCGAGTTCCAATTCTGGTGGAGACTGTTTGCATTTCCACATAGCGCTAATACCCTTGTGAAAGGTATGAAACCAACTATTCTCTCTCCAGTTATGGGTAAATAGTAGGGCAGAATGGGCTCTTTAACCTTGACTAGGTAACCAGTCTATGAGAAATAGCTCAGTCGGTAGAGCGTTCGGCTATAAACCACAAGGTTCCTAGTTCGATACCGGCCCTCGCCAACTCAGCGTATGAGTAGCACAGGGATATGTGCGGTAAAGTAAGGAGCTGATGGTAGGTGTGGCGCTCCACCTCAGATGCCAAAAAACAATCTCCTTGGTCTAGCGCTATTGAAAAGGGGATAGACTCCCTCGCTGACTGGCTGATACCGACTTTAGGCCGCCCCGACGACTTTACTTTTTTACTTAAACTTCGTTTAAGAAATTGACCTTGTGTCAAATTCTACTCGTGTGGAGGGGTTTTGGTAAATACGTTAGATAGCGGGTGATTGTTAGAGAGACGTCAGTGGTGCCTCTACAACCGCCCCTGCCTGGGGTTAAGAGATTTGATGAATGATGATGATGATGATGATGATTAGTGGTCCCGATATAAACTAAACCAGTGGTTCACAAACTCTTTTTTTTTACCTATTTTTTATTTCTATTCTATTCTGGTGGACCGCCGTAGCCATTTGATGTCTAAAAAGCCCTAGCATTTTTTTTTATGATTAATTACTTTTTGTTTGCCTGAAAGAATGTTATATGGCTTTCGGGGGCCATATGACCCCCGGTTGAGAAACACTGAACTAGACTGATAATAAGAATTGTTCCCTTGCAAGTTGTCCTGATTACAGAAATATTAACGACTAAATATACAAGACAAGTACAAAAAAAATGTCTGTAGTGGGAGGATTCTACCCTGATATAACTACCACTCTCCTTTTGAAATTCCTCCTGGACCAAACATCACAAACCTTCGCTCTCTTCCCCCCTCTCTCTCTCTCTCTCTCTCTCTCTCTCTCTCTCTCTCTCTTCTTTCCTTACCCAGAATCTTAGCAACTCTTCACTATTCTCATACACTATCTATCTATCTATCTATTTATCTATCACCCTGAATCTAATCAACTCTCAACTATTCTAATACACACTGACAACCTCTCTCTCTCTCTCTCTCTCTCTCTCTCTCTCTCTCTCTCTCTCTCTCTCTCATACATATACACAAACACAGAATCTCATCAATTCTCTACTAATCTCACACTCAAGGTCTCTCTCTCTCTCTCTCTCTCTCTATCTATCTATCTATCTATCTATCTATCTCATACATATACACAAACAAACATAGAATCTCATCAATTCTCTACTAATCTCACACTCAAGGTCTCTCCTCTCTCCTCCTCTCTCTCTCTCTCTCTCTCTCTCTCTCTCTCTCTCAAACACATACACACACACACACTCACCTAGAACTCCATCAACTGTCTTATATTCTCATACACATTGACAACCTCTTTTTTTCTATATCTCTTTACCCCCTTCTCTCCCTCTCTCTCATTCTCATACATAAACACACACACACACACATACAGATATATTAATAATATATATAGAGAGAGAGAGAGCGAGAGCGAGCGAGCGAGAGAGAGAGAGAGAGAGAGAGAGAGAGAGAGAGGCGGCTTTCAGTGTGAGAAAATAATAAAGAATTGGTGAGATTCTGTGTGTGTGTGGTGTGTGTGTGTGTGTGTGTGTGTGTGTGTTTATGTATATGAGGAAGAGAGAGAGAGAGAGAGAGAGAAGAGAGAGAGAAGAAAAGAGAGAGAGAGAGAGGGGGGAAGAGAATCTCAATCAATTCTTTCCTTCTCTCATGTCTTAACACATGAGATCAGCTCCATTTTAGGCGCGAACCCAACTCTGACAAATGACTACCTTGAAGCATAACAAAGCAAAAAAAAAAAAAACAAACTAGGAAGGAGTTGGCGTACCACCGTGAGGCAATCGTGGGTTGAGAGGAAGAGAAGAAACGGGGTGTGGGCGGGGGTGGGTGTTGTACCATCGGCCTGATATTCGCATTCATTTGCTGCTTCCTTCCTGTATCTGCCTGTCTATCTCTCTGGCTATTGAGATTTGTCTCGAACACTGAGCCGACTTCCTGGATGATAATCACGTAACAGACATTAACAAAGAACACCTGTAAGCCGTAACAGAAACAGAGAAATGTGACCCTTATTTTGTTTTTTTGGAAAATAAACAAATAAAAAATTAAAAAAACCAAAAAAAAAAAACCAATATCTAGCAAGCACGTTCAGAGTTTATACGTAGAGATATAAAAAATTCTTTTGATGTAACGATTGCATATATATATATATAACATTCCGCATCACGTAAACACGCAAACACGAGAATACTAGTTAAAAAAAAAAAAAAAACGCACACATTTGACCATTTACACAATTTCTGTCATGTTTTAAAGGAACTTTTCGTATTACCCGATGAATGCTCTAAGCAAGAAACCGCTGGTCTGTAATACTGTTCCCGTAATTGAATAAATAAAAGCAAAAACTTTTATTGTTTTGATTTCTCATTGAACTATATATATATATATATATATATATATATATATATATATATAATATATATATATATAAGTAAGAAAATAACAAAAGACTTAGAGATTTAGCATTATAGTCTATTTTAGGGAGCTAGACAAATAGTCTAAATTCCCCGACTCATCAGATGCGAATGATGAAATTTTTTATTACTTTAAAGGCATTTTTGAAAAACAGATTTTATTTAATATAATTTTTTTTATTTTTTAGAATTTTGTAGTCTAAAAAATTAAAAAGATATATAAATAAAAATCTGTTTTCAAATGCCTTTAAAGTAATAAAAAAATTTCATCATTCGCATCTGATGAGTCGGGAGATTTAAACTATTGTCTAAGCTCCCTAAAAATAGACTATTATGCTAAATCTCTAAGTCTTTTGTTATTTCTTTACTCAATATTGCTCTGTTGACTCTAACATTAAGAGCACACATTGAGCTCTCAAACTGCGACTTGGTTTTTTAAATAAAACTCTTGTGTCGTAAGGAAGACTGGACTTTTGGATTATATATATTATATATAATATATATAATATAATATATATATACAGAAATCTGAAAAAAAAGTGTTTCCAAAATAAGATGAAATTTATTTATCGACGCTTAAACGTTTTCGGTTTCTTTAACCTCATCAGGATGCATTATGGTGAAGAAATTGATGGATGTTTATAGATGACAGGAGATAAAAATCTTTATAACATTTTTTTTTTTGTTGTGTAACTGTATTTGTTCAGCGTTATATTTTGAAAGACGGGTCCATCAATTTCTTCACCCCCATAATACATCCTGATCAAGGTTTAAAGAAAACCGAACGTTTTAAACGTCGATAAATAAATTCATCTTATTTTTTGGAACACTTGTTTTCAAATTTTCTTAATATTTTGTCGGAATTTATTTCCATATTTACTCCCTATATATATTAATAATATATAATATATATATATATGACTTTCAAAGAAAGAAAAACCTAACAAACCGTCCACCGTAATAATTTATTTCTACCGAAAACTCAAAAGATATTTAAAAATTTTAAAAATAAAATTTTAATTTTAATTTTATTTTAAATATTGCTCTGTATATATCTAATTTATTAATAATTATAAAATTGAGCTCCCTTTAGGGATTTATAAAATCCATTGTATGAATATATGTTTGCACCTACAAGATCAAAAACAGTATGGTTATACAGTGAATTTTGAAGATCCCAATAGAATCATCCCTTACAACCAGTCATTTATATTACCATACACACACACAAACACACACATCACAATTAACATATATATGTGTGTGTGTGTGTGTGTGTGTGTGTGTGTGAATGTGTTCTATGTGTGTGCACATATATATGCGTGTGTGTAAAGAGTGTGTATATATAAATATATATACATATATATGTATATATGTATGTGTATATATGTGTGTGTATGTGTGCAGTGTTGTGTATATATCTATGTTTATGTGTGTATATCAAATATGTTATGATGATGTCTGTGTGTGTACATATATATGTGTGTGTGTGAGTGTGTCTGTATATATATATTTACCAACCCCTCCGCACGAGGAGGATGTGACACAAGGCCAATTTCTTAAGCGGAGTTCAACAGGTTTGAATTCAGAGTTTTCCTTTTCCTATGCCGGTTGCCTAACCAAGGTTAAAGAGCCCGGTCTGCCCTACTATTTACCCATAGGTGGAGGGAGAGTAGGATTCATACCTTTCCCAAGGGTATTAGCCTATGTGATAATGCAGTTACCGTGTCAGGATTTGAACTCGTGGCGACGAGTGTCTGTATCTATCTATCTCAATATATATATATATATATATATATATATATATATATATATATATATGTGTGTGTGTGTGTGTGTGTGTGTGTGTATTGTGTGTTTGTGTGTGTTTTGTTTTGTTTGTGTGTGTGTGTGAGAGAGAGAGAGAGAGAGAAAGAGAGAGAGAGGGAGAGAGAGAGAGTTTTTGTTTATATATCTGTTGTATGTGTCCTGTGTGCGCGGATGTGTGTGAGTGTGTGTTGTGGTGTGTGTGTGTGTGTGTTGTATA
>CM042161.1:47391650-47441596 GCA_023376005.1 Doryteuthis pealeii
AAGACGTAATAGATGATCCACAAGAGAAAGACATTAAAACCCTTCGAGGTATCTGTCACCGTGTCTAGCTAGCTAGTCACATACACTATTGCTACTGTAGCGAGTTCGATCCCTACTAGCTGATCCTTTATTATAGCTACCCCTATGGTGCTTTTAAAATAATCTTAAGACGTAATAGATGATCCACAAGAGAAAGACATTAAAACCCTTCGAGGTATCTGTCACCGTGTCTAGCTAGCTAGTCACATACACTATTGCTACTGTAGCGAGTTCGATCCCTACTAGCTGATCCTTTATTATAGCTACCCTATGGTGCTTTTTAAAATATCTTAAGACGTAATAGATGATCCACAAGAGAAAGACATTAAAACCCTTCGAGGTATCTGTCACTGTGTCTAGCTAGCTAGTCACATACACTATTGCTACTGTAGCGAGTTCGATCCTACTAGCTGATCCTTTATTATAGCTACCCCTATGGTGCTTTTAAAATAATCTTAAGACGTAATAGATGATCCACAAGAGAAAGACATTAAAACCCTTCGAGGTATCTGTCACCGTGTCTAGCTAGCTAGTCACATACACTATTGCTACTGTAGCGAGTTCGATCCCTACTAGCTGATCCTTTATTATAGCTACCCCTATGGTGCTTTTAAAATACCCTTAAGACGTAATAGATGATCCACAAGAGAAAGACATTAAAACCCTTCGAGGTATCTGTCACCGTGTCTAGCTAGCTAGTCACATACACTATTGCTACTGTAGCGAGTTCGATCCTACTAGCTGATCCTTTATTATAGCTATGGTGCTTTTAAAATATCTTAAGACGTAATAGATGATCCACAAGAGAAAGACATTAAAACCCTTCGAGGTATCTGTCACCGTGTCTAGCTAGCTAGTCACATACACTATTGCTACTGTAGCGAGTTCGATCCCTACTAGCTGATCCTTTATTATAGCTACCCCTATGGTGCTTTTAAAATAATCTTAAGACGTAATAGATGATCCACAAGAGAAAGACATTAAAACCCTTCGAGGTATCTGTCACCGTGTCTAGCTAGCTAGTCACATACACTATTGCTACTGTAGCGAGTTCGATCCCTACTAGCTGATCCTTTATTATAGCTACCCTATGGTGCTTTTAAAATAATCTTAAGACGTAATAGATGATCCACAAGAGAAAGACATTAAAACCCTTCGAGGTATCTGTCACCGTGTCTAGCTAGCTAGTCACATACACTATTGCTACTGTAGCGAGTTCGATCCCTACTAGCTGATCCTTTATTATAGCTACCCCTACGGTGCTTTTAAAATAATCTTAAGACGTAATAGATGATCCACAAGAGAAAGACATTAAAACCCTTCGAGGTATCTGTCACGTGTCTAGCTAGCTAGTCACATACACTATTGCTACTGTAGCGAGTTCGATCCCTACTAGCTGATCCTTTATTATAGCTACCCCTATGGTGCTTTTAAAATATCTTAAGACGTAATAGATGATCCACAAGAGAAAGACATTAAAACCCTTCGAGGTATCTGTCACTGTGTCTAGCTAGCTAGTCACATACACTATTGCTACTGTAGCGAGTTCGATCCCTACTAGCTGATCCTTTATTATAGCTACCCCTATGGTGCTTTTAAAATAATCTTAAGACGTAATAGATGATCCACAAGAGAAAGACATTAAAACCCTTCGAGGTATCTGTCACCGTGTCTAGCTAGCTAGTCACATACACTATTGCTACTGTAGCGAGTTCGATCCCTACTAGCTGATCCTTTATTATAGCTACCCCTATGGTGCTTTTAAAATATCTTAAGACGTAATAGATGATCCACAAGAGAAAGACATTAAAACCCTTCGAGGTATCTGTCACCGTGTCTAGCTAGCTAGTCACATACACTATTGCTACTGTAGCGAGTTCGATCCCTACTAGCTGATCCTTTATTATAGCTACCCCTATGGTGCTTTTAAAATAATCTTAAGACGTAATAGATGATCCACAAGAGAAAGACATTAAAACCCTTCGAGGTATCTGTCACCGTGTCTAGCTAGCTAGTCACATACACTATTGCTACTGTAGCGAGTTCGATCCCTACTAGCTGATCCTTTATTATAGCTACCCCTATGGTGCTTTTAAAATAATCTTAAGACGTAATAGATGATCCACAAGAGAAAGACATTAAAACCCTTCGAGGTATCTGTCACCGTGTCTAGCTAGCTAGTCACATACACTATTGCTACTGTAGCGAGTTCGATCCCTACTAGCTGATCCTTTATTATAGCTACCCCTATGGTGCTTTTAAAATATCTTAAGACGTAATAGATGATCCACAAGAGAAAGACATTAAAACCCTTCGAGGTATCTGTCACCGTGTCTAGCTAGCTAGTCACATACACTATTGCTACTGTAGCGAGTTCGATCCTACTAGCTGATCCTTTATTATAGCTACCCCTATGGTGCTTTTAAAATATCTTAAGACGTAATAGATGATCCACAAGAGAAAGACATTAAAACCCTTCGAGGTATCTGTCACCGTGTCTAGCTAGCTAGTCACATACACTATTGCTACTGTAGCGAGTTCGATCCCTACTAGCTGATCCTTTATTATAGCTACCCCTATGGTGCTTTTAAAATAATCTTAAGACGTAATAGATGATCCACAAGAGAAAGACATTAAAACCCTTCGAGGTATCTGTCACCGTGTCTAGCTAGCTAGTCACATACACTATTGCTACTGTAGCGAGTTCGATCCCTACTAGCTGATCCTTTATTATAGCTACCCCTATGGTGCTTTTAAAATAATCTTAAGACGTAATAGATGATCCACAAGAGAAAGACATTAAAACCCTTCGAGGTATCTGTCACCGTGTCTAGCTAGCTAGTCACATACACTATTGCTACTGTAGCGAGTTCGATCCCTACTAGCTGATCCTTTATTATAGCTACCCCTATGGTGCTTTTAAAATAATCTTAAGACGTAATAGATGATCCACAAGAGAAAGACATTAAAACCCTTCGAGGTATCTGTCACCGTGTCTAGCTAGCTAGTCACATACACTATTGCTACTGTAGCGAGTTCGATCCCTACTAGCTGATCCTTTATTATAGCTACCCCTATGGTGCTTTTAAAATAATCTTAAGACGTAATAGATGATCCACAAGAGAAAGACATTAAAACCCTTCGAGGTATCTGTCACCGTGTCTAGCTAGCTAGTCACATACACTATTGCTACTGTAGCGAGTTCGATCCCTACTAGCTGATCCTTTATTATAGCTACCCCTATGGTGCTTTTAAAATAATCTTAAGACGTAATAGATGATCCACAAGAGAAAGACATTAAAACCCTTCGAGGTATCTGTCACCGTGTCTAGCTAGCTAGTCACATACACTATTGCTACTGTAGCGAGTTCGATCCCTACTAGCTGATCCTTTATTATAGCTACCCCTATGGTGCTTTTAAAATAATCTTAAGACGTAATAGATGATCCACAAGAGAAAGACATTAAAACCCTTCGAGGTATCTGTCACCGTGTCTAGCTAGCTAGTCACATACACTATTGCTACTGTAGCGAGTTCGATCCCTACTAGCTGATCCTTTATTATAGCTACCCCTATGGTGCTTTTAAAATAATCTTAAGACGTAATAGATGATCCACAAGAGAAAGACATTAAAACCCTTCGAGGTATCTGTCACCGTGTCTAGCTAGCTAGTCACATACACTATTGCTACTGTAGCGAGTTCGATCCCTACTAGCTGATCCTTTATTATAGCTACCCCTATGGTGCTTTTAAAATAATCTTAAGACGTAATAGATGATCCACAAGAGAAAGACATTAAAACCCTTCGAGGTATCTGTCACCGTGTCTAGCTAGCTAGTCACATACACTATTGCTACTGTAGCGAGTTCGATCCCTACTAGCTGATCCTTTATTATAGCTACCCCTATGGTGCTTTTAAAATAATCTTAAGACGTAATAGATGATCCACAAGAGAAAGACATTAAAACCCTTCGAGGTATCTGTCACCGTGTCTAGCTAGCTAGTCACATACACTATTGCTACTGTAGCGAGTTCGATCCCTACTAGCTGATCCTTTATTATAGCTACCCCTATGGTGCTTTTAAAATAATCTTAAGACGTAATAGATGATCCACAAGTGAAAGACATTAAAACCCTTCGAGGTATCTGTCACCGTGTCTAGCTAGCTAGTCACATACACTATTGCTACTGTAGCGAGTTCGATCCCTACTAGCTGATCCTTTATTATAGCTACCCCTATGGTGCTTTTAAAATAATCTTAAGACGTAATAGATGATCCACAAGTGAAAGACATTAAAACCCTTCGAGGTATCTGTCACCGTGTCTAGCTAGCTAGTCAAATACACTATTGCTACTGTAGCGAGTTCGATCCCTACTAGCTGATCCTTTATTATAGCTACCCCTATGGTGCTTTTAAAATAATCTTAAGACGTAATAGATGATCCACAAGTGAAAGACATTAAAACCCTTCGAGGTATCTGTCACCGTGTCTAGCTAGCTAGTCAAATACACTATTGCTACTGTAGCGAGTTCGATCCCTACTAGCTGATCCTTTATTATAGCTACCCCTATGGTGCTTTTAAAATAATCTTAAGACGTAATAGATGATCCACAAGTGAAAGACATTAAAACCCTTCGAGGTATCTGTCACCGTGTCTAGCTAGCTAGTCAAATACACTATTGCTACTGTAGCGAGTTCGATCCCTACTAGCTGATCCTTTATTATAGCTACCCCTATGGTGCTTTTAAAATAATCTTAAGACGTAATAGATGATCCACAAGTGAAAGACATTAAAACCCTTCGAGGTATCTGTCACCGTGTCTAGCTAGCTAGTCAAATACACTATTGCTACTGTAGCGAGTTCGATCCCTACTAGCTGATCCTTTATTATAGCTACCCCTATGGTGCTTTTAAAATAATCTTAAGACGTAATAGATGATCCACAAGTGAAAGACATTAAAACCCTTCGAGGTATCTGTCACCGTGTCTAGCTAGCTAGTCAAATACACTATTGCTACTGTAGCGAGTTCGATCCCTACTAGCTGATCCTTTATTATAGCTACCCCTATGGTGCTTTTAAAATAATCTTAAGACGTAATAGATGATCCACAAGAGAAAGACATTAAAATCATTCGAGGTATCTGTCACCGTGTCTAGCTAGCTAGTCAAATACACTATTGCTACTGTAGAGAGTTCGATCCCTACTAGCTGATCCTTTATTATAGCTACCCCTATGGTGCTTTTAAAATAATCTAAATATAAAAATAAAAATATGTGTGTATTTTGGCAGCATTTTTTCTTTTAAACATGATGTGTTAAACTGTACAGACAATTCTTGTCGGACGAGTTTTTGTTCGATCCTTTCTAATTGTCAGGGTTTCATTACGAGCGCTTTCAGCAATACAGTTTGCCATCATCAGGTAGGAAACTGATGGTATGTTCCGTGTCTCGTTTTTAAGGAGAACGAGTAGTAGCGTAGGAATTGGAAGTGGGAGGTAGTAACAATTAAAAACGAGACACGGAACATGCCATCAGTTTCCTACCTGATGCTGGCAAACTGTATTGCCGAAAGCGCTCGTAATGAAACCTTTGACACCAAAAAGATGGCCTGAAACTTAGAATGGATCGAACAAAAACTCGTCCGACAAGAATTGTCTGTACAGTTTAACACAATATATATATATATATATATATATATATATATATATATATAAGAATCCTGTTGCACGTGCGTATCAAATCGTCTGGTGTCATTTTATGCTCTGAGGTTAGAGAATGGCATGCATTATACGTTTATATCTACATTTGTTGTATAGTTTCTGATCTGCACACGGTTATAGGTATAAAATATTAATAATACAAATAATTTGAAAACAGAACTATTTGACCCCTAGATGGGACTCTCTGGGTTAGAGTGGACCTGGGAGTAATGCCAATAAAGGAATGCTCCACACTCGCAAGATGTTTTAATATGTTTTAATGATATTTTTTTTATAGATAATATTTTTCTTTGCTGTAATAGGTTTGGAAACTTAAATGTTTTTAGTGAATTTATCAACATGAGCGTATCTGAATTTCGCACGTACCTCAAATGTTAGCTCTCAACAACAAAGCAAAAAATCGACTGAGTAATAATTGGTAACTCAGAAAACTCGTAAATTGGGTCACTCGTAAGTAAAGGTACCACTATATATATATGTGTGTGTGTGTGTGTTTCTTACTATACTTTTATATGTGACGTCATTTTCTCCACCTAGGCAAAGCCGACTAGCCCTTGTGGTATATATATATATATATATATATATATATATATATATATATATATATATATATATATATATAGTGGTACCTTTACTTACGAGTGACCCAACTTACGAGTTTTCTGAGTTACTAACTATTACTCAGGCGATTTTTTGCCTTCTTGTTGAGGGCTAAAATTTGAGGTATATATATATATATGGAGAATAGTAGACAAACACCGGATGTTATGGAAACTGGATGTTTATTGTCGACGATGCAACGTCTACTGACAACCTACTGTTTTCACCATTTTGAAAATGCCCTTCATTGAAGCAAGAACTATATTTGAGTCCTGAAGAAGGTCTAAATGACCGAGACGTTGCATCTTCGACAATAAACATCCAGTTTCCATAACATCCCGTGTTTGTCTACTTTTCTCCACATATTGTCGGATTAACCTCCTCATATTTCTCCCATATATATATATATATATATATATATATATATATATATATATATATATATATATACGCTCTTCTAAGGAATGGAACACTCTGTGACGGACTGACACCTAACCGATCGGATTTCAATTCTGGCTGTAGGTAGCTTACAAAATGTCTAGCCACACTGAAGAGACTTGATAAGTCGAAACACGTGTCTTATATATATAAGTCGGGGTGACCTAAAGTCGGTATCAGCCAGACAGCGAGGGGGTCTATCCCCTTTTCACTAGTGCTAGACCAAGGAGATTGTTTTGACGTCTGGTGTGGAGCGCCACACCTACCATCAGCTCCTCACTTTACCGCACAGATCCCTGGCGAGTGCCGGTATCGAACCCGGAACCTTGTGGTTCCAAGTCGGACGCTCTACTGAGCTAAACCGTCCTTTGATAAAACGTACATTGACCTGATATTCACACTGACGACTTGATATGTAATTGAAAACATCTATTCATCTCAGTGTAATCAAATACAATTAAACCGAGCGAAAACCTTGAAAACAAGCCAAAACTGATTGTATCAGCCAATCAAATTTTTTTTTATGAATGAATGAATTAAGCTTATATCATGAATTAATGATATTTCCATTAAACTTGTTCTATTCATGACTTAACACAATAGAATTCTGGCCTTTTTCAGCCATAGATAGACAACAAAAACAAAATGTATTAATTATTGGCTGATTCTCGGTCAAATTATCTAATTGTTTACATTATTAATACTAGCAAATATATGCACCCTCCGGGTGCAAGTATTTAAGTTTTGATATAATAAAATATCATGTTAAATTAGAAAGGCTAATGAAACTGACTAAGAATGCAGATAAAATATCTGCAACAGAGGGGGTATAATCGAAAAATAGAACAACTTTGAAACTAACTATTCCATCATTTTCCATTACTCCCCTCTTTCATTGGTAAATTTTCCTAATTTAACTATTTAGTTAAAATAGGAAGTAAAGGATAATATTACAGTTATTTCTTCTTGTAAATAAATTTCTTTTAAGATTTATCAACGAGATTTTTGTTTATATTTCTTAAGATAAAACCAAACAATTAGAAATCAATAATACCAAGCACATATTTATTAAAATAAAATGTTAAATATCAATATGCAAATTAGCCTTCTCGTTCAAACTGTAAACCGCTATTTTGTTGTATATATAAATACAATTGCATGTTATTAGTACGTAGATATGGTCAACAGTATTAATAATGTAAAACAATTTTTATTAATAACTGAAGGTTTAAAAGAATGAAATCATGGAGAATTTGACGTAAATAATTAAGGGAATTGTGACTTGAGTAGTAATATAGTTTCGGTTACAGACAGAAAAACACACAATCTCCATTATAATAAGACTTGGATTATTTACAGATTCAAAAGATATTCACGCATTTGTCCCTACCCTCAGGCGGGGGGGGTGCTGCGGCGGTAGCTTCGGTCCTGGATCTTACAAGCAACGTCGTTGATCTCAAGCAACACCCTGCCCTCTCGATTTAAAGGGTAGGACTGGGTTTATTGCCCGCTGCATGAGGCGACCCCCACCCCTTGAGGGGGAATGCTGACGGGATCCCCGCATGTTTTGCACCCACCACCCATGAGTCTCGGCTCGTGGGTGGTCCCACATTAATAGAGCCTTGTGCCTGATCCGCACACGTGGGGTACGTGGTAAATATCCCCCTCCCCCGTTTGTATATATCCATGCCCTTGTTACTATCTATCTTAATTCGTCACCGAGAATTAGCGTGTGTCACGCTCAGAGAAGAAAAGGGACATTCAAGAAATGTTTGAAAAGTATCGAATCTGAATCTTTGAGTATTATTTTGGATTATTCGGACTATTGTCCTCATCTTTATTGTTATCTGTACAACGTTTCGGCCGATGTGCCCTCCGGCCTTCTTCGGGTATTTGTTGTCGGACTCGGGAGATTTCCCGAACTCTGGAACCTACAAAAAATCATAGAAATGCTGAATCTTTGAATCTTTTAAATTTTAAAAGTTTTTTTTTTAATTTAAATGAGCAACTTATACGATAAAGTGATAATGTATAGACGTCTAGGTATGTGAATTTTTAAATTCACATACCTAGGGAGTAATATCTCATCCACAGAAAGCGATGTTAACACTCGAATAGGAAAGGCATGGTTGGCCACCAACAAACTATCAGTCATATGGAAATCCGATCTCCCCAACAAGCTAAAGAGGCGATTTTTCCAGGCTGTGGTTGTGTCGGTACTTCTGTATGGCTGTACCACTTGGACCCTAACGAAGCGTCTTGAGAATAAGCTAGATGGGAGCTGTACGAGAATGCTACGGACGGTTCTGGATAGGTCGTGGAAGCAGTACCCCACAAAAGAGCAACTATATGGCCACCTGCCCCCCATCTCACAAACCATACGAGTGAGACGGACTAGACATGCAGGTCACTGCTGGAGAAGCAAGGACGAGATCGTAAGCGACGTACTACTGTGGAAGCCAGCGCATGGGCGCGTTAATGTGGGCCGCCCAGCCAGGAACTACATTGACCAACTATGTAGGGATACTGGCTGCTGCGCAGAGGAGCTGCCGGAGTCAATGAATGATAGGGAAGGCTGGCGAGAGATCATCATGGATATCCGTGCAAACTGCGCGACATGATGATAGATGTCTAGACAAAGACTAGATGAGTCAGTGTATGTTCTTGATACTTTTTGATTACCAGTCTCAATATTTATTTTTTATTTTTTTAGATAAAGAGTTAGAGTGCACAACTGAACAACTTTTGTGATAAAGTAACAGTTTCTAAATGTCTAAACTGCTTTCTATTCCAGGTTGTGCAATGTGCAGTGCCTTCCATGCTCACCAGGCCTAGCTCTGTTCTTTCTTTCTTCTAGATTTGCCATCTTCATTGTGAGCCTATCCGTAAAGGAAGTGAAATATCGAAGACTCTTCTAGGTGAGTAATGGCAATGAAGTGATACATTTCACCCCTCAAATCTCCAGAAAAGGAGTCTTACCATCAGAAGCAGTTTAATGTCATACTCGGGATTCTCACTTTTTGGGAGTCTTACCCACCTCGGCAGGGTATACAGCCAGTGTATTCTAATAGACTACTAGGGTTAAGGTTGTTGGAATATTTTTGGATATATAAGGTGTGCTACGATACACCGCTTAAATTTATAGACTATGCGAGGTCACGTGGTTTGAACCCCAGCCAATCAACACCCCTAATGTGTGGCTGGTTGACTACTTAATCACTGATACTGAGAGACGTGCATTTGCAATCATTGACGAAGGAATTGCAATACTGATGAGTACCAAGGAACAGCCAAAGGATTCTTTTTCCAAGGATTTCCGCTGGACAAGCGCTCTTGCCTGGAGCCCAAAAGATGGCCCACAAAATCGTAACAAAGGTCAACCTCTGGTTACTGAGGTACCTCAAAAGAATAATGCAGACGTATCTAAGTTATTATTGGCACCACAGTATACGAAATGGACCTTTAGGAGATAGGTAGGTAAAGAGAATAAACTTAATCATCAATGCAAGTTACCTGCACTTACTCATGATTAGTATTAACGAGGTGTTGTAAATTATGTTTACCTGGCAGAGATGCTGATAGGTACGCGTTCTGCGTCACTGACGCATAAAAAACTAAAAGGACGCAGTAAAATTGTATCCATGCGTCCCAGTGGGTTTTTCTTTCTTTCCCCATCACTTCCAGCTTACTGTAAGTACATTTCAATATTTTCTGGGAAATCAATTACACGCTACGGGGTTCAAGGTAGGGGTTAGACGGCTTTAGTTGCTCATAGATAAAAACTCTACAATTCATTAAGAAACTTTAATTAGGACCCATCAAATTTCCGAGGGACTCATTCAAATCAAATACATGCATCCCAGGACGCACTAATTTAAAAAGCTACCAGCATTTACTATCTTGCCTCTTCGCGAAAGGCAGGGTTAGGCACAAGGTCAGTTTTTTTTAATGCGGGTTTGAGGATGGTGACAAAAATAGCTTAGCTCCATCAACATTGTCCTTTTAAGGTAGTTCAATTTCGTGAAATAAATCTAACTGTGCTCCCCTTTGGGGTAGGTGCTGATACGGACCGGGAGATGGTTCCCTGAAACAAAGATTATTTATTTGTTGGTTGGTTTTGAAGGCTGTCACAATGCGAGTGTAAAGAAAAAAGAAGGTAACTATGATGTTTTTTGTTAACCTGTCATTTTATTCCTTAATATTTCGGGATGAAAATTCCCATCATCAGAAGAATACTGGAACTGAAGTTGTCTTAGCGGCTGCTAGATTCGTTCTGTCTTGGGTCTTCCAAATTCTATGTGTGTATGTGTATGGTTGGGGTGCTTGCTTATGTGTGTGTTGTGTGTGTGTGTGTGTGTGTGTAAATGTAAGCGTATGTGTGTGTGCGTGCTTATGTCTGTGTGTCTGATCAATTTTATTTTAATTATTATTCCAGATTTGATTCGCCTCTAAGCAAGGTTTTAAAATATTTTTTTTTTTAATTTTTTTATTATTTAATTTTATTTTACTCGGCACACAGTTTCTTCTTTCTTTCAGGATTTAATTTGGGGTAAATTGTAAAACATTCTAATTTGATGGAATCATTAAATATATCGATTGATTGGCTTGATTGTATCGAATTCCGTTTGTAACTTCTAAATATTATCTACACATTTAAATCGATCTTTTAATTTCTCTTCATATACAACATCCATTTCTACATCATTTGAATATCTATCTATCTATCTATCTATCTATCTATCTATCTATCCCAATCTTAGTTTTCCTATCTATTTATCCATCACAATCTTAGTATCCCCTCTCTCTCTCCTCTCTCTCTCTCTCTCTCTCTCTCTCTCTCTCTCTTCTCTCTCTCTGTATATATATATATATATATATATATATATATATTACAGTCTGTTCCAATCTATCTATCTATCTATCTATCTCAGTCTTTTCATATCTATCTATCTATCTATCTATCTGAATCTGTTCCAATCTATCTATCTATCTATATATTTATCTATCTATCTATCTATCTATCTATCTCAGTCTTTTCATATCTATCTATCTATCTATCAATCTATCAATCTATCAATCAATCAATCTGAATCTGTTCCAATCTATCTATCTATCTATCTATCTCAGTCTTTTCATATCTATCTATCTATCTATCTATCTATCTCAGTCTTTTCATATCTATCTATCTATCTATCTATCTATCTATCTATCTGAATCTGTTTCAATCTATCTATCTATATATCTATCTATCTATCTATCTATCTCAATCTGTTATTATCTATTAATCTATCTATATATTTCAGCCTGTTCCTGTTCCTATTTCTCATTCATATCTATCTATTTATTCTACCTGAATTAGTTGCAAGTCGACGTACGTGTTGAAACGATTATAAGTTAACGTTGTCCACCAATGCTAAAAGTAGTTATTCGAGTCCCAGCAAAGGCCAATATTTCAAAACAAAATCGATTATTTTGCGGTTTATGCGTTGTTAAGCTAGACAAGCAGTCAGTACTTGGAAAACCAGCGGCACGCGCACACACACATACCCCGATGAACAAAAATCGATTGCAGCTAATCTTTTGCTTTTATTCATATACCTTGTCATTTGACGAACTTCTCATAGCCTCCCATATGGTCTAGTGTGTTAGGATTCCTGGCTTTCACCAGGCGGCCCGGGTTCGATTCCCGGTGTGGGAACGCATTTTTTTTTTTTCAATTTTCCATTCCATTCCATAAATTTTATTGTAATAGAGATTGTGTGTTTGTCTGTTACCGAAACTATATTACTACTCAAGTCACAATTCTCTTAGTTATTAACGTCACATTCTCCATGATTTTATTTTTGTTTAAACCTCAGTTATCAATAAAATTGTTTTACATTATCAATACTGTTGATTTTATCTACATACTAACAATATACAATTGTATTTATATATACAACAAAATAGCGGTTTACAGTGTGAACGGGAAGGCTAATTTGCATATTGATATTAAAAATTGATTTTCTTAAATATGTGCTTATTATTATTGATTTCTAATTGTTTGGTTTTATCTTAATAAATATGAGCTAAAATCTCGGGAATAAATCTTAAAAGAAATCCATTAACAAGAAGAAATACCTGTAATTTTATTCGTTACTTCCTATTTTAACAAAATAGTTAAATTAGGAAAATTTAGCAATGAAAGACGGGAGTGATGGAAGAGTAAGTCCCAGTTTTTCTATTTTTCGATTATACCCCCTCTGTTTCAAATCATTTTTCTGCATTCTTATTTAGTTTCATTAGCCTTTCTAATTTGATGTAATTTTATTACATTAAAACTTAAATTCATTTTTTCTAGGTTCTATGGTTGACTTTTTTGAAGCATACTCCTCTTTTGAAGGACCACAGAATAGTCACAGCAAAATTACGACTTAGCCTACGTAGGAACAAAAAGCAAACCAGTAAGACTGTACGATACAGCTGGTCAACACTTGCCAACAGTGATATATGCAATCGATACGCTGTGGCAGTAAGAAACAGATTCGATATCCTCCAGGAGGCATTTGAAAGCCCCACCGCAAACGAAGAATACGAAAACTTCGTCAATGCCCATCTAGAAGCAGCATCCGAATGCATACCGACCGAACTGAGAGCCAAACGCTCTGTCCCCTGGGAGACGGAGGCAGTTAGAGAAAAGAGAAATAATATCAAAGAAACAGCCCAAATTAATAAAACAAACCCAACTAGCACCAACCTATACAACCTTAAGAAAGCCCAGGTAGCCTTAAAAAAACATACAAAAGGGAACAAATAGAGTACATACAGGCACAAATAAATAATATCAGACAATCGGTGTAGAGACAGACAGTCGCGAATAGCCTGGCAAACAGTAAACGAAATTAGTGGTAGAAAAGCACCTCTAAATCAAAATTAAAGGCAACCAGCCAAGAAGATAGACTAAAAAAATGGAAGGACCACTTCCAGAAACTGCTAGGAAGCCCCAGAAATCATAGAAAGTAATATCCAAAAGATTGTAGATAAACAACTAGATATCAAGCTGGGAGAATTTCACAATAGATGAAATTAACCAAGCTTTAAAGAAGCTAAAAGGTAGAAAAGCAGCAGGACTCGACGAAATACCCCCGGAGGTGTGGAGATAGGAAAGTTCAATGACATACTGCTTAGGCTATGCAATGCAGTATATAGACAAAATAGAATAGATAAATGGACGAAAGGCTGCATCCTCCCATTCCTAAAAAGGGAGATCTCGGAATCGCTAAAAATTACAGAGGCATAACTCTCACTGCTATTGCAGCCAAGATATATAATGCCCTTCTACTTAATCGCATCCGGCCCGAAATAGAAAAAATCCTTAGGAGAAACCAAAATGGATTCCGCAGAAATCGATCCACAACCTCTCAGATCCTGACTATTCGACGGATCATAGAAGGGGTACGAGCAAAGAATCTAGAGGCAACGTTATTATTCGTAGACTTCTCCAAAGCATTCGATTCCATACATAGAGGAAAAATGGAACAAATACTATTAGCATATGGCCTCCCCAATGAAACGGTCTCAGCTATAATGATGCTATACAAAGACACTAAAGCGATGGTACGCTCACCTGATGGCGACACAGATTTTTTTGACATCGCCGCTGGAGTCCTTCAAGGGGACACACTGGCACCATATATATTTATAATATGTCTAGACTACGTACTCCGAACATCATTAGATACCATAAAAGAAAAAGGTTTCACACTAAAAAAGGCAAGAAGCAGGCGATATCCCGCACAAACAATCACAGATGCGGACTATGCTGATGACCTTACACTTCTGCAGATACACCGGCAAAGGCTGAATCACTGCTACATAGCTTGGAGGAGGCAGCAAAGAACATAGGCCTCTATGTGAACTCCGGTAAAACAGAGTTCATGAATTTCAAAAAAATAAAGGAGACATCTCCACACTCGACGGCAAGCCTCTTAAACCAGTAGAACAATTCACATACCTAGGTGGTAATATCTCCTCCACAGAGAGCGATGTTAATACACGATAGCAAAGGCATGGCGGCCACAAATAGATTATCAGTCGTATGGAGGTCCGATCTCCCTGGCAGGCTGAAGCGACAGTTCTTCCAGGCTGTGGTTGTGTCGGTGCTGCTGTATGGCTGCACACCTGGACCCTGACAAAGCGTCTTGAGAATAAGCTAGATGGAGCTGCACAAGAATGCTGCGAGCAGTCTGAATAAGTCGTGGAAACAGCACCCCACAAGGAAACAGCTATACGGTCACCTGCCCCCCATCTCACAAACTATCCGAGTGAGACGGACAAGGCATGCAGGACACTGCTGGAGAAGCAGGGATGAACTCATAAGCGACGTTCTCCTGTGGAAGCCAACACATGGACATGCAAGTGTGGGGCGCCCAGCAAGGACATACATTGACCAGTTATGTGAAGATGCTGGCTGCTCGGCAGAGGAGCTTCCATGTGTAATGAATGATAGGGAGGGTTGGCGAAGGATTGTCATGGATGCCCGTGCTGCGTGCGCGACATGATGATGATGAAAACTTAAATACTTGCACCCAGCGGAGGGTGTATGTATTTGCTAGTATAAATAATTAAGCAAAAGAATTATTTTCTTATTGATGGATCTGCATAATTTTTATCCATTTTTCCATTGTTTATCCTTGCTAAGTGTGCAATTCTTACGGCCTTGTGCCAAACCGACTGAAGCGTCTAGATTTCATAGATATCGGTTTCAAATTCTCTCACTCACAACAGATATCATGAGAAAACTTTCTCCTGGCTCCAATGGCTGATATCAAAGAGACTGGACGAATAAGTAACTTACACAGAGATACACTCACACACACACACACACACACACACACACACATATATAATATATATATATAGTGTGTGGGGGGGATTGTCACTGTTTCAGCTTTTGCTGGAATGGTGTACCAAAGGCAGTATTATTGTAGAGTGCTCAATATAAAATAGAGCTGTTATATAATATAATAAGATAAATATGTAAAGGTTTTACATATCTATTTATTTGGTGACAAAGGAACATTCACGACCATATTGGTTTCATGCAATAGCAATCATCAGGTGAAGATGTTACAAATTTGTAACATCTTCACCTGATGATTGCTATCGCATGAAACCAATATGGTCGTGAATGTTCCTTTGTCACCAAATGAATAGATATGTAAAACTTTTATATATTTATTATATTATATTATATATATATGTGTGTGTGTGTGTGTGAGCGTGTGTGCGTATAAGTTACTTATTCGGTCAGTCTCTTCGATCTCAGACATTGGAGCCAAGAGAAAGTTTTTATACATAGTGTCCTAGTACCACTTCAACGTTTCCGTTGGAGTAGCATTATTTCAGTAATTTATCCAAGAGTGTACAATACTTTATATCAAGTCGAGCTTTAATAATAATAATAATAATAATAATAATAATAATAATAACAATAATTGTGAAAAAATTATGGGCCTACTGCGGTTTCGCTACTTCTGATCTCTTCAAGACCAAACATCATACGTATAGAGTATAATGTAGGATCCTGAAGAGATCTTAAGTATCGAAACCGTAGCAGACCCATCATTTTTCACAATTATATATATATATATATATATATATATATATATATATATAAAACATAACATAACATAACATAACGTAACGTAACATAACATAACATAAAAAGATATTTGTTGACATCCTTCCGTCTACTAAAGACGATGGCGTGGTGTCCATATTTTTAAATTTTTCTATTTTTAGTGGAACTACGTAGCTAGGGTGGCTTAACATGGAGGATGAGCTGTTGCCCAAGCAGCAGATCCCCCTCTCCACACTGACGCTGGGATCCATAGGAAAGGTAAAAACCAATGCAATTTGGCAGCGGTAGTGTCGCAGGAATTGCCGCATAGCACTGAGGTTCAGCATCATACCACCGTAGGGACTCTGTTTCCGAATTTGTTTTCGGGGTTTACTCCCTAGCCTTTCCTTGGACGAGGTAAAGCCGCTAGGCAGCGGAGGTTTTCTAACAAACTTTTCCTTGTCCTCAATGGGTTGCCGAACAATGCTAAGTAGCCTCTTCTAAACCATTTGAGCAGTAAGTACACCAACCCCTCTACTGTCAGTGTGGATGGTCGTAAGGTCCCATGGAGCTCATCCGCCATTTAACAGCCCTTGCTCTTGTTTTTGATTATTCTGATTATTCACACACCCCTCACGAGACAAACGAGGAGTGCCTGGTGTCGAACGGGTCGGGTTAATACATTTAAATTATGAAAAGGAATTTGCTAGTAGAGGGGTCGGTTTAGCTCAGTCGGTAGAGTGTTCGGCTAGGAATCTCAAGGTTCTTGGTTCGATACTGGCCGCCGCCAAGCGTATGAGTAGCACAGGGATCTGTGCGGTAAAGTAAGGAGCTGATGGTAGGTGTGGTGCTCCACCTCAGATACTCAAATAATCTCATTGGTCTAGCGCTAGTGAAAAGAGGATAGACTCCCTCGCTGTCTGGTTGATACCGACACTAGGCCGCCCCGACGACTTTACTTACTTTACTTTATTTGCTAGTATGGGGTATCCGGCGAGGATCGAACTCGCTATTCAGTAATAATGGGCCTGCGAATCTAGCTTGTTGACCATTACATGATGGGATGTCCTATTTACCCAACCCATTCCCCATGGGTAGGATGTTACCCCCATGTCGCAAGTAAGAAAAAATCCAGCAAAAATCAAACACGCTACTTACTTAATAGATCTGAGAATCTAGCTTGCTAACAGTTACATCACGATGGGACCTCTTTCTATTTTGACCCAACCTATTCCTCACATGTAGAGTGTGGCACAAGGTCACAAGATTGGCGCATCCAGCGAAAATTGAAATCGCTACTTACTAGTAATGGATCTGCGAGTCTAGCTTGCTAAAAATTCCATCCCGATGGGACTTTTTTTCTTATTTACCCATTCCGTTCCCTACGGGTAGGATGCGACACAAGGTCACAAGTATGGCGCATTCAGCGAGAATCAAACACGTTATTCAGTAGTAATGGATCTGCGAGTCTAGCTTGCTAACAGTTACTCCACGATGGGACGCCCTTTTCCTTTACCCAACTCGTTCGCCACGGGTAGGATGCCAAGATTGACAAAGAAGTAAACAACAGACTGTCAAAAGAGAGAAGTACATACACGCATGTGATACAACAGACACCTGAAAAAAGAGCACAAAGTTTAGCATTTATAGAGCCATAGTCTTATAGGGAGGCGGGTGGTGTAATGGTTACCGGTCGGTGGTAATGGACACGATGAACCGAGTTCAAATCCTGGACGAGGCTGTTTAAATTTCACATAGCGCTAATACCGCTGGGAAAGGTACGAATCCAACTACTCTCCTTCCAGTTATGGGTAAATAGTAGGCACTGGCAAAAAAGTCGGATACTAAGGGTTTTAAAAGCGAATTAAAAATAATTAACGCTATCATTCAAGGTCAAACTTTGTCTAAATCGATAAGTAGTAACATAATGACCATCATTAAAAAAAGAAAAATATCAGTACATATGCAGCTTATTCTTAATACATTTAAAGGCATTTGTTTTGGTCAATTTCGATGCGATCCGCCATTCTGTCTCTTTTTCAAGCGTTTGTTTACAATTTTAATATAACATTCGCGATTGAAAAAAAAAAATTACCAAAAATCAGGTAATTATCCAATTTGAATGAAATTTTCAGTATTGATTTATCAATTAATGAATTTTATAATGCATGTTATTTTATTTCAAAACTTTAATTTAGTATTTTTGCTATGAAAAATTAATATATAAAATTCATTTAAAATAAAAAATATTCGGATTTTAAGTTTAAAATGTTATTTTTAGATTCTAGAAATAAATATCTATTTAATGCAAACCTTATTTTAGTCAATCAAAGTATACCTTTTGAAGAAAAAACTCGATTGAAAATGTATCCCCCCCCCCTTTAAGCAGAAAAAAGATCGATGTATAATTTTTTCTTTTAAAAGATAATAGCCAATTGAATAATTATCGAAATGAGTAAAAAGAAATCTCCAAAAAAATTAATTATTTATGATTTATTAACATTTTATTTTCCGATTTTCCGGTACTTATTTTCTTATAAAATATTCCACTTAAAAAATTTTTTTTTTCTATTTACAACTTCGGTCTTTTATCTTTTTATTTCTACTGTAATTAGTATCAATCAAGGACCAACTCGCCAATATTTTACACTCCCAAAGCAGGGGGGGGGGGGTCAAAATTAAGTGAACCTGAAAAAAATTAGAAGTTTTGAAATAAAATAAATAATGCATTATAAAGATCATTCATTGATAAATAAACACTGAAAATGTCATTAAAATCCGATAATTCCCTGAATTTTGGTAAATTATTTTCTGTAAGGGGGGTTTTGTCAAAAACGCATTTTTAGCTCATTTTGCCAGTGCCTAGTAAAATAGTAGGCAAACTGAGCTCTTTAACCTTGGTTAGGCAACCAGTCTAGGAGAAAGAAAACTGTGAATTCATACCAACTTTACTACCTAAGAAAAAATTGACCTTGTGTCACATTCTGTCCGTGTTGGGAGGGGTTGGGTAAAAACAGATTCTTAATACTACCATTTTATAAAAATAAAAATGCGTGTTACACGGGGGAAAGCAACATGGGTAAATGTGAATTCAAACTTCAAATTGACCTTGTGTCACATCCTACGCGTGCGGATGGGTTGGTAAGTATATATATATATGGCTCCGATTCGTGCTCCTACGACTCCTCGAGCGGTTCTTGAATATCTATTGGAGTGACTTCGTTGCCTATCTTCATGTTCTTGAACAGACGAAAATTACCAGCAGTGGGGGGGGGGTAGTGGCGTGCCAACGTCATGATCCAGGGAGGAGGGACATGAGCACAGCCTGGCACCCTTCCAATGGCCAATAAATACTGATTCAGATTTCATTTTGGGTTAGAGTGATTTTCCGCCCCTGAAGCTGCGTCCCGGAACACCCACCCCTCCATGGCCCCCTTTTGTTCTGCCACTGCATGGTGGCCATGCTACTAAAGTCCCTGCTATACTGAAAAACACGCCTTTGCAGAATGAGGAATCATCACCTGTCCAATATCTCCACTGTACCTCCCGACGGAGGAGCACGAAAGAAGCGATACAAGGATTGCTTGAAAAATTCCTTTGATGACTTTCACATCGACCATTGCCGATGTTCCATTCTAGCTGAGAACCATGGCGCCTAGCGACTCACCACAAAACGGGTTTTCTCCTCCTTTGAAAATACCTGCAGAGACACCCTCAATCACAGTGGTCATCAAACTACGGCCCGCGGGCTGTATCCGGCCCGCGAAGGCATTTTATCCTGCCCGCCGACGGTACTTGAATTTGTAATGTTTTTGATCATGTGATGAAAATAAATACGTTGGTTAAATGTGTTTTTGTGCATCTTACGGCACTCATCCATGAATATAACATGGAAAGATACATTTTGTTTTACATCTTTTTCTCAGAGCTTTCGTTCTGGCTAGCAAGTATTGAACACAGTAATAATGTGGCTCGCGCTCATTATTTTTTCAATTATCTGGCCCACCATGAAAAAAGTTTGGTGATCAAACCCTGACCAAACCTTCAACAGCAGCCGCTGCGACCGTGCTTACCTATCCCGCATTGGCTTTATTAGCCACGAACATGCCTGCAGTAAACGGGAACCACCCCCTTCTTGATATTAATTCTAGAAGCGAAGCCTTGATGATGCTAATATTTATTAAGCTTGTTGTATGTTGTTATTTATTAAGCACACAAGCTTCGAGCTTATTTTGAGATTATCATCTAAAATTTGTGTTGTTCTCGTTCTTGTAGAAATACGTAACTAATTTCAAAGACCACTTGGATAGTCGAAGTCGTTGAATAGAAAAATACAAAGATTTTAGAAAAAAAAAAAAAAAATCTCAGAAAAAATGAGACCAATTTTTAAAAAACGGGTAAAAAAATAAAAACCCTAGATTAAATGCCTAGTATATAACGTTATTAATTTCTAATATGCGTATTTTGTTAACTAATTTCAAAGATTGGTATGTACCCCTCCGATAGTTTAAGTCGTTGACTAGAAAAATACAAAGGTTTTAGAAAAACAAGATTTTTTTACTAAATCATTTTTCAAAGACATTAAAAGGGTTTATTTCTCAGATCTGAATAGCAAAGTTACGATGAAAAAATTAACAAGAACATAAAAGACAGAACAAAATACCAGTAAAGATTATTGTTATGTTAGACGTTTTATTGTGTGTGTTCTTTTAATACCAAAATATTTAGAATATTTGAGTTACGTTTTTCGAAGAAAAAAAATTATAAAAATAATTAAATTAAAATTCTTCAGTAAAAATGTTTTAGAATATTCAAGCGTGCTCAAATTGACCGTTGGAATCGAAATAACCGCGCGTTTCGTTGCTTTGGTGACGCGTCCATCACAGAAAACGTTACCAGTTTGCTGCTTGTCTTTTGCACGAACAGACCTTGCTGGTTTTCTCTGCACGAACAAACCTTGCTGTGTTTCACGCTGATATATTCACTTGCTTCATCGACCTTTTTTCAAAGAAATCATTTCATCTGTTTCATCTTTTAGTGAGTTTTATTTTCTAATCATTTGATTTTTAATTTTCTTATTTTTCTAATCAGTTATTTGAACCTTCTGAAAAAGTTTAAATTCATATCGGCCAGGAACTTAAAAACCATTAGTGAGTTTTAGCGTTCTATTAGATTGTTTTTTCAATATATTATCAATTATTTTATCTATTTTATTTTTTCTGGCTAATCTTTGATATTTTCTTGTTATTTGTAAAATAGGCATATTTTAACAAAAACTTTGCTATTCAGATCTGAGAAATAAACCGCTTTAATAACTTTGATTTAAAAATAATTTAGTAAAAAATTCCTGTTTAATTCTAAGACCTTTTTTCTATTTTTCTAGTCAATTACTTAAACTAGTTGAGCGGCACATACCAATCTTTGAAATTAGCTAACAAAATACGCATATCAAAAATTAATTAAGGTTATACACTAAATATTTAATCTAAGATTTGTATTTTTTATCATTTTTGTTAATTGATTTCATTTTTCTGGGATTTTAATTTTTTTAAAGACATTTCTATTTTTCTAGTCAATTACTTAAACTAGCCGAGAGGTACATACCGATTTTTGAAATTAGTTGATAAAAATAACGCGTATTAGAAATTAATAAAGGGTTTATACTAGACATTTAATCTAAGATTTGTATTTTTTTTTATCGTTATTTTTAATTGATTTCATTTTTCTGGGATTTTTAATTTTTTAAAAGACATTTCTATTTTTCTAGTCAATTACTTAAACTAGCCGAGAGTACATACCGATTTTTGAAATTAGTTGATAAAAATACGCGTATTAGAAATTAATAAGGGTTTATACTAGACATTTAATCTAAGATTTGTATTTTTTTTATCGTTATTTTTAATTGATAGCATTTTTCTGGGATTTTAATTTTTTTCCCGTAACTTTCTATTTTTCTAGTCAATTAGCCGAGCGGTACATACAAGTCTTTGAAATTAGTTAACAATATACACATATTAGAAATTAATAAGGGTATATACTAATATTCCATTATTATTTAGTGATTACTTATATTGAATAGTAACAAGGTATATATGAGAATTTAGCTAAATATTAACTAATTTTCTTATTAGTCAGTTTATTTATCTAAACATCAATTTGACTTAAAGGAAATACACATATTAGAAATTAATAAGGGTATATACTAATATTCCATTATTATTTAGTGATTACTTATATTGAATAGTAACAAGGTATATATTTGAGAATTTAGCTAAATATTAACTAATTTCTTAGTCAGTTTATTTATCTAAACATCAATTTGACTTAAAGGAAATACACATATTAGAAATTAATAGGGGTATATACTAATATTCCATTATTATTTAGTGATTACTTATATTGAATAGTAACAAGGTATATATTTGAGAATTTAGCTAAATATCAATTAATTTCTAATTAGTCAGTTTATTTATCTAAACATCAATTTGACTTAAAGGAAAGGTAAAAAAAGAAATAGTGATATGAGTTTTGTGTTGGTCAGACTATGTTTTCTAAGTCTTTGTCCAACCTGTGTGATTGCCAAAGGAGGAGGATAGAGTTGTTGGACTACGCACTCTATCTGACACTCATATCTTTCGAGATATGAACCATCGGGGCCAGGATTTTTTATTGAAAAATCCAAAGGTCGGACAAAATCCGGGGATGTCTACATCTGTTTCCCCGGATGTGTCACTACGAATGGATGTGAATAATTCTTCTCATTCGGTGGCTTTTTATGATGAGATTTGGCCTGACGAATTGCCACCTATTGAAGGATTAGTGGCCAATGTGATTATCATCGAGCATGATAGCCCTCCTACAAGTCCCCTTCCGAGGAGACAATTTCTTCATCACACTGAGCTAGAGGAAGAGGATAGTTGGGTGGTGGTTTTAGAGGAGAACTGGGGGAGCCGGTGAGGGAAAACTATATTTAAGGGATATGAGGACAACGCTTTACGCCCGAAGGGTCAAAAAGGTAGGTTTTTGGAAGAGGATTAGGCGTAGCTTTAGAAAGACCGTGCGTAATATTTCTTGCGTTGTCCCAAACACCTTAGATTAACGGGGGGGAGATAAGATGGATAAACTGTTTCGAAAGATTGGGGGAAAACCAATAACCAAATAAATCATACTAAATACAATAAGTCCATTATCACGACTTGCAAATGTATGCCCCCTCCATGGGCGCAAATATTTAAGTTTAATGTCATAAAATATTATATTATATCAGAATGACTTACGAAACTGTTGTGATGTTAGTTCAACAGTAAAAAAAGAAGTCAAGTCGAGGTAGGGTAAAATGAGACATGTGTATTTACAATAAGGTACAAGAACGGCTAGCTTGCCGCTAAACGGTAACAGTACAACCTTTTCACTCGGTGTCTCACTATTTATAGTGAAAACCGGTGTATATTCTCCACTGAAGGAACGGCCGGTACAACAGAAACTAAATAAGAACGAAAATAAGAATATTACACTTATTTGAACGTTATTTTAATTGATTTCTATATAAAATTATATATAGGATTGCTTTGAATATGTTTGAGAATAACATGATAATATTAGAAATCAGTAACAGCAAATAATTATTTATCAAACCCAGTTTTGTTAAAATCATTGTGCAAATTATTCCAACCATACCCTATGGAAATCTTTATTTCTTAGAGATATATAATACATATTTCAGGATTTTAAACGCATTAATAAAACAGGCCTTTTTGAGACCTGTGGGACCAGTGGCTTCGGCCACTGGGCCTGTGCTATTAATTAACGGTGAGATCCCAGGGGGTCATCCCCCCCCCACCAGGCAACACCTTGATTTAAAGGAGCAGGGCTGGGTTTATTGCTCATTGCCTGAGGCACCCTTTGAGGGAGGAATACTGACGGGATCTACGAATTTTTGTGCCTACAATCCCATGAGATTCAGTTTGTGGCCGATCCCACATTTAACAACCCTGTATCATACCCGCCTATGTGGGATGCGAGGTAAATACCTTAATATATAACGGGCCTTTAGTTTCGGGACCTGTGGGTCGTGGTTTCTGCCACTGGACTATTAATTGAATTAACAGCGTTATCCCAGGGGTCCGTCCACCCAGGCAATATCTTCCCCTTAATTATACAGAGACAAGACTGGGTTTATTGCCCAGTTTGAGGGGTAAATCCCAGGGATCCAAACATTAATTGGACCTTGTGTCTTGACCGCAAAAGTTGGATGCCTGGTAACTACATTAATAATATGAGGTGTTTTGCGGAAAATCTTACTCAGCAAATGAATAGACATACTTAATAAATTAGATACGATAAGGATTAAATAATGACTATTTCATAATCGTTAAGAATATAATGTAAATAACTAAGGAAATCGTGACGTCAGTGATGACGTAGTTTCGGTTTACAAATAGACAGTTACATAATCTTCTTTATAATAAGATTAGTTAAACATCTATTGTCTTTCTCTTAGATTAAGAATTAATTGGGAATATAGTTTAGTGAGTAGAGATTAGGGACAAATGGAGGTTGGAGGCCATAGACAGGAATAACATCAACTGTCTATAGTTTAGATGGTAGTGTACTTGGGAGGATAGGTTAGAGTGAAGACGGTAGGGACAAATGGAGGATGGAGGCCATAGACAGGAATAACATCAACTGTCTATAGTTTAGATGGTAGTGTACTTGGGAGGATAGGTTAGAGAGAAGACGTTAGGGACAAAATGGAGGATGGAGGCCATAACATCAACTGTCTATAGTTTAGATGGTAGTGTACTTGGGAGGACAGGCTAGAGAGAAGACGTTAGGGACAAATGGAGGATGGAGGCCATAGACAGGAATAACATCAACTGTCTATAGTTTAGATGGTAGTGTACTTGGGAGGACAGGCTAGAGAGAAGACGTTAGGGACAAATGAGGATGGAGGCCATAGACAGGAATAACATCAACTGTCTATAGTTTAGATGGTAGTGTACTTGGGAGGATAGGCTAGAGAGAAGACGTTAGGGACAAATGGAGGATGGAGGCCATTAGACAGGAATAACATCAACTGTCTATAGTTTAGATGGTAGTGTACTTGGAGGATAGGTTAGAGTGAAGATAGGGACAAATGGAGGTTGGAGCCATAGACAGGAATAAATCAACTGTCTATAGTTTAGATGGTAGTGTACTTGGGAGGATTTAGAGTGAAGACGGTAGGGACAAATGGAGGTTGGAGGCCATAGACAGGGAATAACATCAACTGTCTATAGTTTAGATGGTAGTGTACTTGGGAGGAAGGCTAGAGAGAAGACGTTAGGGACAAATGGAGGATGGACATAGACAGGAATAACATCAACTGTCTATAGTTTAGATGGTAGTGTACTTGGGAGGATAGGTTAGAGGAAGACGTAGGGACAAATGGAGGATGGAGGCCATAGACAGGAATAAAATCAACTGTCTATAGTTTAGATGGTAGTGTACTTGGAGGATAGGTTAGAGAGAAGACGTTAGGGACAAATGGAGGAGAGGGCATAGACAGGAATAACATCAACTGTCTATAGTTTAGATTGTAGTGTACTTGGGAGGACAGGCTAGAGAGAGACGTTAGGGACAAATGGAGGATGGAGGCCATAAGACAGGAATAACATCAACTGTCTATAGTTTAGATGGTAGTGTACTTGGGAGGATAGGCTAGAGAGAAACGTTAGGGACAAATGGAGGATGGAGGCCATAGACAGGAATAACATCAACTGTCTATAGTTTAGATGGTAGTGTACTTGCGAGGATAGGTTAGAGTGAAGACGGTAGGGACAAATGGAGGTTGGAGGCATAGACAGGAATAACATCACTGTCTATAGTTTAGATTGTAGTGTACTTGGAGGATAGGTTAGAGAGAAGACGTTAGGACAAATGGAGGATGGAGGCCATAGACAGGAATAACATCAACTGTCTATAGTTTAGATGGTAGGTAACTTGGGAGGATAGGTTAGAAGAAGACGTTAGGGACAAATGGAGGATGGAGGCCATAGACAGAATAACATCAACTGTCTATAGTTTAAGATGGTAGTGTACTTGGGAGGATAGGTTAGAGAGAAGACGTTGGGCAAATGGAGGTTGGAGGCCATAGACAGGAATAACATAACTGTCTATAGTTTGGATTGTAGTGTCACTTTTGGGAGGACTAGTCTAGAGTGAAGACGGTGGGAGTACAGTTCGAGGAACAGGAATAATCATCAAGTCATTATGTATTAAGTGTCACTCTAGGAGGTATACTGGGTTAGAGGAGAAGACGTTAGGGACAAATGGAGGAGATGGGAGGCCATAGACTCAGGGAATGAAACATCAACTGGCTATAGTTTAGCTGGATAGTTACTTGGGGGATAGGTTAGAGAGAAGACTGTTTGGGTTGTGGTAGAGGTCAGCGACGTGATGGTAGGCCATATTTTCTTCCAGTAAAAAGTTGATTAATAGGTAGAGATTATATCTTACTGTATTGGAATGAATGCTACAGAAAATGGTGTTGTAGCGAGTTCGTATGGAGAGTCTGCCCTAGCTAAGTAACATCAACTTGTCTAGCAGATGGTAGTGTACTTGGAGAGATAGGTTAGAAGCAGACAGTAGGACAAAATGGAGTGGTGGAAGGCCAATAGACAGGGAAAACAATCAATCTGTCCTATAGTTTATGATTGTAGTGTACTTGGGAGGATAGGGCTAGGACGATAAGACGTGAGGTGTACAAATAGAGGATGGAGGCCATAAAGAAGGAATAACATCAAACTGTCTCATAGTTTAGAATTGTAGTGTGCTTGGGAGGACAGGCTAGAGAGAGACGTTAGGAAACAAATGGAGGATGGAGGCCATAGACAGGCAATAAACAATCTAACTGTCTATAGTTTAGATTGTAGTGTACTTGGGAGGATAGGTTAGAGTGAAAGATGGGTAGGGACCATGAATGGAGGTTGGAGGCCATAGACCGGAATAACATCACTGTACTATAGTTTAGATGGTAGTGTACCTTGGGGAGGATAGGTTAGAGAGAGAGACGTTAGGGACAAATGGAGCGATGGAGGCCATAGACAGGAATAACATCAACTGTTATAGTTTAGATGGTAGTGTATGCTTGGGAGGATAGGTTAGGGAGGTGTAAGAACGGTAGGGACAAAATGGAGGTTGGGAGGCCATAGACAGGAAAAGACATCAACTGTCTATAGTTAGTTTTGTAGTGTATTGGGAGGCATAGGTTAGAGAGAAGACGTTAGAGACAAATGGAGGATGGAGGCCATAGACAGGAATAAACATCAACTGTCTATAGTGTTTACGATGGTAGTATTGTAGGGTTGGGGGATAGGTTAGAAGAAGAAGACGTTAGGGACATCGGGAGGTATTGGAGGCATAGACAGGAATAACCTCAACTGTCTAATAGTTTAGATGGTAGTGTACTTGGGGGATAGGTTAGAGAGAAAGACGTTAGGACAAATGGAGGGTTGGAGGCCATAGACAGGAATAACATCAACTGTCTCATAGTTTAGATTGTAGTGTACTTGGGAGGATAGGGTTAGAGGAGAAGACGTTAGGGAAAATGGAGGATGGGGCCCATAGACAGGAATAACATCACTGTCTATAGTTTAGATTGTAGTGTACTTGGGAGGATAGGTTAGAGAGAAGACGTTAGGGACAAATGGAGGATGGAGGCCATAGACAGGAATAACATCAACTGTCTATAGTTTAGATTGTAGTGTACTTGGGAGGATAGGTTAGAGAGAAGAACGTTAGGGACAAATGGAGGTTGGAGAGGCCATAGACAGGATAAACATCAACTGTCTATAGTTTAGATGGTAGTGTACTTGGGTGGATTAGGTTAGAGTGAGACGGTAGGTACAAATGGAGGTTGGGGAGGCCATAGACAGGGAATAAATCAACTGTCTATAGTTTAGATTGTAGTGTACTTGGGAGGATAGGTTAGAGAGAAGAACGTTCGGGACAAAATGGAGGATGGAGGCCATAGACAGAAAATAACATCAGACTGTCCCTATAGTTTAGATGTAGTGTACTTGGGAGGATAGGTTAGAGAAGACGTTAGGGACACATGGAGGTTGGAGGCCATAGACAGAATAACATCAACTGTCTATAGTTTAGATTGTACGTGTACTATGGAGGATAGGTTTAGAGTGAAGTACAGGTTAGGGGATACTGGAACATAGAAGGAATAAACATACTGGTTAGAATTGTAGTGTAAGGACAGGTTAGAGTAGACGACAAATGGAGGTTGGAGGCCATAGACAGGAATAACATCAAACTGTCTATAGTTTTAGATTGTATGTACTAGGGAGGACAGGTTAGAGAGAAGACGTAGGGGAAATTGGAGTTGGAGGCCATAGACAGGAATAACATCAACTGTCTATAGTTTAGATTGTAGTGTATTGGAGAGATAAGGTTAGGAGAAAAGACGTTAGGGACAAATGGAGGTTGAGGCCATAGACAGGAATAACATCAACTGTCTATAGTTTTAGAGTGTAGTGTATGGAGAAGATAGGTTAGAGAGGAAGACGTTAGGGACAAATGGGGGTTGGAAGGCATAGACAGGAATAACATCAAATCTGTCTATAGTTTAGCATTTGTAGTGTACTTGGGCAGGACAGGTTAGAGAAAAGACGTTTAGAGACCAATGGAGGTTGGAGGCCATAGACAGGAATAACATCAACTGTCTATAGTTTAGATGTAGTGTACTTAGGGAGGACAGGTTAGAGAGAGACGTTAGGGACAATGGAGGTCGGAGGCCATAGAGCAGGAATATACATCAACTGTCTATAGTTTAGATTGTAGTGTACTTGGAGGAACCGGTTAGGAGAAAGACGTTAGGGACAAATGGAGGTTGGAGGCCATAGACAGGAATAAACATCACTGTCTATGTTTAGATTGTAGTGTACTTGGGAGGATAGGTTAGAGAAAAAGACGTTAGGGAACAATGGAGGTTGGAGGCCATAGACGGAATAACATCAACTGTCTATATTTAGATTGTAGTGTACTTGGGGGACAGGTTGAGGAAAAGCGTTAGGGACAAATGGATGGGTTGGAGGCCATTCGACAGGGAATAACATCAACTGTCTATAGTTTAGATTGTAGTGTACTTGGGAGGACAGGTTAGAGAAAGACGTTAGGGACAATGGAGGTTGGAGGCCATAGACAGGAATATACATCAACTGTCTATAGTTTAGATTGTAGTGTACTTGGGAGGACAGGTATAGAGTAAAAAGACGTTAGAGGTCAAAATGGAGGTTGGAGGGCCATAGACAGGGAATAACATCAATGTTATAGTTTTAGATTGTAGTGTACTTGGAGAGGACAGGTTAGAGAAAAGACGTTAGGACAAATGGAGGTATGGAGGCCATAGACAGGAATAACATCAACTGTCTATAGTTTAGATTGTAGTGTACTTGGGAGGAAACAGGTTAGAGAAAAGACGTTAGGGACAAATGGAGGTTGGAGGCCATAGACAGGAATAACATCAACTGTCTATAGTTTAGATTGTAGTGTACTTGGGAGGACAGGTTTAGAGAGAAGACGTTAGGGACAAATTTGAGGTTGGAGGCCATAGACAGGAATAACATCAACTGTCTATAGTTTAGATTGTAGTGTACTTGGGAGGACAGGTTAGAGAGAAGACGTTAGGGACAATGGAGGTTGGAAGGCCATAGACAGGAATAACATCAACTGTCTATAGTTTAGATTGTAGTGTACTTGGGAGGACAGGTTAGAGAAAGACGTTAGGGACAAATGGAGGTTGGAGGCCATAGACAGGAATAACATCAACTGTCTATAGTTTAGATTGTAGTGTACTTGGGAGACAGGTTAGAGAAAAGACGTTAGGGACAAATGGAGGTTGGAGGCCATAGACAGGAATAACATCAACTGTCTATAGTTTAGATTGTAGTGTACTTGGGAGGACAGGTTAGAGAAAAGACGTTAGGGACAAATGGAGGTTGGAGGCCATAGACAGGAATAACATCAACTGTCTATAGTTTAGATTGTAGTGTACTTGGGAGGACAGGTTAGAGAAAAGACGTTAGGGGACAAATGGAGGTTGGAGGCCATAGACAGGAATAACATCAACTGTCTATAGTTTAGATTGTAGTGTACTTGGGGAGGACAGGTTAGAGAAGACGTTAGGGACAAATGGAGGTTGGAGGCCATAGACAGGAATAACATCAACTGTCTATAGTTTAGATTGTAGTGTACTTGGGAGACAGGTTAGAGAAAAGACGTTTAGGACAAATGGAGGTTGGAGGCCATAGACAGGAATAACATCAACTGTCTATAGTTTAGATTGTAGTGTACTTGGGAGGACAGGTTAGAGAAAAGACGTTAGGACAAATGGAGGTTGGAGGCCATAGACAGGAAATACATCAACTGTCTATAGTTTAGATTGTAGTGTACTTGGGAGACAGGTTAGAGAAAGACGTTAGGGACAAATGGAGGTTGGAGGCCATAGACAGGAATAACATCAACTGTCTATAGTTTAGATTGTAGTGTACTTGGAGGACAGGTTAGAGAGAAAGACGTTAGGGACAAATGGAGGTTGGAGGCCATAGACAGGAATAACATCAACTGTCTATAGTTTAGATTGTAGTGTACTTGGGAGGACAGGTTAGAGAAAAGCGTTTAGGGACAAATGGAGGTTGGAGGCCATAGACAGGAAATAACATCAACTGTCTATAGTTTAGATTGTAGTGTACTTGGGAGGACAGGTTAGAGAAAAGACGTTTAGGGACAAAATGGAGGTTGGAGGCCATAGACAGGAATAACATCAACTGTCTATAGTTTAGATTGTAGTGTACTTGGGAGGACAGGTTAGAGAGAAGACGTTAGGGACAATTGGAGGTTGGAGGCCATAGACAGGAATAACATCAACTGTCTATAGTTTAGATTGTAGTGTACTTGGGAGGACAGGTTAGAGAAAAGACGTTAGGGACAAATGGAGGTTGGAGGCCATAGACAGGAATAACATCAACTGTCTATAGTTTAGATTGTAGTGTACTTGGGAGGACAGGTTAGAGAAAAGACGTTAGGGACAAATGGAGGTTGGAGGCCATAGAGGAATAACATCAACTGTCTATAGTTTAGATTGTAGTGTACTTGGGAGGACAGGTTAGAGAAAAGACGTTAGGGACAAATGGAGGTTGGAGGCCATAGACAGGAATAACATCAACTGTCTATAGTTTTAGATTGTAGTGTACTTGGAGGACAGGTTAGAGAAAAGACGTTAGGGACAAATGGAGGTTGGGAGGCCATAGACAGGACATCAACTGTCTATAGTTTAGATTGTAGTGTACTTGGGAGGACAGGTTAGAGAAAAGACGTTAGGGACAAATGGAGGTTGGAGGCCATAGACAGGAAAATAACATCAACTGTCTATAGTTTAGATTGTAGTGTACTTGGGAGGACAGGTTAGAGAAAGACGTTAGGGCAATTGGAGGTTGGAGGCCATAGACAGGAATAACATCAACTGTCTATAGTTTAGAGTTGTAGTGTACTTGGGAGGACAGGTTAGAGAAAAAGACGTTTAGGGTTGGAGGTTGGAGGCCATAGACAGGAATAAACATACTGTCTATAGTAGATTGTTAGTGTACTTGGGGGGACAGGTTGGTTAGGGAATGGAGGTGGAGGCCATAAGACAGGAATAACATCAACTGTCTATAGTTTAGATTGTAGTGTACTTGGGAGGACAGGTTAGAGAGAAGACGTTAGGGACAATGGAGGTTGGAGCCATAGACAGGAAATAACATCAACTGTCTATAGTTTAGATTGTAGTGTACTTGGAGGACAGGTTAGAGAAAAGAGTTAGGGACAAATGGAGGTTGGAGGCCATAGACAGAATAACATCAACTGTCTATAGTTTAGATTGTAGTGTACTTGGGAGGACAGGTTAGAGAAAAGACGTTAGGGACAAATGGAGGTTGGAGGCCATAGACAGGGATAACATCAACTGTCTATAGTTTTAGATTGTAGTGTACTTAGGAGGACAGGTTAGAGAGAAGACGTTTAGGGACAAATTGGAGGTTGGAGGCCATAGACAGGAATAACATCAACTGTCTATAGTTTAGATTGTAGTGTACTTGGGAGGACAGGTTAGAAGAAAAGACGTTAGGGGTCAAATGGAGGTTGGAGGCCATAGACAGGAATAACATCAACTGTCTATAGTTTAGATTGTAGTGTACTTGGGAGGACAGGTTAGAGAAAAGACGTTAGGGACAAATGGAGGTTGGAGGCCATAGACAGGAATAACATCAACTGTCTATAGTTTAGATGTAGTGTACTTGGAGGACAGGTTAAGAGAAAAGACGTTAGGGACAAATGGGGATGGAGGCCATAGACAGGAATAACATCAACTGTCTATAGTTTAGATTGTAGTGTACTTGGAGGAACAGGTTAGAGAAAGACGTTAGGGAAATGGAGGTTGGAGGCCATAGACAGGAATAACATCTAGTCTTTATTGTTTAGATTTTCTAGGAACTAGGAGTCTAGTATAATGTGAAGAGTTTATGGATGAATGCAGGCTGGTGAGCATAGACCATTCTATGTATAAGATTTGAAGGATTTGGGAGCCTAATCTATTCAAAAAATAATTAGGGATGGATTGAGTATGGAGTTCATAGGCAGGATCAGCATCGTGCGTCTATAGTTTAGTATTTTGAAGAATTGTGAGACTAGTTTTAGTTGGCTGAGATTAGGAATGAATGGATGCCTAAGGCCATAGATAGGACGAACATCGACTGTCTATAGATTAGATTTTGAAGGAGTTGGGAGTCTAGTTTACTGACCAGAAATAAGGATGAATAGCGGTTGTACCCCATAAACAGGATTAGCATCGAATGTCTTAATATAATTTATATTTCAGATGATTTCACTGAGAAGAAATTAGGGATGAATTTGTGTAGGGACACCATAGATATGAATTACTTAGTCTGTCTATAGTATTGATTGTAGATGAATAGAGAGATGTGTTTAGTGAGGAGAGATAAGTAATAATTGGAAATCTGGGTCCATAGACAACATTAACATCGACTGCCATTAGTTTAGATTGTAGTTTAGATAGTAATACAAATTTAGTCAAAAGAAATTAGGGGTAAATGGATGTTGGAGGCCATAGACAGGATTAATATCGACTGTTAATAGTTTAGATTTGGGGGGGGAATAGATCAATAATTAGGATTGAGCCTATCCTAGTAGTGACCACCCCAACAATTCAGTTTTCTTTCTCCTAGACCGGTTGCCTAACCAAGGTTAAAGAGCCCAGTCTGCCCTACTATTTACCCATAGCTGAAGGGAGATTAATTGGATTCATACCTTTCTCAAGGGTATTAGTGCTATGTGAACTGTAGCTTCGTCCAGGATTTGAACTCGGGTCGATGAGTCCATTTCCTACGGCTGTAACCATTACACTACACGCCTCTAAGTAATTAGATTGTATATTAATAGGGTTGGATGCGATGGACAGGATTAAAATCGACTGTCAATAGTTGACATTGGGAGATTAATAAAAAAACTACATACTAAATTCTATGGAAAATAAACGTTTACTAGTAAAATAAGTCATAAATATATTGAGTACTAAAATACTATTGTAGCCGCCCCCCCCCAACTTAGTATTTTGCTTGTATGGACTACCAAAAATCTTAAATGGATCCCCAGAGACCATATAGACCTTTGAGAACGACTTTTCTAAAGGTTAGTAGTGAGAAGAGATTAAAGAAAAATACAAGCTAGAGGACATAGACAGGATTAACATTGACTTAACATTTTTGTCTGTATTTTTTAAATTTATTTTAGACCAATTGAAAGGCCAGTTCAACGAGAAGACATTAGGAATAAATGATGGTTGGGGATCAAAATTTAGATTTTGGAGATCGATTTCGTGAAAATGTATTAGGGATAAACGGAAGTTGGAGGCCATAGACAGGATAAAACTGGCTGACTATAGTTTACATTTTGGAGGGATTGAGGGGGGGGGTCAGATTAGTAAGGATGAACATCGAGTTTCTATTGTGGGATTATCGGGGGGGGCAGTTTAGGGAGAAGAGATGAGGGACAAATGTAGGTAAGAAACAATGGAGAAAATATAGAACTTGAAATTTTTAAACATTTTTATTCAACATATTTTCAAGATTCCCATCAGAAATCCAGAATTCCAATCAACTTTTTTGTCTTTTCCGCGAAAAAATTACGAAATAAAAAAATATAAAAACTATATTTTACTTTTCTTAATTTCTTTCTTGTGTTTTTGTTTGTTTGTTTGTTTTTCAGTAAATCTAGCAATTTTACAGCAAAGGCATTTTCTAGAATATAGCTATAATGTAGTTCATCTGACGCTCCAAAAGTAATATTTCCAATTCCTTTCCACGGAAATTATAACAGATAGGGAACACAATAACACCTTTTGACAGAGCAAGCGTGTCGTTCCGAAAGTAACACTTCCAATTCCCTTCCATAGTAACTAAAACAGATAGAGGGAACACAATAACACATTTTGATAGACCAAGTGTGTCGTTCTGTAAGTAATACTTCCAATTCCTTTCCACGGAAACTATAACAGATAGGGAACACAATAACACCTTTTGACAGAGCAGGTGTGTCTTTCCGAAAGTAGCACTTCCAATTCATTTCCACGGAAACTATAATATAGAGGGAACACAATAACACCCTTTGATAGAGCAAGTGTGTCGTTCTGAAAGTAACACTTCCAATTCTTTTCCATAGTAACTAAAACAGATAGAGGGAACAAAATAACACCTTTTGATAGAGCAAGTATCTCGTTCTGTAAGTAATACTTCCAATTCCCTTCCATAGTAACTACAACAGATAGAGGGAACACAATAACACCTTTAGATAGAGCAAGTGTGTTGTTCCGAAAGTGATGCCTTCTATTCATTTTCACAGAAACTGCAAGTCACAGAGAGCACAATAACATCATTGAATAGAGCAAGATTTCAGCTACAAAACATTATTCTTTCATATAGACACCACCAGTAGCGATTGATTTCCACCAGCGATGGGCAAAAGACTGCATACCACGTCCCCAATAGGGTCGCTCCGAATGTAATGTCTCCTATTCATTTCCACAAAAATTACAACAGATACAAAGTGTAAACACGATTCGATAGAGAAAGTTTTCAGCTACAAAACACTATTTTTCAACACTGGCTATGAGTCTTCAGTATTGAGGAGCAAAAGCCAGTTTAGCACGTCACTAAGGTAAATAGATAGATATGAATAAACTGAGATAGATAAATAGATATGAATAAACTCATAGATAGATAGATAGATAGATAGCAATAAATTTAGATAGATAGAAAGATAGATAGATAGATATCAATACATTGAGATAGAGAGGGGGAGATATAGATAGATATCAATAAATTGACATAGCTAGATAGATCGATAAATCGAAAGATAGATATCAATAAATTGAGATAGATCGATAGATAGATATCAATAAATTTATATATATATATATATATATATATATATATATATATATATATATATAGAGAGAGAGAGAGAGAGAGAGAGAAAGAGAGAGATAGAGAGATATGAATAAACTGAGATAGGTGGATAGTTACCGTCAAAGACGAAATTATTCGTACATCCATGAATATTGAATATTTTGACCAAATTCTTAGAATTTAATACCCATATGATGCCAAATCTTTTATATATTAAGAACAAAAAAGGAATATAAAATTAAATTTTGAGAAGGATAGGTTTAATTTATTGAATATGAGAAGAAAAATAAACAAAAGAAGAAAAGACAAAATTAATCGTACAGTATGAAAAATTTAAAAATTTCCACAATATCACTAGTCAATAGCATAGCTTCTAATTTTTATAAGTTGCTGCAATTTTTTTTCTAATTTTTTGATGAGATTTGAACAAGTCTTGAGAAACAAAACTCTATTCAGATATAGATTTTACTAAATTCCACTTCTAAGTAAAAAACAACAAATTAAAAAAATAAATTAAGATTTCATATTGAATATTTTGTTCAGATTTCAGTGTCTAGATATGGAAATTGGAATATGATATTGAGATTGGAGGGCATTTAAAGAAGAGTGACAAAAATACTAAAAAAAGAATAAAAGATTACAGTTACGGAGATAAGATTACATAAATTATGGTTAAGTATGGGAACTGGTATATTTACCACGTACCCCATGCCCACATGTACGGGTTAAACACAAGGCCCTATCAATGTGGGACCACCTACAAGCCGAGACTCATGGGAGGCGGGTGCAAAAATGCGTTGATCCCGTTAGCATTCCCCCTCAAGAGGGGCATCTCAGGCACCGTCCAATAAAACTAGCCCTGCCCCTTTAAATCAAGGGGCAGGTGTTGCCAGGGAGGATGACCCACTGGGATCAACGATGTTAGCTTGTAAGGTCCAGGGCCGAAGCCACTGGACCCCCCGGTCGAAACCGGAGTTAGACATGTTGGAGGCCATAGACAGGAATAACATCAACTATCAAAAGAGCAGCTGTACGAACACTTGTCTCATATAACACAAACCATCGTGTTAAGACAAAGAAGACATGCTGGATACTGCTGAAGAAGCAAGAACGAGTTCATAAGTGACGTTCTCCTGTGGGCACCTGCACATGGACATTCTAGTGTGAGTCGACCATAAAACACCTACATTGATCAGCTCTGTACGGATACTGGATGCTGCTGTGCAGAGAACCTTCCAGGAGCGACGGCCGGTAGGGACTGGTTGGCAAGGAAGAGTTATGGAGACCCGTGTTGTCATCAAGTCTTGATTATATATATATATATATATATATATATATATATATATATTACAACTGACATGAGTTCTGATGCTACAATACACTAAATAAATAATAATAATAATAATAATACAAGAAATCAATTTTTATCATATCACTAAATGGTATATGTATTCACAAATCGGAAGCTGTCCTAGAGAATGAGACCCATACAATTCTCTAGGACTTTGAGATACAAAATCTAATCCCGGCTATAATATACCGAAAGGAACTCGACGAGCCGAGTTCAAATCCTGGTCGATACTGTTTGCATTTCACTTTGCGCTATTGCCACTAGGAAAGTAATTTCTTCTTCCCCCAGCTATGGGTGAATAGTACAACAGATTGAATTCTTTAGCCTTGGTAGGGCAACCGATCTAGGAGAGAGAAAAACACTGAATACAAACCCTGAGGAGTGTTGTTCAGGGGAATCTGTAGCACATGTGTACACTGTAAGAAAGGTTCAAAGTTATATATATTGGATACATGACTCTGACGAAGGTTAACAGACAAAACATTTAATATAGTACAGCACATGGATATGATGAGATACAAAGTACATAGGTAAAAAGATAAATACACATTCATGAATGGTACAAGATAACATATAAAAGCCACAGACATGAGACTAGGGATAGTCCATGCTGTGTTAATTCACTTACAGTAACGTAAGGGGGGGGGGGCGAACGCCCCAATGAGACGGGGTAGACCTTAACTAACCCATGTGTCTCGTAGTATCAGGAACAGGAAAAGAGGGAGAAGCGTTTTGAACCAGCCGTTAGATACTATATCCCCTAGCGGGCACCAGCAAACTAAACCGGGCAGACAACTCTCCCAGGCAAATACGAAACTAACGCTACAACACCATTGTTCTGTTATCAGTTCATCGAAATATCTAATAAACAGGTAAGATATTTTTTTCGAATCTCTTTTACTTATTAATCAACTTTACTGAAGAAAAAGGCCAAAACAAAAATCTCATTTCTTAAGAAGGTGTATATTATACCATAAGTAAAGTCGTCGGGGCGGCCTAATGTCGGTATCAGCCAATCAGCGAGGGAGTCTATCCCCTTTTCACTACCGCTAGACCAAGGAGATTATTTTAGCATCTGAGGTAGAGCGCCACACCTACCAACAGCTCCTTACTTTACCGCACATATCCCTCTGCTAACTCATACGCTGAGTTGGCGAGGGCCGGTATCGAACTAGGAACCTTATGGTTTCTAGCCGAACACTCTACCGACTGAGCTAACCCGGCCCTACCGAACTGCATATTATACCATAAAAGTAAAAAAAAAGTAAAGTCGTCGGGGCGGCCTAAAGTCGGTATCAGCCAGTCAGCGAGGGAGTCTATCCCCTTTTCAATAGCGCTAGACCAAGGAGATTGTTTTTTGGCATCTGAGGTGGAGCGCCATACCTACCATCAGCTCCTTACTTTACCGCACAGATCCCTGTGCTACTCATACGCTGAGTTGGCGAGGGCCGGTATCGAACTTGGAACCTTGTGGTTTATAGCCGAACGCTTTACCGACTGAGCTAACAAAAAATAACTTTTCTGTGGATTTATCTCACATCTTAACAATTACAATGTTTTGGGTTTTGTTTCTTTGTTTAATGGCATATCAATTTTCGTGGGTTATTTAAGGCCAAATCCATTCTTGTAGATGAACAGTAATGGTACTATTTAACCGATAGCTGAGAGTAGAGGGGGGCTTACACCGTTCTCGAGGGTATTAATCCAAAAGTGCACGTAATAGAGCGACTGGAGTTCGAACTAGCTTACTATAATGACACAGCCCAACACGTTAGCCACTACACCACGGGCTCCCTATAATTTGTAGAAGAATAGCTGTGATTCTATTTAACCCATACCTTGGAGGATGAGGGGTTTTATACCTTTTCCCGAGGGTATTTGTTCGAAAATGAACCTAATGGTGTGACTGGAGATCAAACTAGCTTACTACAATGACACAGTCCAATACATTTGCCACTGCGCCACGGTGACACCACACACAATTACTATTTGTATTCCATTAGTTGGAGATAAAAAGTAATTACACAGCTTTATAGCATAGTAAAGATAATAAACCGGACAAAAGTCCCCCCCCCCGAAAAAAGACAATAATGTTTGAATTGAATAATCTCTTAAGTGCCACTCACTTGAATTAAAAACCTTTTTTTCTATTAAAACTCATTGGAACTTTTCATAGAATAATATTAACTTCAAAATATCTATATCGGTTTATCTCAGTCGGTATAACATCAGCCTAGGAACCTCAAGGTTCCGGGATCGAGAGCGGCCCTTGCCAACTCAGCATATGAGTAGCACAATCTGAGCAGTAAAATGAGGAGCTGGTGGTAGGTATGACACTCCACCTCAGACGCAGAAACAATTTCCCTGGTCCAGCGCTAGTGAATAGAGGATAGACTCCCTCGCTGTCCAACTGATACCAACAATAGGCCAAGAAGATGAAGATATATTTCAGGGAAATAAATGAATGAGAAGACAGAGACAAACGTAGAAGCAACAACAGAGTCATAAGATTACGAATAATTTTTATCATCAACTACCATGGAATTTCCAAAAGGTCCAGCTAATAAAAATATAATTAGCTAAGATCACTCCTTTTATGTGGATTTTGCAAGTGTTTGATTTTAACGGCATGTCAACCTGTCTAGGTTATTTTATTCTCATTGTACGTTCATATTTATATTTTTTCTGGAGTTGTTTCATAAGAGTTTTTGTTTGCTTGTTTTTTATTTATTTATTTATTTATTTTTATTTTTATTTTTTTGCTCGCGGTCCAATCGAATACTATATTGATTTTTAAACAGATCTATTTGACCTATAGACGAGATCCTAACAGGTACTACCACTCAAAGTCAGAGTGAACCTAGGAAAATGGCAATAAAGGGTCGTTCCACACTCCCTAGATCTCCAGAACGGGAGCGCACCTTCAGATTCAGTTTAGTGTCCCACCAGAACAAACCTTTTTCTTGTGTGTGTGTGTGTGTGTGTGTGTGTGTGTGTGTGTGTGTGTGTGTGTGTGTTTAGGGGAGGGTCTTATCCTTCTGCTGGGGATACAATCAGCGTATTCTAAGCCCCACCGACAGGGCTGAAAATGTAAATAAGATTGTAAATAATACCACTAGTATAAGAGTGTCTGTCGTTTTATGAATAACTTACCGACATTATTAAGTCCACTTACCAAAATTAGTGACAAAGATTCTAAATTCGTATTGGACTATTAAAAACCCTCAACTAGACTAGTGGTGAGTTCGAGTCTTACTGGGTACCCCATTCATCCAGCCTTGTGTCACAAAAAAGCAAAGCTTTGTGTTAGAATTTACAAACTGTACAAGTCTCATTGTTCTTCATTGAGTGGAACTCTTTTTTTTTTTAAAGATAATTAAGTCGTCTCTAAACTCAGTAAAATTTCAGCAACAGTTATTGCTGAATCTATACAGGCGCTATTTACACGAAACACACACACACACACACACACACACACACACACACACATACACACACACACACACACTCATTATACATTTGTGCGCATGCGCAGCTCAAGTAGAATCGGTCCGTCAGTTTTGAAGATTTTAAGCTTGCTTTGATGCCTTCATCTTGTTTCCATCTTGCTCGACCTGCAGGGCACGTTGTCTGCTGCGGCGTTTAACTTTCACCGAAAGATTCAGCAACCATATTAGCATTTCTCTGCGGCAACAAGTGATACTGATGAGAGAGCAATTTTTCAGGTGAAAGCGAATACTTATTAACGTCCGCACACATACAACCCCGACCCCCCCCCCTATTCCCCACACAGACCGACAAAGACTCACAGCGAATTGGGCAAAACAATATGTCTTCGTTAATGTATTGTTGTTGTGCTGTCTGCTTGACTCCAATCAGTGAAAGTATCTTTTCTTTCTTTTCATTTTTCTAGATTATTTCCTGTCAGACAATTGTGCACACATACACACACTCACCACACACATAAATCAACACACACATACACACACACACTCACACACACACATAAATCAACACACACATACACACACACACACACACAATACACACAACACACACACACACACACACACATAAACAACAACACACACACCAACACACATAAATCAACACACAACCACACGCAACACAACATAAATCAACATGCACACACACTCATCACAAACACAGATAAAATCAACACACACACACCACATAATCAACACACACTCACACATAAACACAACACACACACACACACTAAATCAACACCCCACACTCACTCACACACACATAATCAACACACACACACACACACACACACACACTCACACACACATAAACACACACACACACCACACACACTAAATCAACAACACAACACAACACACACTCACTCACCACAAATAAACAACACACACACACACACACATAAATCAACACCACACCACACACACATAAATCACACACTCACAATAAAACCACACACCACACCACAACGTCTGTCTGTTGAATGATTGTATCGTTAGTTCAAGTCGGTAGAGCGTTTCGGCTTAGGAATCACAAGATTCCTGGTTCGATACCGGTCTCGCCAACTCAGCGTATGAGAGCACAAGGATCTGTGTGGTAAAGTGAGTATCTGATGGTAGGTGTGGCGCTCCACCTCAAACGCCAAAACAATCTCCTTGGTCTAGCACTTGTGAAAAGGGGATAGACTCCCTCGCTGTATGGCTGATACCGATATTAAGCCGCCCCGACGACTTTACTTTTTTACATATTCCCCTGCAGAGGATCAATCCCCACCCCAAAAGAGGGGTGTTTTGGGTACTCCACACTTTCCAGAATTGGTGACGTATGCTGAATTGTTTATCTGTTTAATATGCACTCTGTCGACGGGGCTTAAATTACGTTGAGTGTATCCAATGCAGAGGGATAAGGCCCCCTCAAAAGGGGTGTCCTGTGTATGATACTAAACTGCATCTGAGGGTGAGGTTCCATTTCTGGAGATATGTGGAGTATGGAGTACACGTTAAGCATTACTCCCAGGTCCACTCTGATCCGGAGTGGTATTACCTATTAGGGTCCCATCAATGAATCAAGTAGAACTGTTTGAAAATTATTCATATTTGATAGGACAAAAAAAGAAAGAAAATTAAGAACCCATTATCCAAAAAATACAAATATGAAAATACATTGAACTAAACTCTAGGCATAAAATAACCCGAGATTTATTGACATGCCGTTAAAAGCCATCAATCAATCAATCACGTATCTTCTGCAGACCAGCAAACAAAAACAGCGTCATGGATATTATATTCGGTGATCAGGTTATTTCTCAAACTTGGGGAGTGTAAAATCTTTTTTCGTTGCCATTACTCCTGGTTCACGACCAGATTTTTTTTTTTTTTGGGGGGGGGGGGGGTCAAGTACCAAATTGGGGTCCATCTATGGATCAGATAGTGTGTGGAATTTTATCCCGAGAAATACGAAGTTAAACCCAAATTTGAAGGGTTATAAATAGTAAAGTTATAACACATCAAGACAACATTAGAGAAACCTTGAGGACTTTACATCCTCAAACACTGGGAAGTTTGGAAGATCGTAACCCCCATTGGTACTATCCCCCCCCCCCCAAAAAAAAAAAATCTGGGTTGAACCAGGAGTAATGGCACGAAAAAGATTTTAACACTCCCCAAAGTTGAGAAATGGAACGATCACGAATTAATATCCATGACGCTGTTTTTTGTTTGCTGGTTGCAGAAGATAACGTGATTGATTGATTGATGGCTTTTAGGCAGTGTCAATAAATCTCGGTTATTTTATGCCTAATTTAGTTCAATGTATTTTCATATTATGTATTTTTGGATAAGGTTCTTAATTTTCTTTCTTTTTTGCCTATCAAATATGAATAATTTCAATAACAGTTCTACTTGATTCATTGAATGGGACCCTAATAGGTAAACCACTCCGGATCAGAGTGGACCTGGGAGTAATGTCTTTAACTGTTGTATTTCATTATCCTATCATTATTTCTATTATATATGATTCCTTTTCATCCCTCTATATTGCATGTTTTTATTTATTATTATCTACAGGTATTATTCTTTTTGGTAGTTGTGTGGCCTTATTTCTTTTCTTGCTTTTATTGTTCGATAACACTCAACGTATTTAAGCCTCCGTCGACAGAGTGGCTATTTATTATACTTAGTATTATATTATTCAATTCAGCATCTCACAATTTGGATATTATTGTGTTGTGATGTTTATCTTTCATTATTATTTTTTCTATCCTCTTTTTGTGTTGGGATGATTTTTTTCTGCTTATGGTGTATATTATGTTTATATATTTATAGTAATATGTCGTCGGTGGGTCGTGCTATATATCTGGTTTATTTCATGCTCATTATTCTAGCGATTGGATTTCCTTTATCCCTTCAAACAGTGCAGACCAAGGAGATTGTTTTTGTCGTTGAAGGTGAGCGCCTACATGTTTTCCTACCATCAAGCTACTCACTTTACACACAGATCCTTGGTGCTCCTATATGTTTTTTTTTTCTTGTTAGTTTGGCGAGTGTATCTCGGTATCGAACCAGATTCTTTGTATTCTAGCCCGAAGCTCTACCGACTGAACTAATACGAATACAATCATCAACAGACAGGACGTTGTGTGTGTGTGTGTGTGTGTGTTGATTTATTGTGAGTGTGTGTTGATTTATGTGTGTGGTGTGTGTGTAGTGTGTTGATTATGTTGTGTGTGTGTGTGTGTATTTATCTGTGGGAATGATGTGTGTGCTGTGCTGCGTGTTGACTTTTGTTGTGTGCGTGTGTGTTGTTGTTGATTATGTGTTGTGAAGTGCGTGTGTGTGTGGTGTGTGTGTGTGTTGATTTATGTGTGTGTGAGTGAAGTGTGTGTGTGTTGATTTTATGTGTGTGTGTGGGTGTGTGTTGATTTATGATGTGAGTGTGTGTGAATTTATGTGTGTGTGTGTGTGTTGATTTACTGTGGGTGTGAATGAGTGTGTGTCATGTTGATTTATGTGTGTGGGCGTGTGTGTGTGGTGATTTATGTGTGGTGGCGTGGTGTGTGTTGTTATTTTAGTGTGTGTGAGTGAGTGTGTGTGTGTGTGTGTTGATTTATGTGTTGTGGTGTGTGTTGTGTGTATGTGTGTTGTTGTTTATGTTTGTGTGTGAGTGTGTGTTGTGTATGTGTGTGTTTGAATTTATTGTGTGTGTTTGAGTTGTGTATGTGTGCACAAATGTCTGAACAGGAAATAATCTAGAAAAATGAAAAGAAGAAAAGATCCTTCACTGATGGATCAAGCAGACAGCACAACAACAATACATAACCGAAGACATATTGTTGGCCCAATTTCGCTGTGAGTCTTGTCGGTCTGTGTGGGGAATAGGGGGGGGTCGGGGTTTATGTGTGCGGACGTTAATAAGTTTATTCGCTTTCACCTAAAAAGATGCTCTCTCATCAGTATCAACTTGTTGCCGCAAGAGAATGCTAGATATGGTTCTGATCTTTCGGTGAAAGTTAAACGCCGCAGCAGACTACGTGCCCTGAGTCGAGGCAAGATGTGAAACAAGATGAAGGCATCAAAGCAAGCTTTAAATCTTCAAAACTGTACGACCGATTCCCTACTTGAGCTGGCGCATGCGCACAATTTAAGATTGTGTGTTGTGATTGGTGTTGTGGTGTGTGTGTGTGTGTGTTGTGTGTTCGTGTAAATAGCGCCTGTATAGATTCAGCAATCAATGCTATTGCCTTGAGAGGGGTATATGAGCTCCGAGAGGACATCAGCTAAATATAATATATATATATGAGTGCGCTCCTAAGAGTTATTGAGTAATGCTACACCAGTTGTGCGACGTTAGTAAACCTGAGCACAAGAAGCCGTTGCATTTTGTGACACAAGCTGGATGAATGGGGTACCCATAAGACCGAGTCACCACGCGTAGTTGAGGGTTTTTAATAGTTCAAACGAATTAGAATCTTTGTCATAATTTTGGTAAGTGGACTTATAATGTCGTAAGTTATTCATAAAACGACAGAACTCCTTTACTAGTGAATTATTTACAATCTTATTTCATTTTCAGCCCTGTCGGTGGGGCCTTAGAATACCTGACTTGTATCCCACAGAAGGATAAGACCTCCCTAAAACACACACACACACAACACACACACCACACACACACACACACACCAACACACAAAAGAAAAAGGTTTGTTCTGGTGGGACACTAAACTGAATCTGAGGTGCGCTCCGTTCTGGAGATCAGGGAGTGTGGAACGACCCCTTTATTGCATTTTCTAGGTTCACTCTGACTTGAGTGGTAGTACCTTTAGGATCTCGTCTATAGGTCAATAGATCTGTTTAAAATCAAATATAGTTTCCGATTGGACCGCGAGCAAATAAAATAAAAATAAAATAATATAAATAAATAAAACAAGCAAACAAACTCTTATGAAACAACTCCAGAAAAAATATAATATGAACGTACAATGAGAAATAAAATAACCTAGACAGGTTGACATGCGTTTAAAATCAGACACTTTGCAAAAATCCACATAAAAGGAGTGATCTTGCTAATTAATTTTTATTAGCTGACCTTTGGAAATTCCATGGTAGTCGATGATAAAAATTATTCCGTAATCTTTACTCTGTTGTGCTTCTACGTTTGTCTTCTGTCTTCTTTCATTTAATTTCCTGAATATACTTCAATCTTTCTTGGCTATGTTTGGTATCAGTTGGACAGGCGAGGAGTCTATCCTCTATTACTAGCGCTGGACAGGAATTGTTTCTGCGTCTGGGTGGAGTGTCATCCTACACAGCTCCCATTTATGCTCCAGATTGGTGCTACTCATAGCTGAGTTGGATGGGCCGTCTCGAATCCGAACCTTTGAGGTTCCCTAGGCTGATGTTATACCGATTGAGATAAACCGATATAGATATTTCTTGAAGTAATATTATTCTATGAAAAAGTTCGCAATGAGTTATAATAAAAAAAGGTTTTTAATCTCAAGTGGTGGCACTTAAGAGTTATTCAATTCAACATTATTGTCCCTTTTTTCGGGGGGGACTTTTGTCCGTTTATTATCTTTACTATGCTATAAGCTGTGTAATTACTTTTATCTCCACTAATGGAATACAAATAGAATTGTGTGTGTGTCACCGTGGCGCAGTGCAAATGTATTGGACTGTGTCATTGTAGTAAGCTAGTTTGATCTCCAGGTCACACCATTGGTTCATTTCGAAGCAATACCCTCGGGAAAAGGTATAAACCCTCATCCCCAAGGTATGGGTTAATAGAATCACAGCTATTCTTCACAAATTTATAGGGACCGTGGGTAGTGGCTAACGTGTTGGGCTGTGTCATTATAGTAAGCTAGTTCGAACTCAGTCGCTCTACTTACGTGCAACTTTTTGGATTAAATACCCTCGAGAACGTGTAAGCCCCCTCTACTCAGCTATCGGTACTTATAGTACCATTATGGTTCTCCTACAAGAATGGATTTGGCCTTAAATTAACCCACGAAAATTGTATGCCAATTTAAACAAGAAACAAAACCCAAAACATGTAATTGTTAAGAAATGAGATAAATCCACAGAAAAGTTATTTTTGTTAGCTCAGTCGGTAAGAGCGTTCGGCTATAACCACAAGGTTCAGTTCGATACCGGGCCCTCGCCAAACTCAGCGTATGAGTAGACAGGTCTGTGCGGTAAGAAGGATGCTGAGGTAGGTATGGCGCCGCACTCAGATGCCAAAAAACAATCTCCTGGTCTAGCGCTATGAAAAGGGATGAGACTCCCTCGCTGACTGGCTGATACCGACTTTAGGCCGCCCCGACGCCTTACTTTTTTTTACCCTTTTATGGTATATATATGCAGTTCCGGTAAGGGCCGGGTTAGCTATCGGTAGAGTGTTGGCTAGAAAACCATAAGTCCTAGTTCGATACGGCCTCGCCACCAGCGTATGAGTAGCAGAAGGATATGTGCGTAAAGTAAGGAGCTGTTTGTAGGTGTGGCGCTCTACCTCAGATCTAAAATAACTCCTGGTCTAGCGGTAAGTGAAAAGGGATAGACTCCCTCGCTGATTGGCTGATACCGAATTAGGCCGCCCCGACGACTTTACTTATGGTATAATATCACCTTCTTAAGAATGAGATTTTTTGTTTGGCCTTTTCTTCAGTAAAGTAGATTAATAAGTAAAGAGATCGAATAAAAATTCTTAACCTGTTATTAACTATTTCGATGAACTGATAACAGAACAATGGTGTTGTAGCGTTAGTTTCGTATTTGCCTGGGAGAGTTGTCTGCCCGTTTAGTTTGCTGGTGCCGCTAGGGATATAGTATCTAACGGTGGTTCAAAAAGCTCTCCCTCTTTTCTGTTCCTGAATACTAGAGACACATGGGTTAGTTAAGGTCTACCCGTTCATTGGGGCTTCGCCCCCCCCCCTTACTTACTGGTACGTGAATTAACACAGCAATGGACTATCCCTAGTCCTGTCTGTGGCTTCTATGTTATCTTTGGTACCATTCATGAATGTGTAATTATCTTTTTACCTATGTACTTTGTATCTAATCATATCCATGTGCTGGTACTATATTAAAATGTTGTCTGTTAACGCTTCGTCAAGTCATGTATTCAATATATATAACTTTTGAACCTTTCTTACAGTGTACACATGTGCTACAGATTCCCTGAACACACTCCTCAGGTTTGTATTCAGTGTTTTTCTCCTCCCTAGATCGGTTGCCCTACGAAGGTAAAGATTCAATCTGTGTACTATTCACCCATGCTGGAAGAAGAAATTACGTTTTCCTAGTGGCAATAGCCGAAGTGAAATGCAAACAGTATCGACCAGGATTGAACTCGGCTTCGTCGAGTTCCTTTCGGTATATATAGCCGGGATTAAGATTTTGTACTCAAAGTCCTAGAGAAATTGTATGGGTCTCATTCCTCTAGGACAGCTTCCGATTTGTGACTACATATACCATTTAGTGAATGATAAATTGATTTCTTGTATTATTATTAATTATATTATTTATTTATGTTATTGAGCATCAGAATCATGTCATTGTAATATATATATATATATATATTATATATATATACTATGAATCAAACTTGATGAAACACGGGTCCATAACTCTTCTTGCACCAGTCCCTACCGGCCGCTGGTCCTGGAAGGTTCTCTGCACAGCAGATCCAGTAATCCGTACAGAGCCTGAATCAATGTAGGTGTTTTTATGGTCGACTACACTAGGAATGTCCATGTGCAGGTGCCACAGGAGAACGTCACTTACTGAACTCGTTCTTGCTTCTTCAGCATTCCGCATGGTCTTCTTTTCTTAACACGATGGTTTGTGTTAAATATGATACAAGTGTTTCCGTACAGCTCTCTTCTGATAGTTGATGTTATTTCCTGTCTATGGCTCCAACATGTCTAACTCCGGTTTCGACGGGGGTCCAGTGGCTTTCGGCCCTGGACTTACAAGCTAACAATCGTTGATGCAACCAGTGGTCATCCTCCCTGGCAACACCGTGCCCCTTGATTTAAAGGGGCAGGGCTAGTTATTTGACGGTGCCTGAATCCCTCCTTGAGGGGGAATGTAAGGGATCAAACGCATTTTTGCACCGCCTCCCATGAGTCTCGGCTTGTAGGTGGTCCCACATTGATAGGGCTGTGTTTACCCGTACATGTGGATGGGTACGTGGTAAATATACCAAAGTTCCCATACTTACCATAATTTATGTAATCTTATTCGTAACTGTAATTTTATTCTTTTTTAGTATTTTTGTCACTCTTCTTTAAATGCCTCCCATTCTTCAATATCATTTCCAATTTCCTATATCTAGACACTGAAAATCTGAACAAAATATTCAATTATGAAATCTAATTTTATTTTTTAATTTGTTGTTTTTTACTTAGAAGTGGAATTTAGTAAAATCTATATCTAATAGAAGTTTTGTTTTCTAAGACTTGTTCAATCTCATCAAAAAATTAGAAAAAAAATTGCAGCAACACTTATAAAAATAGAAGGTTTTTCCTATGCTATTGCTAGTGATATTGTTGGAATCTTTTCAATTTTCATACTGTACGATTAATTTGTCTTTTCTTCTTTGTTTATTTTCTCTCATATTCAAATAAGATTAAACCTATCCTTCTCAAAATTTAATTTTATATTCCTTTTTGTCTTAATATAAGATTGGCATCAATATGGGTTTAAATCTAGAATTTGGTCAAAATATTCAATATTCATGGATGTTACGAATAATTCGTCTTTGACGGTAACTATCCACCTATCTCAGTTTATTCAATATTCTCTATCTCTCTCTTTCTCTCTCTCTCTCTCTCTCTCTCTATATATATATAATATAATATATATATATATATATAATATATATAATATAATTTATTGGAATCTATCTATCGATCTATCTCATTTTTGATATCTATTCTTCGATTTATCGATCTATCTAGCTTATGTCAATTTATTGATATATCTATATCTCCCTCTCATCTCATGTATTGATATCTATCTATCTATCTTTCTATCTACTAAATTTATTGCTATCTATCTTCTATCTATCTATGAGTTTTATTCATATCTATTTATCTATCTCAGTTTATCATATTATCTAATTTACCTTATGACGTGCTAAACTGCTTTTTGCTCTCATACTGAAGACTCATAGCTAT
>CM042161.1:47441696-47465664 GCA_023376005.1 Doryteuthis pealeii
GTAGAGCTTCGGCTAGGAATCACAAGATTCCTGGTCAGATACCGGTTCATCGCCCAACTCAAGCGTATGAGGAGCCACAAGGATCCGTGCAGGTAAAGTGAGGAGCTGATGTAGGGTTGGCGCTCCACCTCAGACGCCCAAAACAATTTCTCCTTGGTTCTAGCACTTGTGAAGGGAAGACTCCTCGCTGTGTGGCTGATACAATTAAGCCGCCCCGAGACTTTAGCTTTTTTAATATTCCCCTTGCAGAGGATCAATCCCCACCCACAAAAGAGGGGTGTTTGGGTATCCACACTCTCCAGAATTGGGACGTATGCTGAGTTGTTTATCTGTTAATATGCACCCTGTCGACGGGGCTTAATTACGTTGAGTTGATCCAATGCATAGGGATAAGGCCCCCGCAAAAGGGTCCGTGTATGACACTAAACTGCATTGGGTAGGTTCTATTTTGGAGATTGTGGTGTTGGAGTACCCGGTTAGCATTACTCCAGGTCCACTCTGATCCGGAGTGGTATTACCTATTAGGTCCCATCCAAGGAATCAAGTAAAAACTGTTTGAAAATTATTCATATTTGATAGGACAAAAAAAAAGAAAAGAAATTAAGAACCCATATCAAAAAAATACAATATGAAAATACATTGACTAAATCTAGGCATAAAAATAACCCGAGATTATTTGACATGCCGTAAAGCCATCAATCAATCAAATCACGTATCTTCTGCAGACAGCAAACAAAACAGCGTCAGGATATTATATTCGGTGGATCAGTTCCATTTACTCAAACTTTGGGGAGGGTTGTAAAATCTTTTCGTTGCCATTACTCCCTGGTTCACAAAGATTTTTTTTTTTGGGGGGGGGGATGTAGTACCAATTGGGGCCATTGGGATCAAATAGGTGTGGAATTTTATCCCGAAAGTAATACGAGTTAAACCCAAATTAGATAAATAGTAGTTTATAACAACATCAAAGACAACAGTAAGAGAAACCTTTGAGGACTTAACGATCCCATAGAGTTGGCAAGACGTAACCAGAGATCGAATCGATTGGAGGAAACAGATTCGCAGGGTTCAATCATCGGAACGATGAGACAGAAGTAAATAAATAAATAGTAGTTAAGTGCGCAAGATAATTAGGTCGCGGTTGTTTGAGAAAAGGAGAATACAACACCGTTTGTTAATACATAATCTTACTGTAGGAAAAGAAGATCGCCAAGGAACATATTTTGCAGATAATAGCGTCTGCTGGACTTAAATAAAAGATGTTTTTATCTCTGTAACTGCGACAGCAAGGGTAGCGTAATGTTGTAGCAGAGTTCATTTAAAGGTTTAGTTGGCTTTGGTATTTACCGCGCATCCCTCCCCTCTCAACGTAATGTAAGACAACACGAGCCGAAGCTCACATGAGGTAGGGGTGCCAAAAAAATGCGTCGATCCTATCGGCCATTTCTCCTCAAGAGAACTCTGCACTGGGACAAATAAACCCAGCCCTGCCCTTTAAATCAAGGGGAGGTATTGCCTGGGGTTATTCCCCTGGGATCTGCGCTATTTAATTACTTAATCGGCCCAGGGCTGAAGCCACTGAACATAGGGCCCCGAAAGGCATTGGTGCTTTTAGGTTAGTAGTGTCAACAATAAAATGGCATATATTGTTCGTATGAACAAGCAATATATGAAAGAAAAAGGGTACAAATACGGCAAAAAATCTTAGTTGATGACTGGAGTGTACAACAGATTTATTACTTTATTAGGTTCAGACAATAAAATGCATCCTACTGTTAAAAGAAACAGATGCAAGAAAAAAGGATATCTTTACTTTCAAACAACAGAGACAAGGTGGATTCTGGAAAAATTTCTGAAAAAAAATATTTTCAAAAAAATCTTAAACGGAGTGGGAACTACTTCTCGCACGTCGTCCTGGAGGTCGTGACGACAAGCCCGAGGCTCCTTACTGTGTCATTGTCTTGGTGTTAAGACGTGCCAGCGTAAAAAGACGAAGAATTTAGGGGTATCCCGTCAGTAAATTAAAAGGTTTCATTGTACCTCTGAGAGTTATGATTAGACTATTTGTTCCATTCTGCATGCATACATATAAATTCCGTAATATATCCGCTTGAAACTTGAGTTTTATTATAGAATACTTGAAGTATAACAGTGTCAAAATATTTGTTTAGTAGAGAGATACTTGAAACCATATATTGTTTGGTTTCTTTTGTTTTAACGCATATCAACGTCAGTGGGTCATTTATGCCGACAAAGTTTTGAAAGAAATCATTCTTAATGGATACTCAATTTTTATACAAAACATTTTCTATTTACCCTAGATAGGAACCTAACACCACTCCGGGTCAAGAGTGACTGGAGCAATGGTGCGAAGGAGGTGCTCCACATTCCTCGAACCTCCCATCATTATGGGTGCTCGAAGGCGGTGACTGAGGTCTACACGACCTGGGAATGACGTAAACTTATCTGTATGGTGAGGTTCGGAATGTGGACACCCCTTCCGTCACCCATTGCTCCCAGGTCACTCTGACCCGGAGTGGTGTTAGGTTTCCTATCTATGGTTAAATAGAAAAAAATGTTTGTATAAAAATTGAGTATCCATAGAATGACATTGATTTCAAACTTTGTCCGGCATTAAAGAACCCACTGAGGTTGATATGCCGTAAACAAAAGAAACCAAAACCAATATATGGTTTCAAGTATCTCTATCTAATACAAATATTTGCACACTTGTAATAACTTCAGTTATTCCTATATAATACTTAATAGTTTCAACGGAATATATTATTGGAGTTTTATATGCATGCAGGAATGGACAAGAGTCTAATCATAACGCTGCTAGAGGTCAATGAAACCTCCTTTATTTAACTGACGGATCCCCTAAATTCTTCGTCTTTTTACCGCTGGCAACGTCTAACACCAGACATGACACAGTAGGGAGATCGGGCGTGTCAACGGACCCCAGGACGACGTGCGAGAAAGTATGTCCCACCTCCGTTAGAATTTTTGAAATATTTTTTTTTCAAAATTTTCCAGAATCCACCTATGTCTCGTTGTTTGAACAGTAAAGATCCTTTCTTGCATCTGTTCTTTTAACAGTAGATGCATTATTGTCTAACATAATAAAAGTACATAATCTGTTGTACACGTCCATCATCAATAGATTTTGCCGTCTTACCCCTTTCATATTACTTTTTGTTCATAGAACGAATATATTGCACCATTTTATTTTGTGACACTACAACCTAAAAGCACCAATGCCTTTCGGGGCCCTATGTTCAGTGGCTTCAGCCCTGGGCCGATTAAGTAATTAAATAGCGCAGATCCCAGGGGAATAACCCCAGGCAATACCTGCCCCCTTGATTTAAAGGGGCAGGGCTGGGTTTATTGCCCAGTGCCAGAGGCGTTCTCTTGAGGGAATGCCGATAGGATCGACGCATTTTTTTGCACCCACTACCCATGAGCTTCGGCTCGTGTGTGGTCTTACATTACGTAGGATGCGCGGTAAATACCAAGCCAACAACCTTTAAGAACTCTGCTACAACCATTAAGCTACCCACTTGCTGTCCAGTTAGCAGGATAAAACATCTTTTAATTTAAGTCCAGCAGACGCATATTATCTGCAAAATATTTCCTTGCATCTTCTTTTCTACAGTAGATTTATTGTATTAACAAACGGTTGTTGTATTCTCCTTTCTTCAAAAACCGTCGACCCTAATTATCTTGCGCACTTAACTACTATTTATTATTATTACTTACTGTCCATCGTATCCGATGATGACACCATGCGAATCTGTTTCCTCCAATCGATTCGATCTTGGTTACGTCTTGCCAACTTCCTATGGGGATGTTAAAGTCCTCAAGGTTTCTCTTAATGTTGTCTTTGATGTTGTTATACTACTATTTATAACCTTTCAAAATTTTGGGTTTAACTCGTATTACTTTCGGGGATAAAATTCCACACACTATTTGTCCATAGATGCGGACCCCAATTGGTACTACCTCCCCCCCCCCCAAAAAAAAAAAAAAATCTTTGTGAACCAGGGATAATGGCAACGAAAAAAGATTTTACACTCCAAGTTTGAGAGATGGAACCTGATTCACGAATATAATATCCATGACGCTGTTTTGGTTTGCTGGTCTGCCGAAGAAGTGATTGATTGATGATGGCTTTTAACGGCATGTCGAATCTCTCGGGTTATTTTATGCCTAGAGGGTCTAGTCAAGTGTATTTTCATATTTGTTTTGTAAATGGTTCATTAATTTTCTTTCTTTTTTTGTCCATTCAAATATGAATAATCTTTCAAACAGTTCACTTGATTTCCTTGATCGGACCCTAAGTTAGTAAATAACCACGTCCGGATCAGAGTGGACCTGGGAGAGTATAATGCTTAACGGGTCTACTCCACACCCACATATCTCCAGAAATAGAACCCTCACCCAGATGCAGTTTAGTGTCATACACAGGACACCCCTTTGCGGGGCTATCCTATGCATTGATACCTCAACGTAATCTAAGCCCGTCGACAGGGTGCATATTAAACAGATAACAAACTCAGCATACGTCAACAATTCTGGAGTGTGAGTACCCAAAACACCCCTCTTTTGGGTTGGGATTATCCTCTGCAGGGAATTATGTAAAAAAGTAAAGGCGTCGGGCGGCTTAATATCTAGCAGCCACACAGCGAGGGAGTCTATCCCCTTTTCACAAGTGCTAGACAAGGAATTGTTTTGGCGGTTATGAGTGGAGCGCCACACCTACCATTCAGCTCCTCACTTTACCGCACGGATCCTTGTGCTCCCATACGCTGAGTGGCGAGAGGACCGGTATCGAACCAGGAATCTTGTGATTCCTTAGGCCGAAGCTCTACGACTGAACTAAACGAAACAATCATCAACAGACAGGACGTTGGTGTGTGTGTGTGTGGTGTTGTGTGTGTGTTGATTTATGTGTGTGTGTGAGTTGTGTGTGTTGATGTTGTGTGTGTTGTGAGTGATGTGTGGTTTGTATGTGTGTGTGTGTTGTGATGTATGTGTGATTATGTGTGTGTATGGAGTATGTGTGTGTGTATATTGATTATGTGGTGGTGCGTGTTTGATTTGTTGTGTTGAGTGTGTTGGTGTGTGTGTGTGTGTGTGAGTGTGTGTGTGTGATGAGAAGTGAGTGAGGTGTTGTGTTGGTGTGAAGTGTGCGTGTCTGTTGAATTTATGTGTGTCGTGTGTGTGTGTGTGTGTAGAGAGAGAGAGCAGAGAGAAGAGAGAGGAGAGAGAGAAGTGTGTGTGTGTGTGTGCACAGATGTCGACAGGAAATATCTAGAAAAATGAAAGAAAGAAAAGAACTTCATTGATTGGAGTCAGGCAGACAGCACAAACAACAATACATTACGAAGACATATGTTTTGCCCAATTCGCTGTAGCTTTGTTCGGCTGGTAGGAATAGGGGGGGGGGTCGGGTTGTATGTCTCGGACGTTAATAAGTATTCGCTTTCACCTGAAAAAAACTTGCCTCTCTCACAGTATTCACTGTTGCCGCAGAGAAAATGCTAAGATGTTGCTGAATCTTTCGGTTGGAAAGTAAACGCCGCAGCAGACAACGTTGCCATGCAGGTCGCAGCAAGATGGAAACAAGATGAAGGCATCAAAGCAGCTTAAATCTCCCAAAACTGACGGACGTTCTACTTGAGCTGCGCCGCGCCACAAGCTATATAATGTGTGTTGTGTGTGTGTGTGTTCGTGTAAATAGCGCCAGTATAGATTCAGCAAACTGTTGCTGAAATTTCACTGAATTAGAGACGACTTATTATCTTTAAAAAAAAAAGAGTTCCACTCAGTAAAAGACAATGAGACTTGTACAGTTGTAAATTTAACTTTTTTGTGACACAACAGCTGGGATGGCTGTACAGTAAGCTTCGACTCACCACTAGTCTAGTTGAGGGGGTTTATAGTCCAATACGAATTCGAATCTTTGTCACTAATTTTGGTTTAAGTGGACTTAATAATTGTCGGTGAGTTATTCATAAAACGGCATGAGACAGACTGTTTTATTCACTCTTATACTAGGATATAATTTACAAATCTTATTACATTTTTAGCCCTGTCGGTGGGTTTGAATACGTTGACTGTATCCCGAACAAAGGTAAGACCCTCCCTAAACACACACACACACACACACACACACACACACACACACACACACACACACAGAAAAAGTTTGTCCGGTGGGACACTAAACTGAATCTGAAGGTAAGCTCACTTCTGGAGATCTAGGGAGTGTGGAACGACCCTTTATGCCATTTTTCCTAGGTTCACTCTGACTTTGAGTGGTAGTACCTGTTAGGATCTCGTCTATAGGTCAAATAGACCTGTTTAAAAATCAATATAGTATTCGATTGGACCGCGAGCAAAAAAATAAAAATAAAAATAAATAAATAAATAAATAAATAAAAAACAAGCAAACAAAAACTCTTATGAAATAACTCCAGAAAAAATATAAATATGAACGTACAATGAGAATAAAATAACCTAGACAGGTTGACATGCCGTTAAAATCAAACACTTGCAAACAGCAATTGTTACTATAAACGATAAATCTACATAAAAGAAGTGATCTTAGCTAATTATATTTTTTATTAGCGGACCTTTTGGAAATTCCATGGTAGTTGATGATAAAAATTATTCGTAATCTTATCACTCTGCTGTTGCTTCTACGTTTGTCTCTGTCTTCTCATTCATTTATTTCCCTGAAATATATCTTCTTCTTCTTCTTGGCCTATTGTTGGTATCAGTTGGACAGCGAGGGAGTCTATCCTCTATTCACTAGCGCCTGGACAGGGAAATTGTTTCTGCGTCTGAGGTGGAGTGTCATACCTACCACCAGCTCCTCACTTTTACTGCTCAGATTGTGCTACCATATGCTGATTGGCAAGGCCGCTCTCGAACCCGGAACCTTGAGGTTCCTAGGCAGATGTTATACCGACTGAGATAAACCGATATAGTATTTGAAGTTGATATTATTCTATGAAAAGTTCCAATGAGTTTTAATAGAAAAAAAGTTTTTAATTCAAGTGAGTGGACTTAAGAGATTATTCAATTCAAACATTATGTCTTTTTTTTGGGGGGGGGGAGGGACTTTTGTCCGGTTTTTATCTTTACTATGCTATAAAGCTGTGTAATTACTTTTTATCTCCAACTAATGGAATACAAATAGTAATTGTGTGTGGTGTCACCGTGGCGCAGTGGCAAATGTATTGGACTGTGTCATTGTAGTAAGCTAGTTTGATCTCCAGTTACGCTATTAGGTTTATTTTCGAACAAATACCCTCGGGGAAAGGCATAAAACCCCTCATCCTCCAAGGTATGGGTTAAATAGAATCACAGCTATTCTTCTACAAATTATAGGGAGCCCGTGGTGTAGTGGCTAACGTGTTGGGCTGTCATTATAGTAAGCTAGTTCGAACTCCAGTCGCTCTATTACGTGCACTTTTGGATTAATACCCTCGAGAACGGTGTAAGCCCCCCTCTACTCCCAGCTATCGGTTAAATAGTACCATTACTGTTCATCTACAAGAATGGATTTGGCCTTAAATAACCCACGAAAATTGATATGCCATTAAACAAAGAAACAAACCCCAAAACATTGTAATTGTTAAGATGTGAGATAAATCCACAGAAAAGTTATTTTTTGTTAGCTCAGTCGGTAGAGCGTTCGGCTAGAAACCACAAGGTTCCTAGTTCGATACCGGTCCTCGCCAACTCAGCGTATGAGTAGCACAGGGATCTGTGCGGTAAAGTAAGGAGCTGATGGAAGGTGTGGCGCTCCACCTTAGACGCCAAAACAATCTCATTTGTCTAGCGCTATTGAAAAGGGGATAGACTCCCTCGCTGACTGGCTGATACCGACTTTAGGCCGCCCCGACGACTTTACTTTTTTTAAAAACTTTTATGGTATAATATGCAGTTCAGTAGGGCCGGGTTAGCTCAGTCGGTAGAGTAAACCACAAGGTTCCTAGTTCGATTCCGGTCCTCGCCAACTCAGCGTTTGAGTAGCAGAGGGATATGTGTGGTAAAGTAAAGAGCTGTTGGTAGATGTGGCGCTCTACCTCAGATGCTAAAATAATCTCTTTGGTCTAGCGGTAGTGAAAAGGGGGTAGACTCTCTCGCTGCATGGCTAATACCGACATTAGGCCGCCCCGACGACTTTACTTATGATATAATATACACCTTCTTAAGAAATGAGATTTTTGTTTTGACCTTTTTCTTCAGTAAAGTTGATTAATAAGTAAAAAGGATTCGAAAAAATATCTTACCTGCTTATTAGATATTTCGATGAACTAATAACAGAACAATGGTGTACATATGTGCTATAGATTCCCCTGAACAACACTCCTCAGGGTTTGTATTCAGTGTTTTTCTCTCTCCTAGATCGGTTGCCCTACCAAGGCTAAAGTATTCAGTCTGTTGTACTATTCCCCCATAGCTGGGGGAAGAAGAAATTACTTTCCTAAGGGCATTAGCTCCAAGTGAAATGCAAACAGTATCGACCAGGATTTGAACTCGGCTCATCGAGTTCCTTTCGGTATATTATAGCCGGGATTAGATTTGTATCTCAAAGTCCCAGAGAATTGTATGGGTCTCATTCTCTAGGACAGCTTCCGATTTGTGCATACATATACCATTTAGTGATATGATAAAAAATTGATTTCTTGTATTATTATTATTATTATTATTATTTAGTGTATTGTAGCACCAGAACTCATGTCAGTTATATATATATATATATATATATATATATATATATATTCAGAGTTATCCCCTCCTAGACTGGTTACCTACCAAGGCTGAAGGGCCCAGTCTGCCCTACTATTTAACCCATAGCTGGAGGGAATTTTGAATTCAGAGTTATCCCTCTCCTAGACTGGTTACCTACCCAAAGCTGAAGGGCCCAGTCTGCCCTACTATTTAACCCATAGCTGGAGGGAGAACACATGGATTCATACCTTTCCCAAGGGTATTAGCGATATGTGAAATGCCAACAGCTTCGTCTAGGAATTGAACTCGAATCGACGAGTCCATTTTCCACGACTCTAACCATTAGCCCACGCGCCTGAGGTCGGTCGTTGATTGGGTTTGTGGCAACCCTTGATGCACCAATTCTTTCCTATCGACTGTGCCAAAATGTGTGGATGGTCCAACACAAGCCTTCACCACTATAAACAAATCACTGTGTGGGTATTCATTGTGTGTATGAACCCCCATACATCGAAAATCGACGGCAGAGTCCATAATATATATATATATATATATATATATATATATAATATATATAATATAATCAAGACTTAATGACAACACGGGTCTCCATAACTCTTCCTTGCCAACCAGTCCTACCGGCCGTCGCTCCTGGAAGGTTCTCTGTACAGCATCCAGTATCCGTACAGAGCTGATCGATGTTAGGTGTTTTTATGGTCGACTCACACTAGAATGTCCATGTGCAGGTGCCCACAGGAGAACGTCACTTATGAACTCGTCCTTGTTTCTTCAGCAGTATCCAGCATGTCTTCTTTGTCTTACCACAATGGTTTGAGTTATATAAGTGTTCGTACAGCTGCTCTTTTGACAATTGATATTATTCCTGTCTATGACCTCCAACATGTCTAACTCCGGTTTCGACCGGGGAGTCCAGTGGCTTCGGTCCTGGACCTTACAAGCTAACATCCTTGATCCCACTGGGCCATCCTCCCTGGCAACACCTGCCCCTTGATTTAAAGGGACAGGGCTAGTTTTATTGGCCGGTGCCTGAGATGCCGGTGCCTGAAATTATGGTTAAGTATGGGAACTGGGATATTTACCACGTACCCCATGCCAACATGTACGGGTTAGGCACAAGGCCCTATCAATGTGGGACCACCTACAAGCCGAGACTCATGGGAGGCGGGTGCAAAAAACGCTAACGGGATCAACGCATTTTTTGCACCCGTCACCCATGAGTCTCGGCTTGTAGGTGGTCCAACATTGATAGGACCTTGTGCCTAACCCGTACATGTGGACATGGGGTACGTGGTAAATATCCCAGTTCCCATACTTAACCATAATTTATGTAATCTATCTCCGTAACTGTAATATTTTATTCTTTTTTTTAGTATTTTTGTCACTCTTCTTTAAATGCCCTCCAATCTCAATATCATATTCTAATTTCCATATCTAGACACTGAAATCTGAATAAAATATTCAATATGAGGTCTTAATTCATTCTTTTAATTTGTTGTTTTTTTACTTAGAAGTGGAATTTAGTAAAATCTACATCTGAATAGAGTTTTGTTTCTCAAGACTTGTTCAAATCTCATCAAAAAATTAGAAAAAAATTGCAGCAACTTATAAAAATTAGAGGCTATGCTATTCACTATTTACACGCTATTTACACGATATTGTGAAAATTTTTTAATCTTTCATACTGTACGATTAATTTTGTCTTTTCTTCTTTTGTTTATTTTTCTTCTCATATTCAAAAAATTAAACCTATCCTTCTCAAAATTTAATTTTATATTCCTTTTTTGTTCTTAATATATAAAAGGTTTGGCATCATATGGGTATTAAATTCTAAGAATTTGGTCAAAATATTCAATATTCATGGAAGTACGAATAATTTCGTCTTTGACGGTAACTATCCGCCTATCTCAGTTTATTCATCTCTCTCTTTCTCTCTCTCTCTATCTATCTATCTAAATTTATTGATATCTATCTATCGATCTATCTAAATTTATTGATATCTATCTATCGATCTATCTCAATTTATTGATATCTATCTTTCGATCTATCGATCTATCTAGCTATGTCAATTTATTGATATCTATCTATCTATCTATCTCAATTTATTGATATCTATCTATCGATCTATCTAAATTTATATATATATATATATATATATATATATATATATATATATATATATATCCCCCTCTCTATCCCAATGTATTGATATCTATCTATCTTTCTATCTATCTAAATTTATTGATATCTATCTATCTATCTATCTATGAGTTTATTCATATCTATTTATCTATCTCAGTTTATTCATATCTATCTATTTACCTTAGTGACGTGCTAAACTGACTTTTGCTCCTCAATACTGAAGACTCATAGCCAGTGTTGAAAAATAGTGTTTTGTAGCTGAAAACTTTCTCTATCGAATCTTGTTTACACTTTGTATCTGTTGTCATTTTTGTGGAAATGAATAGGAGGCATTACATTCGGAGCGACCCTATTGGGGACGTGGTATGTAGACTTTTGCCCATCGCTGGTGGAAATCAATCGCTACTGGGGGTGTCTATATGAAAGAATAGTGTTTTGTAGCTGAAATCTTGCTCTATTCAATGATGTTATTGTGCTCTCTGTGACTTTTAGTTTCTGTGGAAATGAATAGAAGGCATCACTTTCGGAACAACACACTTGCTCTATCAAAAGGTGTTATCGTGTTCCCTCTATCTGTTGTAGTTACTATGGAAAGGAATTGGAAGTGTTACTTTCGGAACGACGTGCTTGCTCTATCAAAAGGTGTTATTGTGTTCCCTCTATCTGTTTTAGTTACTATGGAAAAGAATTGGAAGTGTTACTTTCAGAACGACACACTTGCTCTGTCAAAAGGTGTTATTGTGTTCCCTCTATATTATAGTTTCCGTGGAAATGAATTGGAAGTACTACTTTCGGAACGAAACACTTGCTCTGTCAAAAAGTGTTATTGTGTTCCCTATCTGTTATAGTTTCCGTGGAAAGGAATTGGAAGTATTACTTTTGGAGCGTCAGATGAACTACATTATAGCTATATTCTAGAAAATGCCTTAGCTGTAAAGTTGCTAGATTTACTGAAAAACAAACAAACAAACAAAAAACAAAAACACAAGAAAGAAATTAAGAAAAGTAAAATATAGTTTTTATATTTTTTTATTTCGTAATTTTTTCGCGGAAAAGACAAAAAAGTTGATTGGAATTCTGGATTTCTGATGGGAATCTTGAAAATATGTTGAATAAAAATGTTTAAAAATTTCAAGTTCTATATTTTCTCCATTGTTTCTTACCTACATTTGTCCCTCATCTCTTCTCCCTAAACTGCCCCACCCCGATAATCCCACAATAGAAACTCGATGTTCATCCTTACTAATCTGCCCCCCCCAATCCCTCCAAAATGTAAACTATAGTCAGCCAGTTTTATCCTGTCTATGGCCCCCAACTTCCGTTTATCCCTAATACATTTTCACGAAATCGATCTCCAAAATCTAAATTTTGATCCCCAACCATCATTTATTCCTAATGTCTTCTCGTTTAACTGGCCTTTCAATTGGTCTAAAATAAATTTAAAAATACAGACAAAAATGTTAAGTCAATGTTAATCCTGTCTATGTCCTCTAGCTTGTATTTTTCTTTAATCTCTTCTCACTACTAACCTTTAGAAAAGTGGTTCTCAAAGGTCCATATGGTCTCTGGGGATCCATTTAAGATTTTTGGTAGTCCATACAAGCAAAATACTAAGTTGGGTGGGGGGCTACAATAGTATTTTAGTACTCAATATATTTATGACTTATTTTACTAGTAAACGTTTATTTTCCATAGAATTTAGTACGTAGTTTTTTTTTTATAAATCTCCCAATGTCAACTATTGACAGTCGATTTTAATCCTGTCCATCGCATCCAACCCTATTAATATACAATCTAATTACTTAGAGGCGTGTAGTGTAATAGTTAGAGCCGTAGGAAATGGACTCGTCGACCCGAGTTCAAATCCTGGACGAAGCTACAGTTCACATAGCACTAATACCATTGAGAAAGGTATGAATCCAACTACTCTACCTTCAGCTATGGGTAAATAGTAGGGCAGACTGGGCTCTTTAACCTTGGTTAGGCAACCGGTCTAGGATAAAGAAAACTGAATTGTGGGGGTGGTCACTACTAGAATAGGCTCAATCCTAATTATTGATCTATCCCCCCCCCAAATCTAAACTATTAACAGTCGATGTTAATCCTGTCTATGGCCTCCAACATCCATTTACCCCTAATTTCTTTTGACTAAATTTGTATTACTATCTAAACTACAATCTAAACTAACGGCAGTCGATGTTAATGTTGTCTATGGCCCCAGATATCCAATTATTACTTATCTCTCCTCACTAAACACATCTCTCTATTCATCTACAATCAATACTATAGACAGACTAAGTAATTCATATCTATGGTGTCCCTACACAATTCATCCCTAATTTCTTCTCAGTGAAATCATCTGAAATATAAATTATAGACATTCGATGCTAATCCTGTTTATGGGGTACAACCGCTATTCATCCTTATTTCTGGTCAGTAAACTAGACTCCCAACTCCTTCAAAATCTAATCTATAGACAGTCGATGTTCGTCCTATCTATGGCCTTAGACATCCATTCATTCCTAATCTCAGCCAACTAAACTAGTCTCACAATTCTTTCAAATACTAAACTATAGACGCACGATGCTGATCCTGCCTATGAACTCCATACTCAATCCATCCCTAATTATTTTTGAATAGATTAGGCTCCCAAATCCTTCAAAATCTTATACATAGAATGGTCTATGCTCACCAGCCTGCATTCATCCATAAACTCTTCACATTATACTAGACTCCTAGTTCCTAGAAAATCTAAACAATAAAGACTAGATGTTATTCCTGTCTATGGCCTCCAACCTCCATTTGTTTCTCTAACCTGTCCTCCAAGTACACTACAATCTAAACTATAGACAGTTGATGTTATTCCTGTCTATGGCCTCCAACCTCCATTTGTCCCTAACGTCTTCTCTCTAACCTGTCCTCCCAAGTACACTACAATCTAAACTATAGACAGTTGATGTTATTCCTGTCTATGGCCTCCAACCTCCATTTGTCCCTAACGTCTTTTCTCTAACCTGTCCTCCCAAGTACACTACAATCTAAACTATAGACAGTTGATGTTATTCCTGTCTATGGCCTCCATCCTCCATTTGTCCCTAACGTCTTTTCTCTAACCTGTCCTCCCAAGTACACTACAATCTAAACTATAGACAGTTGATGTTATTCCTGTCTATGGCCTCCAACCTCCATTTGTCCCTAACGTCTTTTCTCTAACCTGTCCTCCCAAGTACACTACAATCTAAACTATAGACAGTTGATGTTATTTGTCTGTGGCCTCCAACCTCCAGTTGTCCCTAACGTCTTACACTACAATCTAAACTATAGACAGTTGATGTTATTCTGTCTATGGCCTCCAACCTCCATTTGTCCCTAACGTCTTCTCTCTAACCTGTCCTCCCAAGTACACTACAATCTAAACTATAGACAGTTGATGTTATTCCTGTCTATGGCTCCAACCTCCAATTGTCCCTAACGTCTTCTCTAACCTGTCCTCCAAGTACACTACAATCTAAACTATAGACAGTTGATGTTATTCCTGTCTATGGCCTCCAACCTCCATTTGTCCCTAACGTCTTTCTCTAACCTGTCCTCCCAAGTACACTACAATCTAAACTATAGACAGTTGATGTTATTCCTGTCTATGGCCTCCGACCACCAATTGTCCCTAACGTCTCCTCTCTAACCTGTCTTCCCTAGTACACTACACTCTAAAGTATAGACAGTTGATGTTATTCCTGTCTATGGCCTCCAACCACCATTTGTCCCTAACGTCTTTTCTCTAACCTGTCCTCCCAAGTACACTACAATCTAAACTATAGACAGTTGATGTTATTCCTGTCTATGGCCTCCAACCTCCATTTGACCCTAACGTCTTTTCTCTAACCTGTCCTCCCAAGTACACTACAATCTAAACTATAGACAGTTGATGTTATTCCTGTCTATGGCCTCCAACCTCCATTTGTCCCTAACGTCTTTTCTCTAACCTGTCCTCCCAAGTACACTACAATCTAAACTATAGACAGTTGATGTTATTCCTGTCTATGGCCTCCAACCTCCATTTGTCCCTAACGTCTTTTCTCTAACCTGTCCTCCCAAGTACACTACAATCTAAACTATAGACAGTTGATGTTATTCCTGTCTATGGCCTCCAACCTCCATTTGTCCCTAACGTCTTTTCTCTAACCTGTCCTCCCAAGTACACTACAATCTAAACTATAGACAGTTGATGTTATTCCTGTCTATGGCCTCCAACCTCCATTTGTCCCTAACGTCTTTTCTCTAACCTGTCCTCCAAGTACACTACAATCTAAACTATAGACAGTTGATGTTATTCCTGTCTATGGCTCCAACTCCATTTGTCAACCTCCTCCAAGTAAACTACAATCTAAACTATAGACAGTCCTGTCTATGGCCTAACGTCTCCTCTCTAACCTGTCTTCCCTAGTACACTACACTCTAAACTATAGACAGTTGATGTTATTCCTGTCTATGGCCTCCAACCTCCATTTGTCCCTAACGTCTTTTCTCTAACCTGTCCTCCCAAGTACACTACAATCTAAACTATAGACAGTTGATGTTATTCCTGTCTATGGCCTCCAACCTCCATTTGTCCCTAACGTCTTTTCCCTAACCTGTACTCCCAAGTACACTACAATCTAAACTATAGACAGTTGATGTTATTCCTGTCTATGGCCTCCAACCTCCAATTGTCCCTAACGTCTCCTCTCTAACCTGTCTTCCCTAGTACACTACAATCTAAACTATAGACAGTTGATGTTATTCCTGTCTATGGCCTCCATCCTCCATTTGTCCCTAACGTCTTTTCTCTAACCTGTCCTCCCAAGTACACTACAATCTAAACTATAGACAGTTGATGTTATTCCTGTCTATGGCCTCCAACCTCCATTTGTCCCTAACGTCTTTTCTCTAACCTGTCCTCCCAAGTACACTACAATCTAAACTATAGACAGTTGATGTTATTCCTGTCTATGGCCTCCAACCTCCATTTGTCCGTAACGTCTTTTCTCTAACCTGTCCTCCAAGTACACTACAATCTAAACTATAGACAGTTGATGTTATTCCTGTCTATGGCCTCCATCCTCCATTTGTCCCTAACGTCTTCTCTCTAACCTGTCTTCCCTAAGTACACTACAATCTAAACTATAGACAGTTGATGTTATTCCTGTCTATGGCCTCCAACCTCCATTGTCCCTAACGTCTTTTCTCTAACCTGTCCTCCCAAGTACACTACAATCTAAACTATAGACAGTTGATGTTATTCCTGTCTATGGCCTCCAACCTCCATTTGTCCCTACCGTCTTCACTCTAACCTATCCTCCCAAGTACACTACAATCTAAACTATAGACAGTTGATGTTATTCCTGTCTATGGCCTCCAACCTCCATTTGTCCCTAACGTCTTCTCTCTAACCTATCCTCCCAAGTACACTACAATCTAAACTATAGACAGTTGATGTTATTCCTGTCTATGGCCTCCAACCTCCATTTGTCCCTAACGTCTTCTCTCTAACCTATCCTCCCAAGTACACTACAATCTAAACTATAGACAGTTGATGTTATTCCTGTCTATGGTCTCCATCCTCCATTTGTCCCTAACGTCTTCTCTCTAACCTATCCTCCCAAGTACACTACAATCTAACTATAGACAGTTGATGTTATTCCTGTCTATGGCCTCCATCCTCCATTTGTCCCTAACGTCTTCTCTCTAACCTATCCTCCCAAGTACACTACCATCTAAACTATAGACAGTTGATGTTATTCCCTGTCTATGGCCTCCATCCTCCATTTGTCCCTAACGTCTTCTCTCTAACCTATCCTCCCAAGTACACTACAATCTAAACTATAGACAGTTGATGTTATTCCTGTCTATGGCCTCCAACCTCCATTTGTCCCTACGTCTTCACTCTAACCTATCCTCCCAAGTACACTACAATCTAAACTATAGACAGTTGATGTTATCCTGTCTATGGCCTCCAACCTCCATTTGTCCCTAACGTCTTCACTTAACCTATCCTCCCAAGTACACTACAATCTAAACTATAGACAGTTGATGTTATTCCTGTCTATGGCCATAGACAGGAATAACATCAACTGTCTATAGTTTAGATTGTAGTGTACTTGGGAGGATAGTTTAGAGTGAAGACGGTAGGACAAATGGAAGGTTGGAGGCCATAGACAGGAATAACATCAACTGTCTATAGTTAGATTGTAGTGTACTTGGAGGATAGGTTAGAGAGAAGACGTTAGGGACAAATGGAGGATGGAGGCCATAGACAGGAAATAACATCACTGTCTATAGTTTAGATGGTAGTGTACTTGGGAGGATAGGTTAGAGGAAGACGTTAGGGACAAATGGAGGATGGAGGCCATAGACAGGAATAACATCAACTGTCTATAGTTGAGATTGTAGTGTACTTGGGAGGATAGGTTAGAGAAAGACGTTAGGGACAAATGGAGGATGGAGACCATAGCACAGGAATAACATCAACTGTCTATAGTTTAGATTGTAGTGTACTTGGGAGGATAGGTTAGAGAGAAGACGTAGGGACAAAATGGAGGTTGGAGGCCATAGACAGGAATAATCTATAGTTTAGATCGTAGTGTATAGTGTAGAGAGTTTAGATCTTGGAGGACAGGTTAGAGAAAGACGTAGGGACAAATGGAGGTTGGAGGCCATAGACAGGAATAACATCAACTGTCTATAGTTTAGAGTGTGTGTGTACTAGGGAGACAGGTTAGAGAGGAGATGTTAGGGACAATTGGAGGTTGGAGGCCATAGACAGGAATAACATCAACTGTCTATAGTTTAGATTGTAGTGTACTTGGGAGGACAGGTTAGAGAGAAGACGTTAGGGACAAATGGAGGATGGAGGCCATAGACAGGAATAACATCAACTGTCTATAGTTTAGATTGTAGTGTATTGTAGAGAAGAGTTACGGACTGGAGGCCATTTGAGAAGGACAGGTTAGAGAAAAGACGTTAGGGACAAATGGAGGTGGAGGCCATAGACAGGAATAACATCAACTGTCTATAGTTTAGATTGTAGTGTACTTGGGAGGACAGGTTAGAGAAAAGACGTTAGGGACAAATGGAGGTGGAGGCCATAGACAGGAATAACATCAACTGTCTATAGTTTAGTAGTGTACTAGGGAAGACAGGTTAGAGAGGAGACGTTAGGGACAATTGGAGGTTGGAGGCCATAGACAGGAATAACATCAACTGTCTATAGTTTAGATTGTAGTGTACTTGGAGACAGGTTAGGGAAAAGACGTTAGGGACAAATGGAGTTGGAGGCCATAGACAGGAATAACATCAACTGTCTATAGTTTAGATTGTAGTGTACTTGGGAGGACAGGTTAGAGAAAAAGACGTTAGGGACAAATGGAGGTTGGAGGCCATAGACAGGAATAACATCAACTGTCTATAGTTTAGAGTGTAGTGTACTAGGAAGACAGGTTAGAGAGGAGCGTTAGGGACAATTGGGGGTTGGAGGCCATAGACAGGAATAACATCAACTGTCTATAGTTTAGATTGTAGTTTACTTGGGAGGACAGGTTAGAGAAAGACGTTAGGGACAAATGGAGGTTGGAGGCCATAGACAGGAATAACATCAACTGTCTATAGTTTAGATGGTAGTGTACTTGGGAGGACAGGTTAGAGAAAAGACGTTAGGACAATGGAGGTTGGAGGCCATAGACAGGAATAACATCAACTGTCTATAGTTTAAATTGTAGTGTACTTGGAGGACAGGTTAGAGAAAAGACGTTAGGGACAAATGGAGGTTGGAGGCCATAGACAGGAAAAACATCAACTGTCTATAGTTTAGATTGTAGTGTACTTGGGAGGACAGGTTAGAGAAAAGACGTTAGGACAAATGGAGGTTGGAGGCCATAGATAGGAATAACATCAACTGTCTATAGTTTAGATTGTAGTGTACTTGGGGGACAGGTTAGAGAAAAGACGTTAGGGACAAATGGAGGTTGGAGGCCATAGACAGGAATAACATCAACTGTCTATAGTTTAGATTGTAGTGTACTTGGGAGGACAGGTTAGAGAAAAGACGTTAGGGTCAAATGGAGGTTGGAGGCCATAGACAGGAATAACATCAACTGTCTATAGTTTAGATTGTAGTGTACTTGGGAGGACAGGTTAGAGAAAAGACGTTAGGGACAAATGGTGGTTGAGGCCATAGACAGGAATAACATCACTGTCTATACTTTAGAGTGTAGTGTACTTGGGAAGACAGGTTAGAGAGGAGACGTTAGGGGACAATTGGTGGTCGGAGGCCATAGACAGGATAACATCAACTGTCTATAGTTTAGATTGTAGTGTACTTGGGAGGACAGGTTAGAGAAAAGACGTTAGGGACAAATGGAGGTTGGAGGCCATAGACAGGAATAACATCAACTGTCTATAGTTTAGATTGTAGTGTACTTGGAGGACAGGTTAGAGAGAAGACGTTAGGGACAATGGAGGTTGGAGGCCATAGACAGGAATAACATCAACTGTCTATAGTTTAGATTGTAGTGTACTTGGGAGGACAGGTTAGAGAGAAGACGTTAGGGACAAATGGAGGTTGGAGGCCATAGACAGAAATAACATCACTGTCTATAGTTTAGATTGTAGTGTACTTGGGAGGACAGGTTATAGAAAAGACGTTAGGGACAACTGGAGGTTGGAGGCCACAGACAGAAATAACATCAACTGTCTATAGTTTAGATTGTAGTGTACTTGGGAGGACAGGTTAGAGAAAAGACGTTAGGGACAAATGGAGGTTGGAGGCCATAGACAGGAATAACATCAACTGTCTATAGTTTAGATTGTAGTGTACTTGGGAGGACAGGTTAGAGAAAAGACGTTAGGGACAAATGGAGGATGGAGGCCATAGACAGGAATAACATCAACTGTCTATAGTTTAGATTGTAGTGTACTTGGGAGGACAGGTTAGAGAAAAGACGTTAGGGACAAATGGAGGTTGGAGGCCATAGACAGGAATAACATCAACTGTCTATAGTTTAGATTGTAGTGTACTTGGGAGGACAGGTTAGAGAGAAGACGTAGGGACAAATGGAGGTTGGAGGCCATAGACAGGAATAACATCAACTGTCTATAGTTTAGATTGTAGTGTACTTGGGAGGACAGGTTAGAGAAAAGACGTTAGGGACAAATGGAGGTTGGAGGCCATAGACAGGAATAACATCTAGTCTTTATTGTTTAGATTTTCTAGGAACTAGGAGTCTAGTATAATGTGAAGAGTTTATGGATGAATGCAGGCTGGTGAGCATAGACCATTCTATGTATAAGATTTTGAAGGATTTGGGAGCCTAATCTATTCAAAAATAATTAGGGATGGATTGAGTATGGAGTTCATAGGCAGGATCAGCATCGTGCGTCTATAGTTTTAGTATTTGAAAGAATTGTGAGACTAGTTTAGTTGGCTGAGATTAGGAATGAATGGATGTCTAAGGCCATAGATAGGACGAAACATCGACTGTCTATAAGATTAGATTTTGAAGGAGTTGGGAGTCTAGTTTACTGACCAGAAATAAGGATGAATAGCGGTTGTACCCCATAAACAGGATTAGCATCGAATGTCTATAATTTATATTTCAGTGATTTCACTGAGAAGAAATTAAGGGATGAATTGTGTAGGGACACCATAGATATGAATTACTTAGTCTGTCTATAGTATTGATTTGTAGATGAATAGAGAGATGTGTTTTAGTGAGGAGAGATAAAGTATAATTGGATATCTGGGGCCATAGACAACATTAACATCGACTGCCGTTAGTTTAGATTGTAGTTTAGATAGTAATACAAATTTAGTCAAAAGAATTAGGGGTAAATGGGATGTTGGAGGCCATAGACAGGATTAACATCGACTGTTAATAGTTTAGATTTGGGGGGGGATAGATCAATAATTTAGGATTGAGCCTATTCTAGTAGTGACCACCCCCAAATTCAGTTTTCTTTATCCTAGACGGTTGCCTAACCAAGGTTAAGAGCCCAGTCTGCCCTACTATTTACCCATAGCTGAAGGTAGAGTAGTTGGATTCATACCTTTCTCAATGGTATTAGTGCTATGTGAACTGTAGCTTCGTCCAGGATTTGAACTCGGGTCGACGAGTCCATTTCCTACGGCTTCTAACTATTACACTACACGCCTCTAAGTAATTAGATTGTATATTAATAGGGTTGGATGCGATGGACAGGATTAAATCGACTGTCAATAGTTGACATTGGGAGATTTTTATAAAAAAAACTACGTACTAAATTCTATGGGAAATAAACGTTTACTAGTAAAATAAGTCATAAATATATTGAGTACTAAAATACTTTGTAGCCCCCCACCCAACTTAGTATTTTGCTTGTATGGACTACCAAAAATCTTAAATGGATCCCCAGAGACCATATGGACCTTGAGAACCACTTTTTCTAAGGTTAGTAGTGGAGAAGAGATTAAGAAAAATACAAGCTAAGAGGAATAGACAGGATTAACATTGACTATACATTTTGTCTGTATTTTTAAATTTATTTTAGACAATTGAAAGGCCAGTTAAACGAGAAGACATTAGGAATAAATGATGGTTGGATCAAAATTTAGAATTTTGGAGATCGATTTCGGTGAAAATGTATTAGGATAAACGGAAGTTGGGGGCCATAGACAGGATAAAACTGGCTGACTATAGTTTTACATTTGGAGGATTGGGGGGGGGCAGATTAGTAAGGAATGAACATCGAGTTTCTGTTGTGGGATTATCGGGGTGGGCAGTTTAGGGAAAGAGATGAGGGCAAAATGTAGGTAAGAAACAATGGAGAAAAATATAGAACTTGAAATTTTTAAAACATTTTTATTCAACATATTTCAAGATTCCCATCAGAAATCCAGAATTCCAATCAACTTTTTTTGTCTTTTCCGCGAAAAAATTACGAAATAAAAAAATATATAAAACTATATTTTTTACTTTTCTTAATTTCTTTCTTGTGTTTTGTTTTTTGTTTGTTTGTTTGTTTTTCAGTAATCTAGCAACTTTACAGCTAAGGCATTTTCTAGAATATAGCTATAATGTAGTTCATCTGACGCTCCAAAAGTATACTTCCAATTCCTTTTCCACGGAAACTATAACAGATAGGAGACACAATAACACGTTTTTGACAGAGCAGTGTTTTCGTTCCGAAAGTAGACTTCCAATTCATTTCCACGGAAACTATAATATAGGGGAACACAATAACACCTTTGACAGGCAAGTGTGCGTTCTGAAGTAACACTTCCATTCTTTTCCATAGTAACTAAAACAGAATAGAGGAACACATAAAACCTTTTGATAGAGCAAGCACGTCGTTCCGAAAGTAACACTTCCAATTCCTTTCCATAGTAACTACAACAGATAGAGGGAACACGATAACACCTTTTGATAGAGCAAGTGTGTTGTTCCGAAAGTGATGCCTTCTATTCATTCCACAGAAACTAAAAGTCACAGAGAGCACAATAACATCATTGAATAGAGGCAAGATTTTCAGCTCAAAACAACTATTCTTCATATAGACACCCCAGTAGCGATTGATTTCCACAGCGATGGGCAAAGTCTTACATACCACCCAATAGGGTCGCTCCGAGTAATCCTCCTATTCATTTCCACAAAAAATGACAAACAGATACAAAGTGAACAGATTCGATAGAGAAAGTTTTCAGCTACAAAAACACTGATTTTTCAACACTGGCTTGAGTCTTCAGTATTGAGGAGCAAAAGTCAGTTTAGCACGTCACTAAGGTAAATAGATGATATGAATAAACTGAGATAGATAAATAGATATGAATAAACTCATAGATAGATAGATAGATAGATATCAATAAATTTAGATAGATAGAAAGATAGATAGATATCAATACATTGGATAGAGAGGGGATATATATATATATATATATATATTAATATATATATATATTTATAAATTTAGATAAGATCGATAGATAGATATCAATAAATTGAGATAGATAGATAGATAGATATCAATAAATTGACATAGCTAGTAGATCGATAGATCGAAAGATAGATATCAATAAATTGAGATAGATCGATAGATAGATATCAATAAATTTAGATAGATCGATAGATAGATATCAATAAATTTAGATAGATAGATAGAGAGAGAGAGAGAGAGAGAGATGGAATAATACTGAGATAGCGGAATAGTTACCGTCAAAGACGAAATATTCGTACTTCCATGAATATTGAATATTTTGACCAAATCTTAGAATTTAATACCCATATGGATGCCAAACCTTTATATATTAAGAACAAAAAGGAATATAAAATAAAATTTTGAGAAGGATAGGTTTAATTTTTTGAATTGAGAAGAAAAATTAAACAAAAGAAGAAAAACAAAATTAATCGTACAGTATGAAAGATTAAAAAATTTCACAATATCGTGTAAATAGCGTGTAAATAGTGATAGCATAGCCTCTATTTTATAAGTTGCTGCAATTTTTTTTCTAATTTTTTTTGATGAGATTTGAACAAGTCTGAGAAACAAACTCTATCAGATGTAGATTTTACTAAATTCCACTTCTAAGTAAAAAAACAACAAATTAAAAAGAATGAATTAAGACTCATATTGAATATTTTTTCAGATTTCAGTGTCTAGATATGGAAATTAGAATATGATATTGAGATTGGGAGGGCATTTAAAGAGAAGTGACAAAAATACTAAAAAAAGAATAAAATAACAGTTACGGAGATAGATTACATAAAATTATGGTTAAGTATGGGAACTGGATATTTACCACGTACCCATGTCCACATGTACGGTTAGGCACAAGGTCCTATCAATGTTGGACCACCTACAAGCCGAGACTCATGGGTGACGGGTGCAAAAATGCGTGATCCCGTTAGCGTTTTTTGCACCCGCCTCCCATGAGTCTCGGCTTGTAGGTGGTCCCACATTGATAGGGCCTTGTGCCTAACCCGTACAGTGTTGGCATGGGTACGTGGTAAATATCCCATGTTCCAATAACCATAATTTCAGGCCCCGCAATCTC
>CM042161.1:47465764-47473264 GCA_023376005.1 Doryteuthis pealeii
ATTTGGAGAAACAGATCAGCATGGTGTCATCAATCGGATACGATGGACAGTAAGTAATAATAATTAAATAGTAGTTAAGTGCGCAAGATAATTAGGTTGTCGATCGGTTTTTTGGAAAGAAGGAGAGATAATCAATCACCGTTGTTAATACAATAAATTCTACTGTAGAAAAGAAGATGCCAAGGAAATATTTTGTCAAGATAAGTATGCGTTTGCTGGACTTAAATTAAAAGATTGTTTTAATCCTTGCTAACTGGACAGCTAAGTGGGTTAGCTTAATTGTGTTGTAGCATGAGTTTCTTAATGGTTGTTGGCTTGGTATTTACCTGGGCGCATTCCTACGTAATTGTAAGACCACACATGCGAAGCCGTAAGCTCATTGGGTAAAAGGTGGTGCAAAAGAAATGCCCGTCGATCCTATCGGCAGTTCTCCCTCTAAGAGAATCGCGCTTGGCACTGTGGCATATATGCCTAGCACTTGTCCCCCTTTAGGACATCTAAGTGGGGCAGGTTATTGCCTGGGTTATTCCGCTCTGTGGTATCTGCGGCATTTATATTAGCTAATCGGCCCAGTGGCTGAATTGCCACTGAACAATAGGCCCCGATAAGGCATTTGTGGCTTTAGGTTAGTAGTGTCCCAACAAGATATAAATGTGCATAGTAATTGGTTCAGTGAACAGATGCAATATAATGAAGATGGGGTACATAAAGATCGGCAAAAATCCTTTAGTTCATGATGGGGTAACAACAGATATTGACTTTATTTATGTTCAGACAATAATGCATCCTACTGTTAAAGATACAGATGCAGAGAAATATAGGATATCTTTATACTTGTTCAACAACAGAGACAAGGTGATTCTTGGAAAAAATTGCTGAAAAAAAAAAATATTTTCAAAAAAATTCTAAACGAGGTGGGTAACTACTTTTCTCGGCACGTCGTCCTGGGTCCGTTGACACAAGCCCGATCTCCTACTGTGTCAATGTCTGGTGTTAGACGTTGCCAGCGGTAAAAAGACGAAGAATTTAGGGGATCCGTCAGTTAAATAAAAGGTTTCATGTGACCTCTAGGAGAGTTATGATTAGACTATTTGTCCATTCTGCATGCATACTATAAATTCCAATAATATATCCGCTTGAAACTATTAGTATTATATAGGAATACTTGAAGTTATATTACAGTGTGCAAAATATTTGTATTAGATAGAGATACTTGAAACCATATATTGGTTTGGTTTCTTTTGTTTTACGGCATATCAACCTCAGTGGGTCATTTAATGCCGACAAAGTTTTGAAATAAATTCATTCTTAATGGATACTCAATTTTTATACAAACATTTTTCTATTTAACCCATAGATAGGAACCTAACACCACTCCGGGTCAGAGTGAACCTGGGAGCAATGGTGACGAAGGGGTGCTCCACATTCCTCGAACCTCACCATCAGATAGAGTTTAACGTCATTCCCAGGTCGTGTAGACCCTCAGTCACCGCCTTCGAGCACCCATATGATAAAAAGGGTTGCAGTTTGCCATAAGAGCAATAGGATTGGGGCAATCATATAGGTGCTAGGGCTTGACGTGACGAGCCGATTGATCGGAGGGGATCTCTCCGACCGCCCGTTTAGCCCAAGTAAGGGCCAAAGTGGAGTATTGCATGTCATGAACTGCTCATCCACCTGGGTTCTATCCTTAAGCATCACGGGTCGCCACCAACGACCAACAGGTGGCCCCATTGGGGGAGTCTTATTCCTCTGCAGAGGTGCAGTTAGTATATTCTAACACCTCAGCCGATAGGGTGGGAAACCACATATATATATTTACCAACTCCTCCGCACGAGCAGGGTGTGACACAAGGTCAATTTCTTAAGCAGGGTTTAACAGGTTTGAATTCAGGGTTTTCCTTCTCCTAGACCGGTTGCCTAACCAAGGTTAAAGAGCCCAGTCTGCCCTACTATTTACCCATAGCTGGAGGGAGAGTAGAATTCATACCTTTCCCAAGGGTATTAGCGCTAAGTGAAATGCAATTACCACGTCCAGGATTTGAACTCGGGGCGACGAGTCCATTTCCTATGACTTTAACCATTACACCACGCGCTTCCTGATATATAGACTGACCTCTGCATAAAATAATTCAAGAAGGATTGACATGTTGTAAAACCAACCAAACAGTCAAGAATATTTTTCTACCAGAATCAATACCGGATTAAAATTTTATAGGCCCGTCACCAGGCTACAGGTAAAATGAAGCATCTGGAGTGGGTGCTGTGATTACTTACTAAGCATTTCACACAGGGATTAGATTGCTTACATTAGGGACTGGCAAACTGAGCCTAAAATGCGTTTTTGACAAAATGACTTTAACCCCCCTACAGAAAATAATTTACCAAAAAACAGGAAATTATCGGATGTTAATGAAATTTTCAGTGTTTATGTATCAATGAACGATCTTTATAATTCATTATTTATTTTATTTCAAAACTTTCTCATTTTTTTCAGGTCATTTAATTTTGACCCTCCTTATGTTGGGGGCGTAAAATGTTTTTCAAGTTGGTCATATATTGTACTAATTACAGTATAAATAATGAGATAAAAGACGAAGTTATGAATAGAAACAAAAAAATTTTTTTACGGTTGCGCTTCTATGAGAAAATAAGTACCGAAAATCGAAAAATAAAATGTAAAAAAATAATAAATAATAATTTTTTTTAAATCAATACTGAAAATTTCATTAAAATCGGATAATTACCCGATTTTTGGTAAAAAAAATTTTCCATCGCAAATGTTACGTTAAAATTGTAAACAAGCGCCTAAAACCATTGAAAAACAGCCAAAAATAAAATTGACCAAAACAAATAGTTTTAAATCTTTTAAAAATAAACTGCATATGTAATTATATTTTTCTTTTTTTAATGATGGTTATTATGCTACTACTTATCGATTTAGACAAAGTTTAACCTTAAATAATAGATTTAATTATTCTTAATTCATTTTAAATCGTAGTATCCGATTTTTTTGCTACTCCCTAGCTTACATCATCTACTGTTCCTAAATGGTCACATATACAAGTACTGAGCAGGTTCATCACTGCTTAACTTCCTTGATCTGGCGAGAACCGATGCATTAAGCGAGACTCTACAGTAAATTTAGGATACGGGTAATGTTAGTGATGTAATGAATATGCATACACCTGCATTACAGTGATATGATTGGCTGGTATCAGCCATAAATACTGGGCAATGTAGAGGTACAATGCTACGACTACGACGTCGCACCAGTACTATTACTTACCTGCTCGATTGTACACGCTGTTACCGTGACTCCACCACTCTGCTACTAAATATATCCCTTCCCGGGACATATCAGTTAGCCTAACCAGTAGTCATTTACGAATCTTAGTTTAACACAAGGCAATAAGTGTGAAGCACCCAGAGAGAATCGAACTCATTAAAAAGGATCTGCTAGCCTGATATACCTATCCCGATAATATTTTCACAAAGAACAAGACAAGTTGCGGGAAGCAGTCATTTGATTTTGAGTGATACTTAGTCTCATATAGTACCTAAATAATGAGAATGGAATCGTCTGTTTTTCCTATAGATAATGTCCGACGAAACCTCGAAAAAGAGAAACAAGATCTCACGGGAATCGTTAATTCAACCAAACAATTGCTAATTACTCCTTGTATCCTTGCTTAGTAAACCTTTTCCCCTATCCTTGATATTCGTTTTGTTTCTTCCTATAATTTCTCTGTTAACTCTGATACGCGAGTTACAACACTTAGCAACATTTATTACTAGTGTACTGAATCTGTCCTCTCTGACTGCCCTATTACACTGACCTTTTACCAGTCTTACATCATCTACTGTTTCTAAATGGTCACCCATACAAGTACTGAGTAGGTTTCTTCCTATAATTTCTCTGTTAACTCTGATACGCGAGTTACAATACTTACAACACTTTTTGTGTGTGTGTGTGTGTGTGTGTGTGTGTGTGTGTGTGTGTGATCAGTGAGCTAACCAATGCACTACCGCGTGTGTTTGTCAAAAATTAATTCATCGCACAAAAAGAGGTGAAAGCAGTCATGTGACCATGAACGATAAGAAAACAGCCAATCAGATTGAGAGTCAGCCTCAAATAATCGACTCGATTCTTTTTTTGTTGAATTTAATCAATTTGATAAATATGGGTTATCTGCCCCCTTAATCGGGACCGAAGTAAACCGGAAGGGTGGGGGTTCGAGACCCTAGAAATCATCAAAACAGTTTCAGCACGTGAACAGGGCAGACGCAGAACAGAATCGACAGCAGACCAGAATAACATTGCTACTGGGTCAGGGCAGAACGAGATCAGGCCAACAGCAGTGGACAAGAAACAGTGCCGACTCATAGAAGGCAGAAACAAACAATAACGAATCCACTACAAATATATTTCTCCCTTGGAAAACAAAGATAAGTACATGACTTGTTACGTAATATATTGTTTGTATTCAAAGAACGCTGACCTATAAACTATACCCTTGTACCGAACGTAATAAAATATTACCCCCTTTATACACATCATATTTGTCTTGTCTTCCTTCCTTTCTCATGACAGAACTTTTATTTCTGTTTGAGTTTGAGTTTGAGTTTTGTTTAATGGCATATCAACCTCTGTGGGTCATTTAATGCCAAAAAGGTTATTTTGGATTTCAGACTTTAAAGTAGTGGTTCTATGGAGATAATTGGTTATGTTCTGTTATATTTTGTTGAAAAGGTTGCTTTTTTTAATAAAATTTAAAATGTTTTCAGGGTTTGTATTCTTGAAGATGTCTTTCAGGTTTCTAGCTTGATAGTAATTTGCGCGTGGGATTTTATTTCTGTTATCAATAAATCAATAATAAAAAAAATTTAAAAAACAGACGCTTCAAAATAAATAGCAAACTTCAATGACCGACATATTAAATTTCCATTTTACTGATTTTCGTTTTTTTGGGGTTTTTTTTGTTTTTGTGTGTGTGTGTGTGTGTGTGTGTGTGTGTGTTGTGTGCTGAACTCGAGTCAGTTCCGTACATGAAACCGGACTAAACGATTTTTATCTATTAAAGTTTTTTTTAAAAAACTACATCGAAATATACAAAGAGTGCTCTATCGGGGTATCTTCAGCGGTAGGGTGATGTTTACAAATTGCATGAATCTAGAATCTCACCAATCAGGTGCTTCAAGCATTTGGCTTTATTCTTTGGTCTTTATTCGTAAAGACATTTTCCAGTTAGAAGTGAAATTTAACAAGATAAAAGGAAAGGAAAGGAAAGGAAAGAAAAAGAAGGAAATGGAAAGAAAGGAAAGGAAAGGAAAAAAAAAAAGAAAGGAAAGGAAAGAAAGAAAGGAAAGAAAAGAAAGGAAAGAAAAGAGAAAAAGAAAGAAAGGAAAGGAAAAGAAAAAAGAAAAGAAAAGGAAAGAAAAAAGAAAGGAAAGGGAAAGAAAGGAAAAGGAAAGAAAGAAAAAGAAGGAAAGGAAAGAAAGAAAAGAAAGAAAAGAAAGAAAAAAGAAAGGAAAAAAAGAAGGAAAGGAAAGAAAGGAAAGAAAAGAAAGGAAAGAAAGAAAAAGAAGAAAAAAGAAAGAAAAGGAAAGGAAAGGAAAGAAAGAAAGGAAAGAAAGAAAGGAAAAAAAGAAAGGAAAAAAGGAAAGAAAGGAAAAAAGAAAAGGAAAGAAAGGAAAGAAAGGAAAGAAAGAAAGAAAGGAAAGGAAAGAAAGGAAAGGAAAGGAAAGAAAAGAAAAAAAGAAAGGAAAGGAAAGAAAGAAAGAAAGAAAGGAAAGGAAAAAAAAAGTCGCAAATGAAAGATAAAGGATGTGGATAATGAAAAGAAAGAAAGAAAGAAGAAAGAAAGAAGAAATTAAGTAAGTAAGTAAGCAAGCAGATATAAATAAAAAGAAATAGTGTTGATAATGATAAGAAAGCAAGAAAGGGAAGAGGAAAGAAAAGAAAAGATATGAATCTAAAAGGGAAGTGTCCTAAATGAAAAGAAAAAAAGTTAAATTCCTTACAGTATATTATAGAGATTAGAAAGAAAGAAAGAAAGAAAGAAAGAAAGAAAGGGAGGAAGAAGGAAAAGAAAATATATCAATCTAAAAGGGAAAGAAAGAAAGTAAAAGTCCTAACAGAAAAAAAGAACGTATATTATAGAAAGAAAGAAAGAAAGAAAGAAAGAAAGCATATGTGAATAAAATGGAAGGGTATTGATAATGATAAGAAAGAGAGAAAATAGAAGCAAAAGAAAGAAAGAAAGAAAGAAAGAAAGAAAGAAAGAAAGTGAAATTTAAGAAAATGTTTACAAGAAGGAAGTGAGAAAGTGCTTTGCAATTTAATTAATATTTCTTTAATCCCTTGTCAGATAATGTCAATGTGATGCAAGAACAGACATTAGAAAATTGGCCTGGAACTAAAAAGTGGAGCGGCTCAAGAAGACAAGAGGTCAAGGCAGTCATAACAAGATGGCAACAAAAGGTAACAACAATGAAAACGAGGCTCTCAACCAAAATGAGGTTAGAACAACGCCAAAAGACAAAAGGTCGCAGCTGTGACATCGACTTTAATGGCGTCCAATAACAGAGATGTTATAATTGCTCTTGCCGAGAGATTTAGTTTACTTTACGTCGATAAACAATTGATATGTTTATCTTTCAAAAAAAGAACCAGCTATTGTTTACTGTTTTCGAAAGATGCCAACACACACACACACACACACACACACACACACACACACTATATATATATATATATATATATATATATATATATATATATATATATATATATAGTGTGTGTGTGTGTGTGTGTGTGTGTGTGTGTGTTGCAAGTTTTAAGGCAATAGATTATGTGACCAATAATAATGATATACTTATATATGATATACTATTAGAGCTCGGCAAATTTATTCTAATATCTAATATAATAGAGTTTTATTGATACTTTAAAATACTTTAAAATTAAAATATTGTAAAAAGCTGAAGTTATTACAGAAAACTAAGAATGTGCATTGTTCAGAAAGTTATATATTTTGAGATGTTGACTTAGAATGCTGGTTGGCTTGCTGGTTGGTTGGTTGGTTGGTTGGTTGGTGGTTGGATGGCTGGTTGGCTGGTTGGCTGGTGGGCTGCTTGGTTGGTTTGGGGGGGGTTGGCTGATTGGTTGGCTGTTTTTTCCTGCATTTCAACTCTTGTTGCGTTATTTCATGCCGAAGATAGTCTTTTTCTTATCTTATTTTTGCAAGCAATTATATGGTTTCATGTAATTATTCCTATTTAATAATAATAATAATAATAATAATAATAATAATAATAATAATAATAATACTGTTGTGATGTTAGTCCCAACAGTAAAAAGAAGTCAAGTCGAGATGGGGTAAAATAAGACAAGTGTATTTACAATTAATGGTACATGTACGACTAGCTTGTTGTTAACGGGAACAGTGCTTACTTTCCACTCGGTGTCTCACTATTTATAGTGAGAACCGGTGCATG
>CM042161.1:47478264-47498264 GCA_023376005.1 Doryteuthis pealeii
GAATGTGAAAGGAAGGGGGGAGAGAAAAAGAGATATAACGAGAGAGATTAGGGCAGAGAAAGAGAGAGAAAGAGAGAGAGAGGGGGGGCATTATTGAGAACGAACGAGAGAGAGAGAGAGAGGGAGAGAGAGAGAGAGTGAGTGAGAGAGAAAGGGAGAGAGAGAGAATGTGTAATTGAATGTGAAAGGAAGGGGGAGAGAAAAAGAGATATAACGAGAGAGATTAGGGCAGAGAAAGAGAGAGAGGGGCATTATTGAGAACAACGAAAGAGAGAGAGAGAGAGAGTGAGTGAGTGAGTGAGAGAGAGAGAAAGGGAGAGAGAGAATGTGTAATTGAATGTGAAAGGAAGGGGGGAGAAAAAGAGATATAACGAGAGAGATTAGGGCAGAGAAAGAGAGAGAGAGAGGGGGAGAGATAACAAAGAGAGAGAGAGAGAGAGAGAGAAAGAAAGAGAGAGAGAGAGAGAGAAAATGAGAGAGATGAAAGTGAACGTGAGAGAAAAAAGAGATGGAAAGAGAGATTAGGAAAGGGAATATGAGAGAGAGAGGGGGGGTACTAGAGTCTGGTATTCGGTAAAACATGTGCATTGTTATTTTCTATTATTGTTTTTATTATTATTATTTGTTTATTATGCCTCCTTGGGCATCTCCTTCTTTTTACTATCTTCTCATACCAACCTTAAAGATAAATATAAATAAATAAAAACAACGAAAAAAAATCTTTGCACAGAATATATACGAGGGTTGTTCAAAAATATCTAAACCTCACCCTGATACTTAACGACTGCTCGGCTCTCTGTTTTTGTCCATTTTTAGACTTGTCGCACACCTCTCACTTTTGTATGAGCCTCACCTGCACAGCAATTAAGACAGAAATCTATCATTGGTTTTTTTTTATCCTTTTATAAGATTTTCTGGTTGAGGTTTAGTACTTTTCTAACTTACTATTTGTATTAACTCTTTGTCTACTTTAAACCGCTCACATCGACTCTCCCACCTTTGCGATCCTACTCATACCTCACGGCTCTCCCACCTTTGCGATCCTACTCATACCGCTCACAACGGCTCTCCCACTTTGCGATCCTACTCATACCGCCCACAACGGCTCTCCTGCCTTTGCGATCCTACTCATGCGGCTCTCCTACCTTTGCGATCTTACTCATACTGCCCACAACGGCTCTCCCACCTTTGCGATCCTACTCATACCGCCCACAACGGCTCTCCTGCCTTTGCGATCCTACTCATACCGCTCACAACGGCTCTCCCGACTTTGCGATCTTACTCATACTGCCCACAACGGCTCTCCCACCTTTGCGATCCTACTCATACCGCTCACAACGGCTTTCCTACCTTTGCGATCTTACTCATACCGACCACAACGGCTCTCCCACCTTTGCGATCCTACTCATACCGCTCACAACCGCTCTCCCACCTTTGCGATCCTACTCATACCGCTCACAACCGCTCTCCCACCTTTGCGATCCTACTCATACCACACCCAAGCAAAGTAACAAAAACTGATAAAAATGGTGCTAATGTACCTTCCTCTAGGACTCTAGCGATAATGTCAAAGAAATCTGGGTCATCATCGGCTGAGTGACCAATTGCTCTCATGTCTTTGTAGAGCATCATTATTGTGGTAGCCGTTTCTTTGGAGATGCCATATGATAGAGGCATTTGCCCTATCTTTCCTCTGTGTATGGAGTCAAAAGCCTTAGAGAAATCTACAAACAAGAGTGTTGCCTCGAGATTTTTTGATCGTACTCCTTCGATGATTCGACAAATAGTCAGGATCTGAAAAGTTGTGGATTGATTTCTCCGAAATCCATTTTTGATTTTTTTCTAAGAATTTTCTTGGCGTCAGGTTAGATATGATTGGGAAAAAGGACATTATACAACTTGGCAGCTATGACAGTAAGCGTTATACCTCTGTAGTTCTTAGTGATTCCGAGGTCGCCTTTCTTCGGGAATGGGAGGATGTAGCCTTATCAATTTCTCTCTAATATTTTGTTTTTACCTTGCATTACATAATCGAAAAAGGATGTCATCAAATTTATTTTGTCTTCCATACTTCGGGAGGTATTTCTTCGAGGCCTGCAGTATTTCTGCTTTTGATCGCTTTTAGAACTTCGCCGAGTTTATCTACCGTAAAATGTCCTAGTGTGATGTCTTGTTGGCTATTAATAATTTCTTGAGAATCTTCATCTGTGATTATAGGAGGATTTCCAAACAAATTCTTAAAGTGTTCTTTTCTCTTCAGGCGTCTATCTTGTTGGCTGGTAGCTTTTTGCTTTGATCTCGAGGTGCTTTTCTTAACACTAACTTAATTTACTATCTGCCATGCTAATTGAGATTTTTTTCTTCTACAGAATTTCTGATTTTATTTATTTAGCCTTGGATGTGTTCTAGTTGGGTTTTTTTATGTTTTAGTTAGTTTTATCAGAGATTTCCTGAGTTTCTGCATATTATTGTTTTGTAGGGGATTATCTTCCCTTTGCCTGGAAGAGTTATCTTCCCGCTGTGTTGCCGTTTGTTCCTACTAGGGGACCTCTGGTATTTAAGCGCCTTATTTGAACTTGTCTTCCTCTTTTAGCTGGATCTTCTCAACGAACTGATATGGGCTAGAGTCTATCTACCCCCCTTCTCGGTGGGGCTTTTGCTCTCCCTTACATTACTGTAAGTCCTTTATACAGCATGGACTATCCTTTAGTTCCATGTCTGTAACATTTATATTTTATGTACATTTGGGTATCTCGCGTATACCTAAATATTGTATCTCGTATTTACCATTCATGAATGTGTCCTTTTATCTCTACTCTTATATCTTATTTGTATCTTATGTATCTATGTACTTTATGTATCTTATCGTTACCATGTGCTGTACACCTATTAAATGTTTTGTCTCACAAACGTGTCGGAGCTGTTGTTCAATTATTAACTTTGAATCTTACAGTTTGTTTTTGTTTATTACGCAGGGATGCCTTTTTATATTATCTCGTTTTTCTCTAACTGCTCATATGGCCTCTCCAAAGAAACGGTTACCACAATAAGGATGCTCTACAAAGACATGAAAGCAATTGGTCACTCAGCCGATGATGACCCAGATTTCCTTGACATTGTCGCTGGAGTCCTAGAGGGAGATACATTAGTACCATTTCTATTCATAAACAGCATAGATTACAAACTAAGAACGTCATTAGATCTATTATATACCAGGGAACTGTATATTTGATTTTTGCTTCAAAGTGGTGAAAACATTTTAATATTCATCATTTGGAGTAAGCCTTTCAGATGTCTCATGAAGAATATAAAACTTATTACCGAGTAGTGATTGCATATATGAATATTGGCAAGTGAAGACCAGTCATATCGTGCTGACTTATCCGTTTGCTTCTTATTTCTGCGTAAACCTAGGTGTTGCCTTGATATCTTTTTACTCGTACTCCTTCGATGATTCGAATGTTATTTACCTATGTTGCTGGTATATAAACAAGAGTTATTTGTATAACAGAGAGAGAAATAGAAAGTAGAGACATTAGAGAGAGAGAGAGAGAGAGAGAGAGAGAGAGAGAGAGAGAGTATCGGAATTCCCTAGTGAATTATCTCCCCCTGCCGCTAGAGGGCGAATCGCCAACATCGTATGTTGGCGCCAAAACCAAAAACTTGACTTATCACGGGGCAGTCGCGTAAATAGCGGTCCCTAAACTTCACTCATCACTTTAGCCCCAAAACAGGGCTTACTTATCTACGGACCGTTGACCTGGACGGAGGCATTTTTTCACAGCACACTTTCGAAGACATTGTGTCCGCATACTACAAGGCGGTCACAATAGCACACTACAGAAGGCTAAAAGACCAAATAGTCTACTTGAAAAGGGCCCATTCACCGTCATTTAAAGGAACTGTTACCCGGGCGAGAAGCTTCTAAAATAGCACCCCCCACCATTACTTATCACCGAACCGGTTACCGAGGAAGAACGAAAAGCGTCCGAAGAAGCGTCCTATCAACTTTCCAACAAGCAACAGAATACCCCTGTTATCACCACTACTCCAAGAATATTACTTGAGCTCAGATAAGTCGGGTAGCAAATACCAATAAAATTTGCAACAAGTTCTTGTATTATTTGTCTATGTATTAAATTCCATTGTGTGTTTGTCTTCTTTGTCAATTTGCCTACAACTACGGAGAAATAAGAGCTCCTTTGAATCCCGTAAATACGCTTAAGAGACAGATACAGATAGATTCATGACTTACTTGTTCTCTTTCTATTTCGCCCATGATGTGTGATCGCCTAATCTTCTTTATTTGTTTGTATCTTTTAATGTTTACCGTTTCAAACTTTAACCTCTCTTTGTTCTTATCTCTCTTTCTTCTCTTTCTCCAGAAATCCAAATACCATTTTCTTTTCAATCCCCAAATTCCCCGTAGACCATATATATATATATATCATTATTGGCAAATGAGGACCAATCATATCGTACAGACTTAGCGGTTTGATCTTTATTTCTGCGTCGACGCACGCGTAAAACTCTTTAAGAAACAACTTCCCAAAAATGTAAATATAAATATACAATGAACGCAATTCCCTAACTTCTAGGCATAAAGAACCCTAGACAGGACTGGCGTTACATTCTAGGTAAATTAGGCGATTGCCTAGGGCGCTAAAATCTTTATAAAGGAGCTATTTAGTGTGTGCCAGTTGGCATATAGCAATCACTTGAATAAGCTACTGTAACCTTGGCTAATTACCTTATCAAAATTTATTTAGTAGGGCTTGCCTAGGGCGCTGAATACCTTGACGCCACCTTGATAAGGAAAATATCAAGTCTTATGGTTTAACACCACAACTAAGTGAGTAAATAAACAACGAAATACTTAAATCCGTTCTTCAGATAACGAACCAACATACTAATTTTCTAACGAATATATATATATATATATATATATATATATATATATATATATATTAATAAGCCATCCACAGACACGTGTTTCGGCGTTTCATGCCTCTTCAGTGTGGCTAGACACAACTATCCTTGGGTAGGGTCGAACTCAGACAGACCGCATGGTAGTCCGATATCTTATCCCCTCGCCCACTGACAGCTGATGCGGGGACTGGTGTTTTTAAACTATTAAGTACATAGGAATGTTTATGTATTTTACGGTCACTGAGAGATCAAATTTCCGGGGAAATGATCATTGCTTATTTGCTTAGTAGTGAGAGTTAATTTAAATTACCAATTAGAGAGCTCATTACCAAATTTATGGGAGCATATATTAATAAGTCATCCACAGACACGTGTTTCGGCGTTTCACGCCTCTTCAGTGTGGCTAGACACAACTATCCTTGGGTAGGGTCGAAATATATATATATATATATATATATATATATATATGCCTACTCGGAGATACCTGTGTTCAAAAAGTATCGAGAATGAAGATGGATTTACCAAGATATAACGATTTGTTGATTTCAAAATAAAAATGAAACAATCAATATAAAATATCTAAATATTTCTTTAAAAATATAAAAAATGAACGAAACATTAATTTTCTTCGTGTTCCAGCAAGTTTGCTATTAGTCGAAGGACCTCTAAAATTTATTTTTTTTAATATTATATGAAGCTGAGTCATTGTAAATCTTACCCATGAGAGGAATATTCGGTTTAGGCATCAAGAAAACGCCAGAAGGAGTTAAGTCTAGTGATCGATTGATTTTAACGGCATATCAATTCATCGTGGGTTATTTTATGACTAAAGAGTAAGGAAGCGTACGTGTATACTTACAATTTTGTATAGTTTACAACACAAAACAATTGAGTTCTCAATTGAACCAGACCATCTTTAACATTCCATTATTTAAAAAGGCCCACTTTAGAATCACTCCTAACACTAACTAACTTAGTGATTTACCTATATATATATATATATATATATATATATATATATATACATAGGGATATACTGTACTATCATCATCATCATCATCATCATCATGTCGCGCTTTCAGCGTGGATATCCATGACAATCTCTCTCCATCCGTCCCTATCGCTCATCATTCTCGGGAAATCCTCTATGCAGCATCCTGCATCCGCACAGAGCTAATCAACGTACGTTTTTGCTGGTCGGCCCACACTGGCTTGTCCATGTGCTGGCTTCCACATGAGGACGTCGCTTATGAGTTCGTCCTTGCTTCTCCAGCAGTGGCCCGCGTGTCTTGTCCGTCTTAGTCGGATGGTTTGGGTGATATGTGGTAGGTGGCCGTACAGCTGTTTTCTCGTAGGATGCTGTTTCCACTTCTTGTTCATGATCACCCGCAGCATTCTTGTGCTTAAACAACAAAGTTTTCGAGTTTGTTCAATCTAAACTAAAAATGCTAGCGGCGAGTTGTGGTTTAGAAAACTACAAACTTAGGAAGACAACCTCCTGTCCATAGCTCGCCCACTACACCCCCTCAAAAAATAAATAAATAAAATAAAACCACGCCCAATCTTAAAAGGCACCCCCACCTAACTATAATGAAATCTTATTAGACAAGACATGAATTTGGTAATTCATCATTAACCCTAGCCCAACCCTAACCAATTCACAAATAAAACATTAAGAATGAAAAAACACTTTCCGGCTGAGGAAATGGGGGATTGTCTTACCTCTTGAACAATCAGTATGGTCACCTTTTAAGATTAAGCTTTTTTATTCAAAATTTCCACCACCATTTTCTATACCTACCAGGAATAACCATTTTTTTTAGAAGGTTATATGCCTCTAATCTAGGGACTGGCAAAAAAAAATCGGATATTACGAGTTTTAAAAGCAAATCTTATTATAATGGAGATTGTGTGTTTTTCTGTCTGTAACCGAAACTATATTACTAATCGAGTCACAATTAACATAGTTATTTACATAACATTCTTCATGATTTTATTTATATTTAAACCTCAATTATTAATAAAATTTCTTCACCTTTTCATTAGTATTGTCCATATCTACTTGCGAATAACATGTAATTATATTTATATATACAAAAAATAGCGGTTTACAGTGTGAATGGGAAGGCTAATTTGCATATTGATATTAAAAATGTGATTTTATTAAATATGTGCTTAGTATTATTGATTTCTAACTGTTTGGTTTTATTTTAATGAATATAAGCAAAAATCTCTTCAATGAATCTTAAATGAAATCCATTAACAAGAAAAAATAACTGTCATTTTATTCTTTATTTTCTAATTTAACTAAATAGTTAAATAAGTAAAATTCAGCAATGAAAGACGGCAGTGATGGAAGAGTAAGTTTCATTTCTATTTTTCTATTATACCCCCACTCTGTTACATATCTTTTTGTCTGCCTCTAATTTAATATGATATTTCATTACATTAAAACTTAAATACTTGCACCCGGAGGGTGCATATATTTGCTAGTTAAGAATAATTAAATCTATTATTTAAGGTTAAACTTTGTCTAAATCGATAAGTAGTAACATAATAACCATCATTAAAAAAAGAAAAATATCATTACATATGCAGTTTATTTTTAAAAGATTTAAAACTATTTGTTTTGGTCAATTTCGACGCGATCCGCCATTTTTGCTGTTTTACAATGGTTTTACGCTCTTGTTTACAATTTTAACGTAAAAATATTTCTAAACTAATATTCATTCGATTCTCTTTTGTTTACCTAATTCTAAACTCATGACATACCATTGTAAAACTAGTTATTCAAGAAAACTTAATTATTTTATTTGGTCAATTCCACATGCCGTAAAAATATAGGGGCCAATCCCTATAGGGGCTAAAGTCATTTTGTCAAAAACGCATTTTAGGCTCAGTTTGTCAGTCCCTTCTCTAATCCGATGATCCGATTGTGTACCTATAAGGATTAAACCCGCACCCGTCATGAATGGACCCTTGAGACGAGCTTATTAATCATCGGGTCTTTTAGTCTAAATATTTACGTGATTTGTGCGTCAGGAGTCAAATAAGAGGTAAGGACTGCTTTATTCCTCCTCCCCACCCCCAGCTGTTACCCATCCTTATTGTAAATGTTAAAAAATGATAGGGCATAGCAATAGACGTCGTGACAAGAGGAGAAGTGGGGGCGTTTAGATGACTGAAGCATCACAGGTGCTAGTAAGGGTACAACATTTTTTTAAGGGATCTAAAAATAAATATGGGGTGAGTCAACTGTGGCAGTTTAGTCGACAACAGACAGACGTTAGAAAATGACGATTACGTGCGCGTCCAGTAAACTTTTTTTTTTTTTTTTTTTTAAAATAATTTTGCGTCACACAATTATTGAAGGAAAAGTAAAATACGGTTATTTTACAATAAGTTTTTTTTTATAACTTTTATTTTTTTAATATCTAACTAGCATAAAAAAAACACTCTTCAGGCGGTGTAAAAATTAATTTTTGAAAGATATTATTTGGGGTGGGGTAAAAAAAATCAATGTTAGAGGGATTGTATCATAAGTAAAATCATCAAATTTATTAAAGGAGTAAAAAAAAAAAAAGTAAAACAATTTGAAATGAAAACTTAGTTCTCTCCCCCCCCCCTCCAATAAAATGTCGCGTGCTACTGTTAATTATTAATTAAATAATTATTTTAAATATTTTACACATAAATTTTACACAAAATCGTAGATATTTGTTAATTTGTAAACATTTTATTTCATTTCTTGTTACTGAAAAAAAGGTGAGAGCAAAAAATAATTTAAAATTAATCACAGATTTTACAAATAATGTTTTCCATTTAAAGAATTAATATAACATTTTTAATCAATTTCTAAGTTTATTTAAACTGTCATTATTACAATGGAAAGGATTCAAATGTCAAATTATAATAGACAGCTTTTATTCATTTTATTAATATTAATATTGAATGTTTTAAAAAAAGATAGACAAAAATATATAGAATACAGGGTTATTCTTTACTCTATGTATCAACGATTTTGAGTATTATGATGTAAGCAGTGATGTAGTTTTGGTTACAGACAGCGAATCTCCATTATTAATAGATATATTTTTTTTTAAATTAACTTTTCTTTTCTTCAGTTATTGAATAATTAAAAATGGAGATTCAGATTCGTTAGGCAATAAATACAAAAATAAAATTTTGAAAAGTTTTGGAAAGTTATGAAGTTTTTGTATTTGTGTTCAGACTTTAGTGTATCTTTCAAATTACACACCCAACTCTGACCCTGTCCTATTCTTTTCGGAAAAAAAATCGATAATCTGAATCTCAACAGCTATTGTTACTGTTGTTGCTGCTATTATTATTATTATTATTATTATATTATTATTATTATTAGTTTTCCACAATAGCATTAGCTGGAAATTATTAAAAAATGAAGAGTGCATATTTAACTTTATTTACCTCATTTAATACACCTATACTTGGTCACCATTAGCTGCACGAAACATATTAAAGCGGTTCTCGATTTTTTGCCATTGTTGGGATTATCTTCACATTGGCATGAAAGAGCTATCTTCCCGCTGGGTTTTCGCTTGTTCTCACCAGGGGCTATAGTATTTAAGCGGCTGATTCAAACGTTTCTTCCTTTTTTCTCCTTCTCGGCTGAACCACATGGGTTAGACATTTTGTGACTACAAAACCCATCCTCGTGTGACCTCTGGTCCCTCCGTACGGATTAAGTCAATAACTGACTTCCATTATATGGACTATCTGTAACTCTTTTTATAAGTACATGTACGTAACACTTGAATGTGTCCTTATTTTATCTCATTTGTATTATCTTGTATTCCAATTGTATGTATCTTTCTGTGCTGTGATATATAAAATGTTTTGTCCCACAAACGTGTCGGAGTTGTATGTTCATATATTATAACTTTGAACCATATGCCATGTTCGCTGTAAGTATAGCCTCATTAATAATGTTGAAAAATTTGTACACTGCATTGGTGAGACCTCATTTGGAGTTTGCTAATGTGGTTTGGAGCCCAAGACTCATCAAGGACACAAAACTCATTGAGGGAGTCCAGAGGAGAGCTACTAAATTAGTGAATAATTTAAAATCCCTTTCATATGAAGAAAGACTTAGGAACATTGACCTACTAAGTCTGGTTTTCCGACGTATGAGAGGGGATATGATTGAAGCCTACAAATACACGCATGGTTTTTATTCAACGAACTCTGACCTACTAAACATTGCTCAAAATACCTATACAAGGGGACATAAATTAAAACTCCTTAAAAAATCTTGTAAAGCAAATTATTTTAGCTACAGAGTGGTGAATACATGGAATAAACTACCTTCATCAGTAGTGAATGCCCCATCTCTAAGGTATTTCCTTCAAGGCAAAGTTGGATAATCTGTAGAATGACATAAATATTCTGTGGATTTAAAATGAATATTTATAAGGAACAGCTGACAGGTCTCAGACCTAATATACTAGCTGAAAAGATATTATTATAACTAGCAAATATATGCACCCTCTGGGTGCAAGTATTTAAATTTTAATGTAATAAGATATTATATTAAATTAGAAAGGCTAATGAAACTAAATAAGAATGCAGATAATATGATTTGAAACAGAGGGGGGTAAAATCGAAAAATAGAACAACTGAAACCTACTCTTCCATCACTCCTGTCTTTCATTGTTAAAATTTCATAATTTAACTATTTAGTTAAAATAGGAAGTAAAGAATAAAATATTACAGTTATTTCTTCATGTTAATGGATTTCTTTTAAGATTTATCCACGAGATTTTTGCTTATATTCAATAAGATAAAACCAAACAATTAGAAATCAATAATACTAAGCATATATTTATTAAAATCAATTTTTTTATATCAATATGCAAATTAGCCTTCCCATTTACACTGTAAACTGCTATTTTGTTGTATATATATATACAATTGCATGTTATTAGTATTAAGATATGTTCAACAGTATTAATAATGTAAAATAATTTCATTAATAATTGAGGTTAAAATAAAATCATGGAGAATGTGACATTAATAACAAAGCGGGTTGTGACTTGAGTAGTGATATAGTTTCAGTTACAGATAGAAGAACACACTATCTTCATTATAATAAGATAATCACAATGGAATTAATGATCTTTTGCTTTTATTAGAAATATTATTTAAGCAATTATCTCCCTTTGTCTATAGCAACAGGGCCCTAGTGACTTAGCCATGAACTGATGAGAAAACTCATGCGATTGGCTAAGGGCCTTTGTCGGCGATCAATCAGAGCACACGTTACGAGGCTCAGTTTGGACCGCCAATTTTGATAGTTGGAACCTGCTATCACCCTCTTTTAGCTGGGGCTCTGGTCAAGCACGACGTGTTTTTATACAGCAGACGTCGGGAAGATGAGTCAATGGAACAGCATGGGGCCGTAGATTTAGTAAAAGTCAATACAAGAGACAGATAAGTTTAGCAAAGGCAATAATTTGCAAACCACCATTACATCATTATACAATACATTTTGTAAACCTGCATGCATTTTGTACCTCAACCTTACATATTGTATTTCGTATGTTAAATGTTCTCTTGTTTGATAAACATACTGTTTTGTTATAAGCCTTGTTGTGTTCATTACCTGTAATCTTTATCCTTGTCTTATTCTTGTCTCTATAATTGCAACACTTTAGGTCATTGATGTCCCGCATCTTTGTTCGATAATTTATATCTTTAGCATAATTCCACAGAAAGAAGTCCAGGGAAGTGATATCTGGAGAACGGGGTAAAGAAATTTTATGGACATCCTGTACATAAAAACCATGAGCACCTTTTGTAACGGTTATCGTTGTGCGAAATGAAATCGGCGACTCGAGTTCCAATCCTGAACGAAACTGTTTACGTTCACTCCGCACTAATACCCTTTGGAAAGGCATGAATCCTGATTTTCTCCCTCCAGCTATGGGTAAATAGTAGAGCAATCTGTGCTCTTTAAACTTGGTATGTCAAACCGTTTAAGAGAAGCTAAATTGAATTATATATATTTACCAACCCCTCCGCACGAGCAGGATGTGACACAAGATCAATTTCTTAAGCGGAGTTCAACAGGTTTGAATTCAGAGTTTTCCTTCTCCTAGACTGGTTGCCTAACCAAGTTAAAGAGCCCAGTCTGTCCTACTATTTATCCATAGCTGGAGGGAGAGTAGGATTCATACCTTTCCTAGGGTATTAGCGCAAGTTAAATGCAATTATCACATCCAGGATTTGAACTCGGGGCGACGAGTCCATTTCCAATGCCTTTAACCATCGCACCACGCGCTTCATTGAAATTGAATTATATTCCGTTTAAAAATTGACCTTGTGTAACATCCTGGCTGTGGCAGAGGGGTTTGGTAAATATATACATAATAACAAGCACAAAGATTGTACTTTTCAAGGTATTTCTGGATATGTAACTATGTTATCTACCATCTTTTGACCTTGAGTTATTTGACCTCCAATCAAATGAAAGATATTTACTATTACAGGAAGTTCAGACTTCGTGGCAATTGATGTGTTATTCGTCACTTTGTGTAAACTTTACGCAAAGACAGAATGACAGGCTCATTTATTAGTTGCGCTTCACTTTTTCTTTTGTTTTTTTTTTGTTTTGGAGAGAACAACTCAATTTGACAGGTGTTGGAAACGTCTTTTAGACAATGAAAGTTAATTAATCAGTTGTTCCTTTTCCTCTTCTCAAGCCATTCCAAATATCCACACCAGTTTTTGGCACCCAGCATCATATTAGGAAGTTTGCCAAAGGCGTTGGAGTACTAACAAAATTAAGCGGTCTTGATTGAATGCTAATTTTTCATTGATAGTCACAAGCATTCAGATAAAGATTCCAAACTGCTAAATGTTCTATCAAATACACAAAATAAACTCCCTCTGTAAAATCAAAGCTTCTTATTCATCGTTTCAGAGATGCTTAATAATCATCTTAGGTGTTGAAATAAGATTATTTTATAATATATTTTATATATATAAACTCTGTAAATATATTTTAATATATTTATGTGTTTTTCTTCTATATTTTTTGTCTAATTGCTTTTTCGTTTTTAATATATTTTATATATTTTTAATATATTATTTAATATATTTTATTATGTTATAAATTTTTTTATAAGATGTTTCTGCATATTATTTAATATATTTTATATATTTTTAATATATATTTTTAGGTGTTGAAATAAGATTATTTTATAATATATTTTATATATATAAACTCCCTCTGTAAATATCTTTTAATATATTTATGTGTTTTTCTTCTATATTTTTTGTTTAATTGCTTTTTCTTCTATATTTTAATTTCTTCTATATTTTAATATATTTCATATATTTTAATATATGTTGAAATAAGATTATTTTATAATATATTTTATATATATAAACTCCCTCTGTAAAATCAAAGCTTCTAATTCATCGTTTCATAGATGTTTAATCAAGATAACTCGTAAACAGCAAGAGAGATGGGATAAATAATTTTATCAAAATGCTCCCCACCCAACCTTTGTTGTTGTTCACGTTCATTTTTGAGGATTTAAATACTATTCGAGAAATATTATGGTCTCTCAATGTTGGAATTTTTTTTATTTGTAAGATGTGCTGCGGTCCACCACTTAAACTTATAGACTCGACGTGGAATAAACCCAACCAATCAATAGCTAGAATACGTGGTTAGTTAACCATTTAATCGCCGATATTGAAAGCCGTTCATTTGCACGTTATTCGACATTGATGAAACGAACCTGCAGCCAAGGAACAATCAAAGGATCATACCCAACACCAAAGAACACTAAGGAAAAACCAAAGGATCATACCCAACACTAAGGGACACCAAGGAACAACCAAGGGTTTATTCACTAAAGATAGCGCTCTGCTTAACACAAGGGATCTGTTGGGAATTTAATAACTTAATCCCATAGAAAAAAGAGACATACCTTTTTGTCTTTAGCAAGCACAGTTATTGAGACATATTCCAATTGAGATACCTTCCATTGTATTAACGAGGCAACACATTACGACTGCTTTTCATAACACGGGGTGTTTTATTTATTTAAAAACAATGACTGAAATTAATAGATCAAAGGGCAAGTAACTCACCCGTACAATAAATGGATTAGGGCAGATAACTTCTGACCCTTATTATTATTAGAGTCTGTTAGTGTTAATTTGTACTGACTAAATTGAATTTCAACAGGATCTCCACCGTAATGCGCTCTCACTTGAAGCTTAAAAATGGACACAAAAATCATAACGCTTAATAGTAATTGGTTTACAAATCTTTACTCTAGGCTTATTGTAGAGGTTCGTTTGTTCTTTTCTATTTTCTTTGCTGGTCTGACCTGTTACTTATATAGTTTCAGCCAAAACCTGCGACCGACTAACAACGTAGAATTGTGATCGTTTAGCAAGTGAGAGTGGGTGAGCTGCGCATGATACTACCACACACTAACAACTGTTATGTGATTTGTTTTTCAAACTAAGTTTTTTTTTATTTGAATGTTATACTGAGCCTCACCGACCCGATATCTCAGAACTTGTTACTTTCTGGGTAACACTTACCTTTACACTCTATTCACGACAGACGTATTTGCCACATAAAAATAATCAACACATCTAAACAAATCTTTTATACAAAACTGGTACTGAACCTCATCTACCCTATACCTCAGAAATTAGTATTATCTGCGTTATTCGGACTATTGTCCCCATCTTCATTGTTATTTGTACAAAGTTTCGGCCGATATGCCCTCCGGCCTTCTTCAGGTATTTCTTGTCGGACCTTCTCGGACTCGGGAACTTTCTTTTCGAACTCGAAATAAATAAAGGAATAAATAAAGGGTTAGGTTCAAAGTTCCGTGATGGCTCCCGATTACGACAAGAAAGTTCCCGAGTCCGAGAAGGTTCCCGAGTCTGACAAGAAATACCTGAAGAAGGCCGGAGAGTATATCGGCCGAAACGTTGTACGAATAACAATGAAGATGGGGACAATAGTCCGAATAACGCAGATAATACTAATCTTCAAGCCTCATCTCAAACATTCAGAGAAAATTGTATTATGCATTAAGAATGAATTTATTTCACAACTTTGTCGGCATTAAATGATCCACTGAGGTTGATATGCCGTAGAACAAAACAAACCAAACCAAACCAAATCATCATGATGTCGTGTAAATTGTTGTATTTAGTTCAACATTTACCTTTACTTACCTCCGTTAGCTGATCTTATGTCAAACCGCCCTAAGTTCCAACCCTCCTCATCGTAGTAAAGCGGTGTAAACATGGTAGAGTCAGAGTTATGTCGTCGGCAACTCAAGTTCTTGGTAGGGCCACCCAAGGCAGATAAGGTCTGACACTGAATAGTATTAGGGCCACAATCTGGCCAAAGGGCTCCGGGAAAAATTCCAAGAAGCGTCTGCGCCGCCGGAAACTGGTGGTTATTTTTGGTCTTCTCATTTCAGTGTCTGTTGGATAATCTGCCGCAAATAAAGTGTCAACATGCAGGGTTGTGGGGGCCACTTGCGTACTTTCTATTCGCATGATACTCCATCTCTGACTTTTTTTTTACGAACACGTTTTTTTTTCCGACCAATGATACTGGGTCACCAGGCATGGTCGACCTTTGTGTGAAAGAAGTTGAATTCAATAGATTGGGCCAACTCGGTTCAAGAAATATCAAATCCTGTCATTTAGCAGACAGGTAATCAAAACTTACCTTTAAGTTTTCTTCCAGTCTGCAGTGTGTTATGTACCGTCATTCGACCCGACAAAGAACACGGAACACATGTATATATAAAAATATAAAGTTATATTTTTATTTTTCGATTTTGTGTAGACTGTGGGTCGTCGGTAGAGAATGCACATACATAGGGGCCTTCGGGAGTTCTGACTGCGAGCGATCTCGATCTCGATCTACCCAACCCAGAATTCTAAGTTTTTTTTTAAAAAGCTTCTTTGATCATGATACCTACGCAGTTTGTAGCCACACCTTCTCGCTCACGCAACTTGTTTTTATTAGTTATGGGCTACACCTAAACATTTTCTGTGCAGTGTCAATTTACACCTGTCTTTTCCGGGTGTCAAAGGTCGGTTCAATGCCTTCAAAGCAATATCCTGTTTGTGTTTTCAGGCCCATATTTGACACCCACGCATTTCCTGTGCCCACACGCGAATCATCTGCACCTGGTCACCGGCTCCGAACTTGTTGACCAGGCAATATATTACAAGTGGAATTCATCATAAATTATATAATCTTTACAACTGGACATTCCACGAGAAAATGAACGTAATGCTACAAAAAATAAAAATGGAATTGTCCAGAGAGTACGTTTCTTCCTTTTTTTTTTACTACTTCAATCTCGGAATGATTGCTACATTTAGCCTATGAAATATATAAACTATTAGCTCAGTCGGTAGAGCGCCTGCCAAAGAATCACAAGGTTCCTGGTTCGACACCGGTCCCCGTCAACTCAGCGTATGAGTAGCATAGATTGCGGTGTGGTGAAGTAGGGAGCTGACGGTAGGTGTGGCGCTCCACCTTAGCAAAAACAATCTCCCTGGTCTAGCGCTAGCGAGCAGAGTCCCTTACTGATACCGACAATAGGTTACTCTGCAAACTTAAACTTCTTTTTAGAATTTATACAATTTTCATAGGACAAGAAGGAGCTCTCAAAGTAATTTTAACTAACGAGAAGAGAGTCCCTTTAGTTTGAATTCAGTTTTCCTTCTCCTAGACTGGTTGCCATACCAAGATTAAAGAGCCCAGTCTATTTACCCATAACTCGAGGGAGAATAGTTGGATCCGTACCTTTTCCAAGAGTATTAGCGCTATGTGAAATGCAGACAGCCAAGTCTAGGATTTGAACTCGCTTCGCCGTTCCTATTTCCTACGACGGTAATCATTACACAAAGCGCCTCCATGTTCGGTAATTAAAGTTTTTTTAACATTCAATGAGAAGCTGCTTTCAATCTGTGGCTGAAAATGAGGACCTGACTCTTCAAGTAGAATAAAACACGACAGAAGATTGGAGGGAGAGTACATAAGCAGGATTATTTATTAACCTCTCCCCGTTCCCTCTTTCGACGACTAGATTTGATGGTTTCGTTGGTTTATTAATTTTAATGGCATATCAATCCGTCCAGGGTTATATCATGCCTAGCAGTTGGACTAGATTTGACACCATGTGGGTTTAATGAGGAGACACAAAGAAGTCAGGTGCTAAATTGTTCTCATCACGCCAGTATTTCATTCGAAACATCATCGAGAGTGTCTTGAATATTCACGAAAATTAGTAAACGAGGAATTTCATAGATGTTGGTTATATAAAAGGGGCTCCTTAGACTTGCACGGCAACCCATCTAAGTCCACGAAAAGTCCGACACAAAACCAACGCTGCCTATCAGCTTTACCACATGCCAAGGAAAGGCTAGGGGAGTAAACCCCGAAATAAATCAGGAGTTGCTGTGGTGCTGAAATCCAGTGCTACCTAGCAACACTTGCGACACTACCACTGCAAAACTGCATTGGTTCCTTACCTTTCCTTTGGATCTAAGCAGCTGTGTGGATAGGAGGATGTGCTGCTTGGGCAACAGCTAATCCTCCATATGAACCCGCATAGGCTACATAGTTTTAAATTGGACACTACTCCATCGTCTTGGGAGGATACCAACAAAAAATGGTTTATGGTGTTGAGATTATCTTCCCATTGGCCTGGAAGAGTTATCTTCCCGCTGGGTTATCGCTTGTTCTCACCAGGGGCTAGAGTATTTAAGCGCGAGGTCCAAACTCTTCTTCCTCTTTTAGCTACATCTTCTCGTACGAGCACATGGGTTAGAGACATTGTCCCCCCTTCTCGGGGGGGGGGACCCTCTGCCCCCAACGCTATGCAACTCTCCTGGGGGCTTCGGCCCCTCATCACTAGTAAGTGATTTTTAATGTATGGACTCTCCAGTATTTTAATCTCTACTCTTGTATGTACATGTATTTTATTGTTTCTGTATCTTGTCTTATTTCTGTGCTGTGATATATAAAATGTTTTGTCCCACAAACGTGTCGGAGTTGTATGTTCATATATTAACCATGAACCCTACAATGGGTTTATAATTCAAAACTTACGGATGCTAAGCTTCATTACAAAATATCATATTCTTTTGGAATTCTGTAATATATCAGATCTATATTGATCTATATACTTATTGTAATAGATCTATATTGATCTATATACTTATATTGATCTATATATTTATTATAATAGATCTGTTTAAATATCATATTCTTTTGGAATTCTGTAACTTAAAAACAGTTTTGTAGGCATTTCTTGAAATTTTGTATCATTCTCCAAATTGATCATATATCGTCGCTTGCTCATTAGATATCACGTGTTCTATCAAAAATTCATCGCATTTCTTTTAAGGTATTTTAACAATGTTTGATATCCTTTTTAAGAAGAAAATAACAATATCAACAGCGTGTCGGTGAGGTTCCTGCTTGAAAACAACTTTCTCGGATAAATATATTTTAATTTATCACAGCGACAACAACAAAGTATGCAGATAACTTTTTTTTTTAAAATCTTTGTTCTTGAAAAAGAAATTGTCTCAAGCTGAAATACGAAAAGATGTGAATAATCCCTGACTGCATTCGCGCACCTTCGTTGTACAATGCCGATAACCCCGCGTTGTAATGTTCTGTGCGTGCTAGACAGGCTCACAAGTATGAAAAGTGTTGGATTTTTTTGTGATATAAGGCATAAGGTAAATGGTCACTTCTACTTATAGACTCGCCTATAAACACGTGACCTGAGAAGGATTCTTATTGTCCAATCACTGGCACTGCTGCTGCTGCTTCTGCTGTATTAATAGAGACCCCATTCTGAGCTTATTTCATTGACATTTGGATTCTCTTGGACGACGGACTTACAAGGAATACGTTAACACCGGATTCTTATTGGCTTGCTTACTTATTCATTACATCTGGAACGAAGGATGGCTGCCAGAAACTTAACAAAAAGCACAACACAAAGTTTGATAACGGGACGCTAATGGAGGGGGAAGGTGTGACGATTTGTGCAGTTTGTGGTGGAGCAGAGGACACGTAAGTCTATGTTGTCAGCTGGCAAGAGAATCGTCTTAATCATAAGTCGATTGCTGGCTTCACTGATATGGGTCTCTGCCTATTTTCTATCTACTGTTACCGGGACGACACTCTCACTCCAACGGCCGGTCTGAAAACTACCTAAGGGACTTGAGCCGGCTGAATATATGTAGATTCCACCCCTACATCCCCATGGATTCGACATCCCACAAAACGGGTACTTACTTTTCTTCTCAGACATCGTGACTGCAATTCCTCCTAAAATTATAGCCATTACTTTTTTTTATCAGTCTCAGTGTCCCCAATTTTCAGACCATTTTTTTCAAGACCCATTTTCTCTTAAAACCAGCCACATAAAGATATTATCTCTAACTGGCTTAACTTCATGGTAGCCGTACATCTTTTATAACTCTCCTAAACTTTACCTGACTGATCCTTTGTCTCCCCACTACATATATGTATATGAGTGGGGTATTATGTCTGGACCTAACACATTCTATTTTCTTTCTTTTTTCTTTGACTGTATTCTCACTTAACCATTGTGTCACAATGTTTAAAAAAAGTTCTCGTCTGACTCACTTTCTAAAAGCTGGGCGTTATTTTATCACTGCAGACAGAAAGTTATTTACTAAGTTTAGTTTAGATGTAGGACACTGACGGAGGTTTGGGGCACCTAGTGAGAAACTAAATCACTGATAATAGTTTGCTAATCTAGCTTGCAAACTATTACACCACGTAAGGTGTCCAAATTATTTAGGTATAGATATTTACTAAGCTTAGCTAAGATGTGGCACAAGCCCTGCAGTAAGGAGCGCCAAGTGAGAATCGAGCTCACTAATAATAGTTTACTAATCTAGCTTGCTATTACACCACGTGAGGTGTCCAAAAACTGTTCCTTTCTATTTCAAAATGCGAATTTGAAATATCCTTGCACTTA
>CM042161.1:47503264-47561497 GCA_023376005.1 Doryteuthis pealeii
GGTTACCGGCATTGCCTGAGTAAAGGGAGATAATAAAAAATTTAGCTTTGTAGATCCATTGATTGTTTCAGTCATTTATATTTTAAATCACAAACGCCACCAATGACTTTCCCTTCTCTTACTATTCAAATCCTAATTTTTAAATACCATTCCACATATAAGTCAAATCATTATTTTTTTTGCACAAAAACAAGTTCTTGTGATAGTGAATGTGTATATAGACTTACATTGTTGTTAATGGTTTTATTTTCATAGTTTCCTCTGGACATACACACACACACACAAAAAAAAACTGCCCTTTATATATGTATAAATTGTATGATTAAAAAAAACAAAAAAAAAACCATAGAAATACGGTGATATTATTTTCACTCCAGTACACATTGATGAACCTTCACTAGAATCCGAGTGACAGCAGTCTCAATACTCTAGGACTCTTCTCAGTATTCTAGCAGATCTCAGAAGTACTGTAGTCTGAAAGGTCTCAATCCTTTTATAGATCCCCAACTCTCCCATAGTAATTGAGTTTAAACTCCAGTTGTGTTGTTACGGTCACTTTTGGACTAATACCCTTTTGTTGTGAAACATTTTAAAACTAAAAGAAAACATTAAATTCACAAATTATCATTAATATAAATAAACTTTTTAAAAAGTGTCTAAAAATATCACTTGACAATGAAGAGATATTAAATTTTAAACACCATTTTCATGACACATAATTAATGGTGGACAGTTCAATAAAAGGAAGTTGTTTTTTTGTTTGTTTTAATTAATTATAATTTCTTAAATTAATAAATTCCTGGCTAACCAATCAGAAGTTTTTCAGCTTTGAGATGTGAAATTGTGCAAGAAATTATGAAATTAAAAATCAAAATTAGGTTTGCCTTGCCAATGGAGATTAGAATATAAGGATTGCATCATTTGCAGAGGAGTAAGACCCCCTCCCCACTCAGTAACAAAAGGTGGGTATTCTAGATATAACACTAACCTGCAATCAGTGGTGAGGTTCAAGTTCCAGTCAGGGTGGAATACACCTTCATTGCCATTATACCCAAGTCAGTTGTGACCCAGAGTTGGTATTACCTGTTAGGGTCTCATCTATGGGTGAAACAAATCCTAAGTTATTAGATGAGAATACTTAATATCATATAACTGTGTGAAAATTATTTGTATTAAGAATACTGAAAGGATTACAAAGACTCTAAAAATCTAAATTCAACAATGAAATCTATCTCTTAAAAAATAAATCTAATTACAAACATCTTAGTATAATGGAGATTGTGTGTTTTTCTGTCTGTAACCGAAACTATATCACTACTCAAGTCACAATTCCCTTAGTTATTTACATCACATTCTCCATGATTTTATTCTTATCTAAATTTCTATTATTAATAAAATTGTTATACATCATTAATACTATTGACCATATCTAGATACAAATAACAGGTAATTGTATTTGTATATACAACAAAATAGTGGTTTACAGTGTGAATGGAAAGGCTAATTTGCATATTGAGCTTTAGGATTTGATTTTAATAAATATGTGCTTAGTATTATTGATTTCTAATTGTTTGGTTTTATCTTGATGAATATGACCAACAATCTCTTCAATAAATCTTAAAAGAAATCCATTAACAAGAAGAAATAACTGTAATATTATTCTTTACTTCCTATTTAAACTAAATAGTTAAATTAGGAAAATTTACCAATGAAAGACCCCCCCTCTGTTCCAATTTTTTTATCTTCATTCTTATTCAGTTTCATTAGCCTTTCTAATTTAATATGATATTTTATTATATTAAAACTTAAATACTTGCACCCGGAGGGTGCATATATTTGCTAGTACTTATAAATATATAAACTATATTTCTACTTTATAAGTACTGTAGTTAAACATAAAATTTCTGGCATTGAATAACCAATAATGTTCCAGGTATGTCACTAAACTGCATCTAGTGGTGAGGTTCAAGTTTTACAGCTCTGAGGAGTGTGAAGTATCCCAGAGTTGCCATTACTCCCAGGTCTACTCTGGCCTAGAGTAAGCAGTACTTGTTAGGGTCCCATCTATAAGTCACACAGATCTATTGAAATTACCAATATTACATAAAAACATTTTAAACCATATAACTGTAAATTATTTGGGTTAGATAGGAGTACTCAATACCATATAACTATGAGCAAACAATTTATTATTATTATTATTATTAAGTAGAATAGTTATTTGAAAACAAATCATTAGTATCAAATTTTGACATTAAATAACTAATAAGGTTGTTGATATGCTGTTAAATAAATCAAACCAAAAGTTGAAGGAATATTTATTGAATATTTTTCTCATCATGAGTTTCATGAGATAATAATTTGGAAATTTATTTTTCATGAAAAACTGGAAAAATTAAACTGTGTACGAGGTTGGCATAGAAACATGGATTCAACATGATGAAGCATGGAAAATATCACCTGCATTAGTCGTTAGATGCTGAAACACTGCATCTTTCAAAACCTCCATGCTTCCTGTAATTTGACAACACCATACCTGATATTGCCTCTCTATACACACACTATATATTTTTGGAGGATATGTGCTTAATTGAAGTCATACCTAATTTTGAACATTAATTAGTTAATAATTAATGAATTTAGGCGAGCATATATGTTCCTTAATTATTAAGTAATTAATTTTCAAAATTAGGTATGATTTCAATTAAGCACATATCCTCCAAAGATTGTCGGCTAAAAGGCCATATAAAAAATAAACAAATTGTTTGTTTACTTACTTATATATATATATATATCTCATGACTATACACTGTTCATTGTCCTAACATTAGTACATTATTCTATGTACTATACATGATCCTTTGATAAGTTGTAGTGCACCTGATCACTGTATGCAATAATTTCATTATTATTATCATTATTATAATGTCAATCATTATGGAAATTTTAAATGTAGGAACAAAAAAAGGTTTGATCAGTCTTTCCTAAAATAATCTTTTTTTTTTTTTCCCAAAAAATTATTATCAGATGATCACATTATAATTTTGTAAAAAAAAAAAAGAATTTGGTTTTTGCCTTGCCAATGGAGATTAAAGTGCATTCTCTGCAGAGAAGTAAGACCCTCTATTCCACCCGACAAAAGGTAGGTGTTATGGGTATGACACTAAACTGTAACCAATAGTGAGGTTACTGTTCTGGAAAGGCTGGAATACCCCTTCATTGCCATTAAACCCTAGGTCCATTCTGAGTCAGAGTGGTATTACCTGTTAGGGTCCCATCATGAGGAGTGAAACATTAAATAAATATTCCAAATAATTTTGATCTTTATGTTATAATTTTTTTTATTGGACATTTTATCCGCCATATTTATTCATGTCAAAATGGGTATCACCACTTCCCAACTTTTTTCTTTCTTTTTTGACACGTGTAAAGGTAATGCACAAAAAAAAAAAAAAAAAAAGCATACCATTTTTATCGCAATCAACTAAAAATAACGGTTGCATTAAACTGCATTGCAATATCAACAACATAAAACTTAATATAAAACAAGCCAATAATAAAAAAAAACAATAACAACAAAATACATGCATATGCATTCAAACTTGCACACATATCAAAAATAAAATCTGGTCTTATAATATAGGCACCTTCCCCCCTCACCTAACCAAAAGATTGATAGCATCTTTTTAGATCATAGAACTAAAATATGCAATAAATAAATAAATAAATAAATAAAATTTAAACAAATCTGTAAATTCTAAAATTATTATTATTATTAATAATAATTTGAACTCATTGACCTTCATCTATTTTTTTTTTTTTGTTTTCTTTTAAATATAATCACAACTTGTATGATCACCAAGAAGAGTGTGCATTAGAAAGACAAATAAACACAGTGCAATTTGAACCCTTGAGGCAATTTGGTTCTTTATACAAAATGTTATAACCAACTCAACAAATGAAAAATTGGATGAAATCACAATTTTTTTTTTTTTACACATCAAATTAAAGAATTTCTCAGCTCCTTAATGAAATAGATTTTAATTTTCATCTGGGTCAGTGCAGGATAAAGAATTTTCAATGAATGTTGATGTTATGGTGATTTTAAATATGAATAAAGAACAGAATTGTTACTTTCATGAAAAAAAAAAAAAAAAAAAAAAAAGAGAAAGAAATTTAAATAAAGTTTAAAAGGAAATTATATTGAATTGACATGAAATGAGCCAAGCATACATTTTTAAGAAAAAGAAGAAGAAAAAAATTTCCTTGGGGCTCCATTTTATTCCCCATCATTGAATTACCTATTCCACATTTTTGGAGAATCTTTTTTTTTTTTTTAGTTACATCCTAATCTCTATTATGAATAAATGCAAATGAATAAATTGATGTACTTAGCATTTAATAGTTATTTCCCTTCATAAATCATAATAATTAGGGTAAGCACAAACACTGATCACACACTATTAAGTTGTAAATTGAATTGTAAATTTCTTTATTCTTTAAATATAGCATTTTAATGCTATCATGCTAGCAAAAGAATCAGATTACAATGAGTCATTTCTGCTACACTATCATAATGTTACATAGATTTAAAAAAAAAAAAAAAAAAAAAAAAAAAAAAAAAAAAATTAAATCAGATCATTTAAAATTTTTTTCTATGATCTTGAAAAGATTATAGTCCAGATTAAAAGTGCAGTAAGGGTAACCTGAAACCAAAATTTTTTTTTTTACTTTATTTTTCTGATGCAGGTATCATTGGGGAACAAGAACTGTTTTGGTAAACGGGCCAAAGCGCCTGACCTGTTTACCAAAATTCATATTTAGTTAACTTTAAATTTTTATCTAAAAAGTTAACTAAATTTTCTCAAAAATAAGAAAAAAATATTATTTCTCTGAATTTTTGAGATGGGGCTTGATTATTTGGATTATTCAGACTATTGTCCTCATAATCCAAATAATCCAAAGAAAATCAAAAGAAAAACAAAAGAAAATATTTTTTCTTTTGTTGTAAGTTTAGATTTCATTTTTGTTACGATTGATGTGTTCATTAATTCATTAAATTTTCAAACAGAAATAGAAATAAACGATTTATCTGCAAATGTTATTTATAGTTTTTAATTTGTGCAATTATCATTATTATGCATGTGGTTCCATGGAATTTTTCAATGGTACCTGCATAGGAAAATCAAAGTCTAAAAAAATTTGGCTTTGGGTTACTCTTACCATGTTTTTCTCATTACCCAATGAGAGTTGCATCAGAAAAATAAGGTCTAAAAAAGTTTGGTTTTGGATTACGCTTGCTGCATTTTTAAACTGGACTATTAATGCAATATTAAAAAAAGGGCATATTTTTTATGAGACCAGATCATTAAAAAAAAAAAAAAAGAAAAAAAAAAAAAAATTAAAAAGGAAAGAAAAACCAGGGAGCATTTTTTTTTTTTATAAATGTGCGTACTTGTCATTTATTTCTCTTCAGTATTTCCCTATCATATCAAGTGGGTTCCTTTTTTTTATTATTATTTTCTTCTTTAAAAGGGTGATGAGAAAAAAAACAAAAAACAAAACAAAAACAAAAAAAAAACAAACAATGAAGGGAGGGAGAAAGGGATTTGGGATCAAAGATGGTGGTTGTGGTTGTACTTGTGAAATGGTAGGGAAGGGAATAGGAAAGAAGGGACTTGACCACACAGCCTCAGTTCTTGTCACAAGGGAAGATCGGTGTAGAACCAATTTTATGTTTATCAGGAAGCATTTCGTGACCTTCAGATTTTTTCTTATTCTAAATCATAAATTAATGGAGTCTTTCTCTCCAAGAAAAAATAAAATAAAAAGAGAAAGAATAATTTATCTTATCTCGATTCTCAAAGAAATTAACCAAGACCAAACTGTTGTCATGTGTAAAGGAATCTTCAGAATTTTGACCAAAAGAGAACCATTAAATATTTTAACAGGAATTACTTTCTGGGATAAAATGTTTTCACTATATTCTAATATTATTCATTTAGATTTTATCATAGAGAATTTTTAATGTTAAATAGAATTAATTTCTATATTTGTTTTGTTTATTATGGGATGAATGACAACTTGCTAACTCAAACACTTCCGAGTAATCCTTATATTATATAACTGTTAGTAAAATAAAATAAAAAATATTGCATATTGTCAATTAATCTCACAGATTAATAAATAATATACACTTATATAATTATAATATATAGTACATTATACAATCTTGGGTATAGGTTGATCCTTGATTTTATGATCAGAAAATATTTAATCTATGGAACTGATTTTTGAAATCAAGGGTTGTTCTTCGTCGTTACTATTGTTTTAATTTCACCCTTATAAAATTATTATTAATATATAGGTTGACGCTAATTTTTAACCTAAATATTGAATCTTCAAAATTTAGCCTAAATATGTGTAATATAATATGGATTTTCAAAATCTATAGAAAAGATAAAGAGAGTAGAAAGAAAACATTCCAAAATAATTCCTAAAGTTCAAGTCTTAATATAGAATTTTTCTTGGCTTTCTAATTGATTTTGTTTATTATCTTCTATTTTATAAGATGAAGATGAATACTGAATGTGGCTAGATTGAAGGGTGGGACAATTTGAATAAGAGTAAGATTGTATGGAATTGGGAAATAAAAATGACAACTAAAAATCATTTTAAAATTACCAAATAATAATAATAATAAGTAATAGAAATATACAGAATTCCAGTAAAGATTTAGCATAAAATGTCTATGTTAAGCAGAATAAGTAATATTTTAATGTGTCTGCTTCCAAAACATTAGTATTTGGTTTGGGTTGGAGGATAGGTAAAGGGGGTCATGTCAGTCAGGGGTCATTCGTAAAGAGGGTTAACAAAATTATGCTTAAAAAATATATAAATACAGAAATTCAATAAATACATAAAGGAATTAAATAGAAAATCAAACAGGAAATTTGGTACTGAGAATATTAAAAAAAAGTTATACATATGCATATATATATATATATATGCATGTATGTAAGGAGAGAGAGAGAGAGAGAGAGAGAGAGAGATAGAGAGATAGATAGGAAATCTTTTAAATAGTAGTAAATTTCTCTGAAGGATACAGCCCAGATTAGGAACCTCATTTATGATTTTAGGATGAATGAGTTTTTTTTTTTTTTTTTTTTTTTTTTTTGGGGGGGGGTAAAAATGAAGAAAAAAAACAGGTTACTTAAAAATAGCTAAATAAAAGCAATTTAAAAATATTAAAGTGTGTGTGTGTGTACACAGAGTGGAGTGGAGAAGAATGAAAAAAAAAAAAAAATGCCAAAAGATAAGAGAGATGAAACTAAAATCTTTTCTATAAAAGGTGTGAATGGGGTAGATAGAGCTCTTGTCTAGCAAGCAACCATTAAAAAAAAAAAAAAAAAAAAAAGTCACTCATAAACAATGCCAAAAAACTTTAAGTTAATAAAGCAAACTTCATTAGTAAAAACAGAAAACAAAGAAACAAAAATGTCTAACTAGAAGCACAACTAAAAGTTAAATGAGCTTTCAAGAAATGCAGAGAGAGAGAGAGAAAAAAAACTTAAATGTACTAAAAGCTAAGAGTGAAAAAGAAAAAGTGATACACTGTTGCAGATATCTAATATCTACAAATGCAATTGTACATAGAGAATACTAATAATGAGATACTTATCTATTAAGTCATATCAATGTACATTACAGAGATAGGGGGGGGGGACATGATTTGGGACAATATCAGTTTAAAAAATAAACAAAATTGATTTGACCATAAAAATTAAGACTTTTTTAATTCTTACCAGTTTTCAAATAAAATAATAGTAAAGTTAGTTTTAGTGGATCAATACACATCTTAAACCTAATACCAAATATAGACTTATTTAAGATAACTATTATTCTATTTTTGATTTTTTTTTTTTTTTTTTTTTTTTTTTTTAAATCAAAAAGGAATTCAATTTTACAACTAAAACTTAAAATGTGAAATTTGATAAAATTCAGCATAAACACAAAAATTAGTCAGGATATTCAAATCTAATTTAACCAAAAATAAAATAAGAACTTAAAATTCTATGAGGAAAGTATTTTCTGTCAACTTTTTTGTAATTGTTTGTATTAAAAAAAAACAAAAAAAACAAATTATAGTTAAAAGTTATGCTATATTGACACCCAGCTTATAAACAGAACAATTTCTGCAACAACCAAAAGATGCCACTAAAATAAACAATCCAATAAGAATCCCTTTCTAAAACTGAATGCTACCAGCTTAGGCTATTAAGTGTCACTTGAGATATCAACGTATAATAAAAATCATTCTGGATCTTGGATATTTTAACTTTCAATAAGACTGTGCAAAAATCATCACATTTTGTTGTAGAAATGAGAGGAGATATGTCTGCAACTCAATGATTTGTCCAGCCTAATATCATTTAATTTACATTATATTTGACCAGTATTGTCTAATGACAAACATCACCAGGTGTTGGCATAGACATAAAGTGTTAATCAAATACTTGGACAAATAGTCTAAAGATATTTTACTAAGAGAATATTTCCTTAGGATTCATTTCAAAACCAAAATGGACAGCTTGAATGGATTTAACATAAAACCAAAGGCAGGAAAATAAATCCATGTATTTTCTAAGAACTAAGAAACAATAGTCCATATAAGGATTTTTTTTTTAAAAAGAGGAAACTAAAACATTGGCTAGAGCAAATTTATGAGCAACAAGTTACACAGCCCTTTAAAAAGTTGCAGCTGGCAGCTATAAATTTCTAGATGATAAATATTTTCTGGTTTCTAAAAAGGAACAACGGGAAATAAATCATCTAAGATGTGAAATTAAAAACAATGACAAAACAAAAATCAAATTTGTTTGTCAGTGTTTTATTTTGTTTTTTGATCTCTGTGTGTGCAAACAGCAACGCAAAGAGAAACAATCATTTTTACTAATTTGTCAATTTATTCAGATACAGTGCTTCTGTAAGTATTTTCTAATCCCTCATCTATAAGATACAAGTTAATTAGATGTGGGTCAGGTTAAGTATAAACAAGCAGACTGCGTAACCCTCAAATAAAAAAAAGAGAGGCACAGTGTAAACACTTAATTACCACATTTAAAAAACAAGAGTCATAAACATAAGGGTGGGGGGGTGCACGTACAAATTATTCCATTTATGAAAAGTGAAATAAATATATTTGAACTTTTCTGTGGAAATAAACTTATTTAGAATGGTCTTCTATGGATGAAGAGAAGTGGCAACAAAAGGCAGTGAAAATAACAGAAATGCCAGTTTATTTTGTTTCTTTCTTTTGTAATAAAGAGTGAATAATTCTTTGATTTTCCCTCTTTTCATTTTTCATATAATCTTATTAGTATTATGAGTGGGTCAATATACATCTTAAACCTAATATCAAATAGAAATAATTTCTTCCATCACTCACGGGCATCACTGATGAATAGTGTCACAAACAAGTTTACTTATATATATATATATCGTCTCCTAGAAACTCCATCCATGTTTTTTTTTTGTTTTTTTGTTTTTTTTAAAAAGGAATTCAATTTGACCACTAAAACTGAAATGAGATAAATTCATTAAAATTTACCATAAACACAAAAATAGCCAAAATATTCAAAACTAATTAAACCAAAAATATGTATATTATACTAAAACTTAGCTAGAAACTGTTCAGATCATTTCCAAATTTAAAGGACCATGTGACCGAGTTACCATCACCCACCCACATACCTTATAATTAAATACACAATATACTGAACGCCCCCACCACACACACCTCAATTTTAAGCAAGATATTTTATGAGGTAAATATTTCAATTTTTCATCATTAAAATCCCCTTCCCTAACCCCATAAAAATTGTGTTAATAACAATAATTAGGATAACTGATACCGATGCTAGAACAAAATTTATTGTGCTTAGTTGACCCCTCCCACCTATTTTCCAACACCCACAAATTTATTTTTTTGTAAAATCCATCCAGTCAGAAAAACAACAAATATTAGCAGATATCTTACCCCCCATAAGTTATCCCCATTCCTCCCAAAGCAAACACTCTCCCATTAAATACAATATAATATATATTTAATAATTTATATATATTCATTTCAATATAATATAATATATATTCAAATATAATTGCAATTACAATAATTACATACCCCTGAACTAATTATAATAACCCCCTCTACCCAAATCATTTTAAGATTCATTGCATTTTCTATGGTTGCAATTAAAAATATTGTCAATATAGTTAAATTTGGCATCAGTTTGAGAAACTTCCTTGCAGTGTTGTTGAAAAAAATGGAAAAATCGACCAGTAAACAGAACCTAACATGAAAATTTATTATATCTATACACGGCAATTGAAGAGTAAAACCCAACTCTTATATGAAAAAGTCTGGATTCAAATTAAAAACATTAGTTTTAAGATCAAGAGTTAAAATTTAAGATTATTATCTTCATTCTTAATAGGATTTATATTTTTCACTCATACGTTCTCTAAAGATCAAAATCCCTCTGTATCCTGTATACAGTAAAAGGCAGGCCAAAATTAACCACCCAGGAAAATTTAGAATATATATATATATATGAGGAAGAATGAATAAAGAAAAGAAAGAATAGAATGGATAATAAAAGATGAATTTAATCAATATCACTTACACATGTGTTTTGGTCAGTAACTGACCGAAACACATGTGTAAGTGATATTGATTAAATTCATCTTTTATTATCCATTCTATTCTTTCTTTTCTTTATTCATTCTTTCTCATATTGTCGGATTCATTTCCAATTTTATATATATATATATATATATATATATAGCACATATTCTCCCACATATATATATATATAACCAATAAGGTATATTCTATATTGTTAATTACTTAATACTTGGAGGGAAAAAGAGAAACAGAATGTCCAGAGATTATTATTTTTGTCATGGGGGCCAGGAGAAGATTTTCACCTACAGAAATAGAATTGGAGAAACCATTTTATATTCCTGTTATCAGAGATGTGTTCATCAGAGAATAGGAGGAAAAGAAGAGAAACAGAAAAATAATCTCAGAAGATGAAAAAATAAAATAAAATGACTAACATCATTTTAAAAATTAAACCAGGCTTAGTAAATCTCTACAAGTTGTCATGTTTACTTTAATAAAATACATCCATTTAAAAAAAACAAACAACTTTCCTTCCCTTGGCTGTGTGTATTCAAGAAACCCTTTTTTTAAAAATCTTCTTTTAAAGGATATAGAACCAATAAGTCAACCCCAGGCAATCAACACACTTCAATGTAGCAAATGATCAGATATAAACAAGCCACCTATTAACATCAATTTTATATATATATATATATATATATATATATATAAACACACACGTACAGGTAGATATATACATATACACAGTGTTGTCAGTCATCAAATATGTATATACACTGCTATAATACATAACCCTAATCCACCTCAATCTTAAACCATTACAAAATTTTTTGCTTTGTTTTTATACAGGCATAAACAATTTCAATTTTTAAAAAAATCAAATATTACAAGTGAGTGATGTTGGGGATATACAAGCAAATGCCAAAAACAAAAAAAAACAAAAACAAAAAAAAAACATTGTATTAAATTTGGGTGGGAGAGAGAGAGAGAGAGAGAGAGGGGTGGGTGGGGTGGAATGATTACCGTTCCTTGCCACCGCCTCCCACCATGCAGATCAGAAAAATAAAAAATAAATTGTGGAAAAATAAAAAATAAAATAACAAGTGACGGTGGAAACCAGAAAACATGGCGGCTAAAATACTAGGTGGAGGAGAATGTGCACAAAATAAATCTATTATACAAAAATGACCATGAAAGAAATGAGGGAGAAAAAAAAAAAAAAAAAAAAAAAAAATTTTCCAAACATGATCTATATAGAAAAAGTAAATAAATGTCAAAAACAAAAAAATTTTAAAAACAATAAAAAAAACCTTCATGCATAAATTATATTAGAATGTTCGATGATAATGATGATGATTATTATCATCATAATGAGGATGATGTATAAGATTGCAACACCTTGGAGAATACGAAAGCTGCTCTGCTGGACAATTCAATGTAGGGGTCAGCAGTGTTTGTTTTGTTTTTTTCTTTTGTTTGTTTGTTTGTTTTTACTCATATCCTCCTCTAAAAAAAGAGGAGACTACTTACTGACCATTATGGATGACTCAAAATAATTCAATTAGAATATTTTTAATATTGAAATGTTTTGTTTTTTTTGTTTTAAATTCCAAATTGCCAATTAAAAAAATAAATTAATAGATAAATAAAAGTAACCATCTGATTATCTTTCTGGTATAATTATTTTTAAGTATCTTGTATTTTATTTTCTCTGTATGTGTATGTGTGTATGTGTAGATGTGTGTGTGTGCATATCAGATAAAAGAGGAAGAAGTATAGAATAAAATGTGCATTGGGGGAGATTAGCTATTTTAGTTCAATAACAAAAGTTAACGCAGAATAAAGAGAGACAATATTCATCATTATTATTATTAATTCTAACTTTTATTTTTCTTTCATCATTTAATTTTAGCTGCTTTTTTGTTATTTTATCTATTAAATACTATATATTTTTTTATTTATTTATTAATACTATCTTTGTTTTTATTGCAACTTCAGGCCATTGTTCCTTACGACACCAAAGAACAATGTGTATCAGAAACAATAAGAAAGGATAAATTCTCCTGGAGGCTTGAACTCATCTCCCATTTTGCCTGGGGTGAGCCGAGCTAACCATGCCAGCTTCTTTACCAATTAAACTACCAGAGCAATTGGTATCGTAGAAGCTAATGAATCACACCTATAACTCATCCTTTTTTTTGTCTCTGATTTATTGGCACCATGTTTGTTAAGAACAGGGTGTTAATAATAGTACTAATAATTAATAAAAATAATTAGTTAAAATGTTTTAGCAAAGCTTAAAGCAAGCAAGGACTAAAATATATTTAATGACTAGATACTTCCATATATATATATATACAAAACAGTAACTTTGAAATCAAATAAATTTTCTTTTAGCACCTTGGACTTGTTTCTCATGTAAGTGTCCAATTCACAAGCAGTACCTCCCCATTGCACCCAAAGGGGAATGCCAAAGAAAATGGGCAATTTTTGTCATTGGTCCTAAAATAAAAATAAAGTGTCTTGTGTCATAACCAATCCCCATGGGAGGATTAGTGTTCAAATAAAGAGGGCAACAAGTACTAAGCAAGGAGAAAGCAACTCAAAATGAGATGCATAGCCATTCTAAGCAGCAAATATCTAACATCCTTTTCATGCGGAATAACAGGGGGAAAACACTTTAATGGCCATTAAAAGATTGTGTTTATTGTGTGGGCATTCGGAAATTTGGGGTTCTAAATAATTAGAGTGGAGTTTAGGTAGGTATAGTTATTTAGTAAGCTTAGCTTAGTTGTGACACAAAACTAAAACATACAGGGCACACAGTGAGAATCAAACTCACTAATAATGTTATGTTAGCCTAGCTTTCTAAGCATTACATTATGTCCCTTTTTGTATGTGTCTAAATGCATTCTTACATTCATATGTAACTATACATACAAGAGCCTGTATGCTTTGACTTAACAGCCAATTCAAACAGAAAGCCCCAGTTCTTGCTAGATCACTGAAGTTAAGCAACAATGAGCCTGCTCAATAGTTAGATGGGTGACCACTTAGTAACAATAGATCTGTAAGAAAAGCTATGACCTGTGTGCCAAACTAAGCAAAGCTTAGTAAATAATAAGGATGTGTATGTTTTGATGACGGTGTATAAAGATTGTGGATTTGTGTAAAAGGGTTTTTATCTCACTCCTCTGTTAAAAAGGCAGGATGTGACACCAAATCAAGTTCTAAGCAGAGGTCCTCATGTACACACGTAGGCATGATTTAGGAAAATGCCAAAAACAGCTCAATCCAGTAGGCGTTTCGGGTACCTCTGGTGTCAGGCAATAAACCCAACCCTTATCCCTTTCTAGATGAGGGAGTAGGTGTTCTAAGGGAGAGAACAGCCCTCCTTTGCAACCTGAGTTTTATTTTAAGTTATTGTGCCATGTGTGTGTGTGCATACAGTATTTTGATTAACTGTTTTTTTGAGTATTTGTGTATGTGTGCGCAAATCATGCAAAATAGAAATATTTTGATAGACATTTGAAGGATTAGCTCTAAATATAAGAAACTTATGTTGTGTACATGTTTATGGATGAATTGCATGCACACAATTGACTATGTACTGTAACACTGACTATAATATATCATATTGCTATAATACGGCACATTTTTACAACTATACAAATATGCTAGTTGCAGTGGGCACAGAACTGAGAAACAAGAGAGAGAGAGAGAAAAAAAAAGAAGAAATTGCCAGAGGCCTACAATTCTTTGTTTAAATTCACAAACATGTTCATACAAACATTTGGAAACATTTAACAGCATTGTAGGTCTTATAAAGTTATACTAGCTGCAATAAAAATTAGTTGTCAAATGTATACTAATTGGCTCAAAATATGCACTATTTTTATTTACGGTTCTATTTGAACTAGTATCCTCATCTTGGTTGTTATTATAGTCATAATATTTTTAGCAATGAAGCTTTCTTCAGGTGCCTGGAGTAGTTTGCTACTTTCTGGGAATTTTGAATCACGCCTTTTATTCAATCCAATCTGCCTGAGTCGGAATAAGAACTATCTATCCGATCGATATTCATTTAACTGGAATCTATTGTACATTAGGGTAGGTTGATTTTGGAACTGTAACATCTCCTATGTGGTGAAAGTTACAAATTAACAAAGAATTACCAAACAAAATATTTTTATTCAAAATTTTGCCTTCGTTTAAAGAAATAAATTTCAGTCTTTTAAAATCTTATGACTGTTACAACTTATTAGGAAAACGCAGCATATCGGAGGTGATGGGGGCATATTTTGAATTTGAATTCTAGTTATATTTTATTCGTTTCATTTAAAATGATAACCTTTCCGTTTTTAAATATTGAAATTGCTAAATTTTCTAACCAATTTCCAAGCATACTTTTGCAAAAGAGGATTTTTAGTGCATTTTAGTTCATCTTTGATGCTATTTCCTTAAACAATGGTGCTAGTGGGAAACCTATTTTTTTTGTATTAGTACTCCTTATACCAACACAACTTTCGCTATTTGAGACAGTTTGATATTTTAAAAAATGTGAAAAATCAACCTCCCCTATTTTACATAGTTTTTTTCTTCAGCCTTATGTTTATATCATTTATTTCCATAAAGAGGATATAGTTTAAGAATGTAGAGAAGATAATTCAAAATTTCCAGAAGGTTACCCATTTCCACCCAACTGAAGAAGTGTATAATGGCTAAAATGCCGTGACTATAATAACAATCAAGATGAGGATACTAGTTCAAATATATCGGTTCAAATGATAATTCCACATCTGATCAAATTCAAACAATGCATCAATCACTTCATAAAAAAAAACATGACTAAATGAAGAAATCTTTGTCATAACACTCAACCCAAACCTGAAAAATATATTTGTAAAGAAACTGTCAATACTCCAAGTAATTGGGAATAAAGATAAAAATTTAAAAGAAAGCAAACGACATCTGGTTTGATCATCAATATTAACTATCCGCATGTATTTTCTTCAGTTATTCTTTGAATCACCCAATTTGCAAGATTTTTGGTATAGTAAGCGTTAATATATATATAATATATATATATATATATATATATATATGAGTTATATATGCATTGTATGCAGTAGCAGCAGAACATTTGTAAAGATAGTATATTTTAAAAGATGGCAAAAAAAAAAAAAAAGTGCTGCAGTCGTCCATTGTCAAGATTTCCCTTGTAAGCTTAAGAAGAAACAAGAAAAAGGCAGAAATGGTCCAGAACAGCAATTGGATGGACCCACATAATAACATAACAATGGTACCCTGGTAGCCTACATTCCTCTTCCAAAATAGAATTAGTGGGCCAGCCCACCATTGACTCAATACATGGACCACATGGAAGACAAGAGAATTGGCACACAACCAGCCTGGAGATAAAAAGGCCCAAATGATTAGCCTGTCCAGGGGGGTAAAAAAAAAAAAAAAAAAAAAAAAAAAAAAGGCCCAAGTGTCATGTATATTTTCTTACTTTTTTTTTTATCAAGTAAGTAATCATTAACAAAGTGACCAGCAAGAAAGCGGAACAGAACGCGTCGAAAAGTAAGTGTTGCTATAAACGACATGATGGTGTTCATTCTCATTATCATCATTGTTAATAGTAGCATTATGGTCATTTTTCTGATTCATTTCATATTTCAGATGTGCCTTTTGCAAAAACTTTTGACAGTATTAGTAGTCTTTTTGTTTGCACTTATTTCGAAGAGAAGAACATTTTAAAATCTCTTGTGAACTCTTTGTGACAGCCATTTTTAAAAATAACATCCAGTCCAATATTGTTAATAAATACAGATCAAGAAGGTATGTGTCATGTGACCAAACTGTCTCAACGTTTGTTAAAAGAGTAAATTCTTTCTGGTTTCGGGGTAATTTTTTTTTTTTTTTTTGTTCTACTCTTATTAAAATTTGTCCCTGGTTTGTATGTTGGCAAAAAGAATACCAAGTCTGTCAAAATCTTTTCAATAAGGCATTTTTGAAATACAAAACAAAAGAGTTATAATTATTTACTTAGCTTCTTATTTTAAATTGTGTTAAGAAGCCTAAAATAAAAACTTAAAATTATTATACAGGTTGTTCTTTATTTTATTCGTTAGGGAATCAGCTTCTTTTTTTTTTTTTAATTTATATTTGACTATGTTTTAAAAAAAATCAAATAAAAAGAATAATAATATAAAACAAATTTAAAAAAAAAAAAACAACAAAAAAAAAAAACTGAGGGCCCAAGGTGATTACTTTTTTTCTTCTTTTGATGATAAAAATTGGCAGACCTCACCTGTAGAAAAATATGACCCCCCTCACTTAGTTTAATAACAGTCTATTCATCTTAGTACTAACAATAATATCCACAAAAAAAAATTAAAAAAAAAAGATGTAAAATAAATGAATGATCAATTAAAATTACCATTCATAAATTGGTCCAAGAACAAATTTTAACACAAAAAAAAAAAAAAAAAAAAAAAAAAATCCAATCAAAACAGTGAGACAAATGACCAGTCTTGGGGTGGTTCCCCACTCCTAACCCCACCCTGTACATCTACACCCACACAAGAATAGAGTGACACTGTAAAAGCCTGTCGAAATAAGACAGACCCACAGTAGCACAACAAACACAGTATATGGTAGTCAGCAATGGTCAGTTGCAGGACCAGGAAGTGGAGAGGTGGGAGGGGGTGTGAGCGTCCAGGGAATGGGCAGTTACCGACTGAACAGAATGACCAGCAGCAGACGTATCAAATGAAGAAGAGGAGAAGAAGCAAAGACAAATTTAAGAAGGAAAGAAAGAAAGGAGAAGAAATACGTTTTGGGAAGAGAGAGACAGGACCAGACTAGAATCGGTAAATAGGTCGATTTCGTTCGGCTGGTATTATAAACTGGCCGATTTAGAGCGCAACAGCTCACAAACAGAATAGAGAGAGAGACACACATGCACACTGTTGCCCAGGAAAATACCAGGCACCGATTTATTAGATGAGAAGAAATATTTGCAAATCCGTTAAGGCCATTTTTAGGATGACGCTTTGCAGTCATGATGGTTAATGGTGCCAATGAATCCTGGAAAAAAGAAACCAAAATTAATAAAGTTTGCTCTTTTCTTTTGGTTCTTTTTTTGTTTTTTACTTTTATCTTTTTAAACGTGTGCATTTTTCTTTTTTTTTTTTTCTTTTCTTTTATAAACATTTTTGACATTTATGACTCTTTTAAGTCGGTCAGTCATTGTAAGAGGAACTTGATGGTAGTTGAAATAGTTTTAAGTTGTTTTTTTGTTTTTTTCATTTTTAGGTCTTGCTGCTGGCTGCTTGGTGTTGTTGTTGTTGGTGGTGTTGTCCCTCTTCACGAGTTGGGATGGTCTGTGACTGTGTCTCGCTCTCCCCAGCTCACCTCAGAAGCAGAGGTGGCAGTGATTCCTTCAAGAGTTGGATACAAGGCCAAAAGGACTGCAAACAGCAGAATCAACAAAGGAATACTGGAGATGAACGACAGCTGAAAATAAAAAAAAAATAAAACTCATCTTTTTAAATGGAATTTCACTTATTATTGATGCTACTACAAATAGGTAATTACGTTTGTTGTATTCAGGTCTTTTTTTCTTTTAAATACAATTCATCACTTATTTTTCAGTATAAGAAGTTTCAAAACATTGCCAGAATAATGAGATGAAGTCTTAGTAAAATGTAACAACATACTTTAAATCAAGTGTTGGCAACTTTTTTAGTTCAAAGGCCAGGATCTTTAAAAGATTGTAGCCCTTGGTTTGAAAAGATTGCAGACACTTGACAAAAAGAAGGAAAAAAAAAAAAAAAGGAAAAAAAAGAAAAAAAAAAAAAAGAAGAAAAAAAAAAAAAAAAAAGGAAAAAAAAAAAAAAAAAAAAAAAAGAAGGAAAAAAAAAAAAAAAAAAAAAAAAAGGAAAAAAAAGAAGGAAAAAAAAGGAAAAAAAAAAAAGGAAAAAAAAGGAAGGAAAAAAAAAGTAGAAGGAAAAAAAGTAGAAGGAAAAAAAAGGGAAAAAAATAGAAGGAAAAAAAAGTAGAAGAAAAAGAAAGGGAAAAAAGGGAAAAAAAGGAAAAAAAAAAAAGAAAGAAAAAAAAGAAGAAAAAAAAAAGAAGAAAAAAAAAAAAGGAAGAAAGGAAAAAAAAGGAAGAAAAAGGAAAAAAAAAAAGGAAGAAAGGAAAAAAAAAAGGAAGAAAGGAAAAAAAAGGAAGAAGGAAAAAAAAGGAAGAAAAAAAAAAGGAAGACGGAAAAAAAAAGGAGACGGAAAAAAAGAAGAAGGAGAAAAAAAGAAGCTAAATTTAGAAACTTAGACCTCAAATCTTTTCAACACTGAAGATCAACAAGTTCCACCTGCAGTTGGAATGGTACTTTTTTTTTATATTCGACATCAAAAGGCAAAGAGAAAATTTTAAAAATTGTTAAACGGAAAATCCCAACTTTAGATCCACCTAATCCTATTGGAGTTCAGCTATAAACATATTAAACATTTTTGTCATTTTTATTAGTATAACATCAATATGTGAAAATATTTTGACCTTATCTAAGAATCTTATTCATAAACAAAACAAAAAAACTGTTATAATTCATTTCAGACATAGCAGCTTGGGAATGAGAATCATAAACTTAAATCTATTTAACTCGTTTCTATCCCATTTTTATTTAATGACTACAACAGGTGTGACAAGTTACATCATTCTGTAGTTTAATATATCAACTCTTACCTACCAGGTCAACAGATTTTTGGTCTATAGTAGGAGATAAACATATGCCACACTTTAATCCCAATTTGAGGGCTGAGAAAAGTGTTTTTTTCAGTCCAGATGATAAATAATTCAAATCTACCTCAGTAAAAAAGAGAGAGAGAGAAGAAAAAAAAGAAAGAAAAAAGAGAGAGAGAGAAGAAAAAAGAGAAAGAAAAAAAAAAAAAGAGAGAGAGAGAGAAGAAGAAGAAAAAAGAAAAAAGAGAGAGAGAAGAGAGAAGAAAAGAAAAAAGAAAAAAAGAGAGAGAGAGAAAAAAGAAAAAGAAAAAAAGAAGAGAGAGAGAAGAAAGAAAAAAGAAAAAAAGAGAGAAGAAGAAAAGAAAAAAAAAAGAAAAAAAAAGAGAGAAAAAGAGAGAAGAAAAAAGAAAAAAAGAGAAGAAGAAAAAAAGAAGAGAAAAAAGAGAAAGAAAAAAAAGAAGAAAAAAAGAAAGAAGAAAAAAAAGAGAAAAAAGAAGAGAAAGAGAAAGAGAGAGAGAGAGAGAGAGAGAGAGAGAGAGAAGAGAGAAAGAGAGAGAGAGAGAGAGAGAGAGAGAGAGAGAAAATTCAATACTTGATAACATTAGCTTTGTAATCTTAAAAATAAAAAAAATAAAAATCATTAGTTAATATCAATAGATAAGTAAATTTTATGCAAATATTTGACCATTTTATTCTTTGATAACTGAGTTAATCCAGGTAGCAAAAGAAATATTTAGTACTTACCAATTTACTTTTGTCCCTGAGATAACGGTAGTCTTCCAGCATACTGCCAAGTTCTTGCCGAAGATTACTAACTTCTTCTGTGTATTGGGTGCATTTATGGGTCAGTTCACCCATTTGGTCTTTTGTCTGACCCATCTAAATTAAAGACAAGAAAAAACGGGAGGGAAAAAAAAAAGAAGAAGAAATTAGCATAATTCCTTAATCTACACTTTTTACATTTCCTCCTCAAAGATTTCAATAAAATTAGACATTTTTTTAATTTAAAAAAAAAAAAAATTTCTTTTAGGAATTATTTTAAAAACATATCAATATGACAAAAAGGAAAAATTTTTTTTAATTTTCCATTTTATCAAATAGAAATTATGAGATTTTTCAGGGTTGTAATTTTTGTGATGAAGCTTATAGAGAATAAAGAATTACGGATCATATAATTTTAAAAAAGCAAAAAATTATTAAATTTTTATTAAATTATTAAAATTTAAATCCTCAGAAAAACTGCACATCAGAAAAACAGATTTAAAGGAATATTCACAAATCTGCAATTTCTTTAAAAAAATGTTTAAACTGAAATGTTACACCAATTTGGAATACTAAAAAAAAAATTTTTTAAATAAATATATATATATATATATATATATATATATATATATATAGGTATATGTAAAAACAAAAATTTCTTTTGCGATGAAACAAAGAAAATACAGTGCTCAATCACAGTTTGTAAGAGCTAATATTTATTTATTTTACAATGTTTTCATAGATCAATGTTCATTATCAACGACCGCGGTTTCATGCCAAAGCAATCATCAGGTTGAGGAGCAAGATCCAATGGTGTTTGTTGTGGTTCTTTACTCAAAGTCACATTTAGGATTGTAAATAACGTCGGTTAAATTTTCCCGAACGCTGTTATTATTTTTATTCAAAAATTCAAATTTTTAAAAAATAATAACAGTGTTCGGGAAAATTTAACCGACATTATTTACAATCCTAAATGTGACTTTGAGTAAAGAACCACAACAAACACCATTGGATCTTGCTCCTCAACCTGATGATTGCTTTGGCATGAAACCGCGGTCGTTGATAATGAACATTGATCTATGAAAACATTGTAAATATATATATATATATATATATATTCTGATTTTTAAAAGGTATTTAGTATGTATATATATATATATATATATATATATATATATATATACATACACACCACTAATAAACCAAATAACAAAAGTTATATTGCTTATATCGTTAAACAAAAGACACAATCATCATTGTTTACTGGGCCAGTTAATTTGATGTAATTTTCATTATTTGAAATTTCAAAAATATTTGCCTTTTTAAATAATTATATAGTATCAAATTCATAGAGTAAGAACTAAAAAAGAATATAAACAAATTAAAAAGAGCCAATACCAAAGTGTAAAGAACTTTACATTATGCAAAAATATGCAAAATTAACCTGAAGCTAACTTCACAGTGAACTAGAATAGAGGATATTAGAAGTGATAAAATATCACTTGCTCATACATATATTCCAAGAGTTAAGCAGCTATGGTTAATTTTAATCATGGATACTGCTATGAATATAGTTTAATGATAGTTGTTAAGCTCAAGCTATGTTGTAAGAGCTAAGAATAATCAAAATAGTTATGGAATAGCACTAACAATAACAACCATCTTGCCAAATCAATAAGCTGAATTATTTCCCTTGCAAAGTCAAATATACAGCAAAGTCTAAGGGAGATAACTCGAAAAAGTTCAACTTCGTTAATATTTTCTTTCGTTTTAATTCTATCTGATTAAACCAAGCTACTGTTCTTGCCAACTTGTGTTATGAAGAATCATTTGGTTGGCAGTAGCCGATGTCAAATCATTTAAACCAAAATTTCTCAGGGTTGTCCATATAGACAACAGAGAGTGAATAAAATTTTAGCAGGGGGGAAATTTGTCAGATTTTTCAGGGTTTGTCTAAAATGTTGAAGTGAAGTTTATAGACGTTAATGAATTTAGAATTACATAATCTATAAAAAAAAAAACAAACTAAAAGGGGTGAATTTACTAGTTTATATTTATAAATCCCTATATCTAAAGCTGCTATTTTAGCATTCCAGGCTAGGCATGGTTTATGCAAGTCTACTTTTTGGGCTGACGCAACTTTCGGTATTTTGCAAATTTGTTAGCAACTGGGGAAAAAAAAAGAAGTGTTTTTGATAATTACTTGTTTATTTATATAAACCACATTAAGAATTTATCAAAGAAAGCTTTAAAGCTCGATTCAATGATTTTCTAAACATAGAAATTTCTGAATGGATTATTTCATTATTTGATATTGAAGTAGAAAGTGTGAATTTAGACACCTTTCTTAAAGAAGAATTTATTGAAATGACTTTTGATCAAGAAGTGAAACCCATGTACACGTTTAAAGTAATTGGATATTACTGAATTAATAAATAATTTTTTTTTTTTTTTAAATGTAAAAAACTGTAGTAAAATATCCCAAACTTTGTGAAGCTGTTAAACTTATTCTACTAGCTTTTCCAAATTCGTATATGGTAGAATCTGGGTTTAGCCATGTGCATTATGTACTAAGCAAACAGAGAAAGACTTTGAATATATAACGTGTTGTTTTGCAGCCTGAACTCACAAACCTGCATTTCCTCAGTGCCCACCAAACTCATCCTTCCCATTAAAAAAATAATTCAAGAATTAAAAGGTAGGTTTCCATTAATAGTTTACCAATTCTTTTCTCATGTAAATTATATTAAACACTGGTAAATCAGTTATGTTTTATTCTTGATCCATCATGGTATTTTTCCCTTTTTTAAAAAATAGTTAATGGAGTTTGTTTTGTTTTATGGCATATCAACCTCAGTGGGTCATTTAATGCCGATAAAGTTTTGAAATAAATCAATTCTTAATGGATAATACAATTTTTTTATAAATACATTTTTCTATTTAACCCATAGATGGGACCCTAACAGGTACTACCACTCCGGGTCAGAGTGGACCAGGGAGCAATGGTGATGAAGGGGTGCTCCACATTCTCCAAAACTCCAAAACTGGAATCTCACCATCAGATAGAGTTTAACGTCATTCCCAGGACATGTAGACCCGCAGCCACCGCCTTCTAGCACCCATATGATAAAAAGGGGGTTGGGGCTTGCCATAAGGGCAATAGGGTTGGGAAAATCATATAGGTGCTAGGGCTTGACGTGACCAACCGATTGATCGGAGGGGGCCTCTCCGACCACCTGTAGTTAATGGAGTGACAATATCAGATATATATATAATCTTAGTCTTGCACATAGCTATAATTATGATCATAAGTATCAGTTGAGCTTACTATTGAAAACTCTATGAAAGACTTAACTTAATATAACAAAATTATTATTTGAACAAATGAGTACACAAGTCGTTTGTGTCATAGACAGACACTTTGAATTGCTCTGCAATTAACATGGTAATTTCAATTCTGTGGGAAGAATAAAATCCAATCTAAAAAGAGAAAAATATGACTAATAAACAGAAGACATTGAAGCTGTATTTGTTCAGCAGATTCAAACATGCTGAATAATGATGTTACTAACAGTAGACACATCATTAAATACAGGATTTTAATTTTTCTAGATATAATTCATTTAAGCATCCCAAAAAGTTTAAAATTTGGGGGATGCTTATAAAAAAACAAAAAAAAACAAAACCACAAACACACACAAACAAATTAGGACAATATTAGCAAAAATTGCACAACTGAGGAATATGTTATAGAATAAGTAATGAGGGAGACCTTTCAGCATTTCATAAGATTCTGAAAGGCTATTACAAAAACATGAAACTATGTTAACTTATCTTATTTAAAATATAGGCTTTATTTTAGCACGGGAAGAGTCTTTTTTTATTTCTTTATATAGCAGTACATTGACTTAAATCAGTATTTGGTTTGGATATTAGGTTGTAGTAGTCAAAAAAAAAAGAAAAAAAAAGGGATTTGTTATCTACATAAAACTCAAGTCAGTCTGGTTTTCAACCATTCAGTTTTTAATTGTATATTTAGTGCCTTTTATTGAGCACATTTACACATCTGTTGAGCTGTGAATCCCAAAGTATTTAAATTTGGATATTTATTTACTATTTCTGGATTTTAATTGTTGACTATACACTATATATACACACAAACACACACACAGCAAACAATTTCTAACTGATTGACAATATATTACTAACTTCATTATCCCAGTTGAGACTAATGTTTAAAAATAAAATATTACACAAAACAGTTCCTTTATCCAGACCAACAATTTCAATTTTAAAATTTAGGTATATTGTATCACTATAACATATTGTCAGTATATGTCCTGCTCTGATTGATATAATCCAGATTTGTGTTTGACAGATTATTATTTTGTTAGTGTTTGTTATAAATAAAATTCTTTGAATATTCTTCAATAAGACGGAGGGAGGTATACATTTTGTACACAGGTCTTATGATTATTTAATTTTTTTTTAATAAGATATTTTTTTTTAAGGCAAAATAATGCAATTTATGCTGAAAAACATTTATTTAAATTTTTTTTTTTTCCTTTTTTTTTAAAAAAAAATATGTTTTTTCAACATAAATAAAAATTGAAATAAATATGTTTTTCAACATAAATTACATTATTTCTTAAAAAAAAAAATCTTATTACATTTTATGATTAATGCTTCAATCACACTATTAAAAAAAAAAAATATATATATATATTTAATTTTTTTTTCTTTCTAAACAATATGAAAACATTTAAACAATAAATCAAAATTACTGGAGAAAAAGAGAAATACTAAAAAGCTAAATAATAACAAAACTATGGTGAATACCTCAATCTGGGGGGATTTTGTCTGTGTCTAAATAAAGTTTTTTTGGGGGCTGGGGGTTTGAAGAGCAACATGCAAACAGGGCTGGGCAGGAGGTAAAGACCATCACACACCTCACAGGCAATACAAATTTGGTGGGGGGCAGGGAGAGGAAGGACAAATGAACATAGAGAAATGAGAGAGTGAAATTAGATGGAAAGAAAAGTGATTGAAGTCAACAAAGAAAGCATTTAAAAAAAAAAAAAATGACAACTGTAATTCTATTTGACTAAGACCTTCATCCTTTTATCACAATTGAGTCTTCTCCAAACATCTTCAAGTATCTTCTTAAAATATTCAAATATACATATACATATATATATATATATATATATATATATATATTTGTTTACGCTTTACATTTAAACCGATATGCACGCCTAATTCATTTAGTTATAATTAATTAACAAATTAGGTATGACTTTAATTAAGCACATAATCTCCCATATATATATATATATATATATATATATATATATATATATATATATATATATATATATAGTGAACAGATCAGAATAAAGAATTGTTTAATTGATCTGCAAGACTATTTTACTAACCCTTATACTACAATGGGTGTCTATAAATACCAAGTTCAATCCTTACCCAGAACACTAAATCTGACATAATTTTTCAGATTTTTTTAAAAATTTTAGTTCTTGAAAAATTCAATTTTTGAAAAAAAAAAAAATAAAAATAAATAATAAATAAATAAATAGATAAAATTTTTATTTCTATTTAAAAGCAGTCCTAAATTACTAATATCTTCATTAAGTATAAAGAATATCAACATATATATATATATATATATATCAACATATATTAAATACTGTTCTATCCTTTTGACAGATCAACATCAGAGATAACCAATGAAGATTAAGATGGAGCAAACTAATTGAGGCATTGTGATAAAACAACAAAGACAAAATGTTAGTGTGGGTGAAAAGATCTAAAAAAATCAACAAAAAAAAAAAAGTTAATTGATAAATCATTTACCTAAGAAATGAAGGATTTTCTAGTTGTAATTATATGTAATCTTACCAAGAAAACATCACTTTTTATTTTGTTTCACCAAAATATTTCTACAACCAAATTGTGACCAAACAAAAAACAGACTCAGTGTGAATAAATTCTGTAGATAGATTTCTATTTTCCCTCTGGAATTTATTCATTCTAAATATAGATAATTGTCAATATTAGAATTAAACAAATTGATTAAAATTTTGAAATAGATGCCCAGGTATCACCAAAGAATCTTTAATATTTTGAATTCACCCTCAGATAATTTGTACCTAACCTCAGAAAAGTATCACCACCCTTTAAAGAAAAGAAAAAGAAAAATGAACAAAACACATTAAAATTTTAACCCAAAGTACAACCATCTTCCTTTAAAGCTATCCAAGAAAAAAAAGAGGTTGTGAATGATCATTACATTCATCCCTTAGTATTAGTATTAGTATTTGATATGATCCACCTGAAACCTTATACATTTGGTTTATGGTATACAACTGTTTTAAGCTATCCAGAATTCCATTAAAAGAAAGACAATGCTGAGAAGTTTTTCTTTTGTATTAAACAAAATAATATAAACTAGATTATTTGAAAGAACAACCAAAGTTTTCTTCCCTGGAAAACAATAGAAGCAAAACTATGAAATAATGAAGTAGTCCAATAATAATGTAACCATACAATTAAAAAAAATATGAATTTCTAGCAGATACACAACTCAAACTCTCATTATGAATAAACCTTCTGATGTAATGTAATGAATATGTAAATACCTTGGTATCCCCTCACTATAATCTGATCGGACAGTGTCATGTATAAATATTCGACACTGTGTTGGTACAGGTGCCTAAGCCTACCAGCCTAAACTTACTCGCCAGACTATGCCATGACTGCTTGGAAGAAGAACTGCTATTCGACGTACCAACTACTACTGCGATAATATACCAACTACCAACTTCATAATATATCCCTTAACCCGGATATATCACCTTCTAATGACATAAACATTGTTATCCCAAATAGATTTTATTCTGTCAAAAAAATGAATCCATGTAAGCAGGCGGTACAATTTCTCTCATCCACAGTTCATGGAAAATTCAGTATTTCGTGGAATAGCATATCAGAAAAAATATCTTGTCAGCCACACTAAGACAATAACCACATTTGTCAAAAGCTACAAATTGTTTTGAATTACTATCCTATTCACTATCAGAATATGGATTTACCCAAAACCTTTGCCACAAACAGGATCTAAGATAAGGTCAATTCTTAAGTAGAGTACAGCTGGTTTGAATTCAGTTTTCCTTCTTTTAAACAGGAGTGGCCGTTACCTATTCGTGTTTAAAAGTCACCCCGAAATTTAGACTGAACTTTATAAAAATTTTCAGTATGTTTACAACAAAAATATAAAGTCAATAACTTTAATTAAATAAATTTAATCAATATACACTACTTAAATGAAATAAACAATATATCTTATTATAATGGAGATTGTGTGTTTTTCTGTCTGTAACCGAAACTATATTACTAATCAAGTCACAATTAACATAGTTATTTACATCACATTCTCCATGATTTTATTATATTTAAACCTCAATTATTAATAAAATTGCTTCACCTTTTTATTAGTGTTGTCCATATCTACATACAAATAATATGCAATTGTATTTATATATGTGTGAATGGGAAGGCTAATTTGCATATTGATATTAAAAATGTGATTTTATTAAATATGTGCTTAGTATTATTGATTTCTAACTGTTTGGTTTTATTTTAATGAATATAAGCAAAAATCTCTTCAATGAATCTTAAATGAAATCCATTAACAAGAAAAAATAACTCATTTTATTCTTTATTCCCTAATTTAACTAAATAGTTAAATAAGTAAAATTCAGCAATGAAAGACGGGAGTGATGGAAGAGTAAGTTTCATTTCTATTTTTCTATTATACCCCCACCCTGTTGCATATCTTTTTGTCTGCCTCTAATTTAATATGATATTTCATTACATTAAAACTTAAATACTTGCACCCAGAGGGTGCATATATTTGCTAGTATACTAAATGGAATGAAAGAATATATACCACTTAAAAGAAACGAAAGATTTCAGTATGTATTTTACCAAACCCCTCCACCAGGATGTGATACAAATGCTTTTTAAGCAGAGCAAAGCAATTTTTTAAAAATTCTAGTATGGTTGCCTAACCAAGGCTAAAGAACCCAGCCTGTCAACTATTTACCCATAGCCAAAGGGAGAACAAATGGATTCATACCTTTCCCAAGGGTATTAGTATGAAATGAAACGTAAACAGCCTCGTCCAGGATTAAAACTTTGATTGCCAATTCCTACAATGATAACCATTACACTAGACCCACCTTCCAAAATTACCAGAGTAAAAAACCAAGGACAAAGAAATGTCCATTTGATCTTATCAGCAACTCTTAAGTGGTTAAAATTTGGGAGTTAATTTCTTACACCATATAAGTAAGTAAAGTTGTCAGGGTGGCCTAAAGTCGGTATCAGCCAGACAGCAAGAGAGTCTATCCCCTTTTCACTAGCGCTAGACCAAGGAGATTGTTTTAGCTGCTAAAGGGATGCGCCACACCAACCATCAGCTCCTTACTTTACTGCACAGATCCTTGTGCTACTATTACGCTAACTTGGTGAGGGCCGGTATCGAACCAGGAACCTTGTGGTTCCTAGCTGAACACTCTACAGACTGAGAATTCTACAAAATCACTTATTTTCAATACAGTGATAGGGTTTTAGAAAATTTCTTCATTTCGACACAAAAATCCTCACCATTCAGAAAAAAACAAAATCTGAATATATCATACTATTTATTCGAAAGAATTTCATTTAGAAAAATGAAAAGAAAAAAAAAAAACACAGATGATGACTAAAATTTCCCCCAAGACTCAAACAGACAACAGAATTTGCAATGAAACGACAGATGAAAAAACTAAAAAATATTAAAGAACAAAAAAAAAAAAAAAAAAGAAAAACAAACATGAATGACCAAAGAAATAAACACTAAGAAAGACAAAGCAAGAAAAGATTAGTGAGTTCTTAGAGTGGAAAGAAGAAAAGAAAGAAAAGAAAGAAGAAATCAGAAAGGACATAGCAGTGGCAGGGGGGTAGGGAAAAGAAAGGGGTTTGTTTTTTTTTCGGTGTGAGGGGGGAAGATAGCTGTGATAGCAGCAGCAGCAGCAGCAACAATAGTGGCTGAAGTTTGAAAGTGTGAGAGTGTCCATGCACAGTTGTTTCGTTTGTAGTGTACCTGAGGTGGTGATTGGTCATGGTTTAACCTGCTGCCCGTAGAAAAAGTAAATGCAGCAACCTGCTGCTGCTGGTGTTGCAGTTGTAACTGCCCTGGCTCTCTTGCAGCAGCAGAGCAGCAGGGAGGAGAAGTAGAAGTAGCAGCAGTGGTGGTACTTTCAATGGCAGTAGAAGCACTACTGTCGGCTGGCAGTAGCAGCATTGTGGGGCTGACGCTCACCTCCTGTTTGGCCTGCTCAGCCTCTTTCTGGGCATCTGTCATATTGGACTTCCAAAGAATCTCTTTGTGTTCCAGTTTGTCTTTTAATGCCTCTAACTCTCGGTAAGATTCTTGCAGTTTGTTGTAATCAGAGGACAGCTGCAAATTTTCTTTCCTTGATCTGAAAAGGAAACATGGAATTAAATACAAAACAATTAAACGGGTATTTCCCAAGTCTGGTACAAGAGTGAAAGATTTTTTTTTTTTTTTTGAGAAAATATCTTGGAACTTTAAAAATGGCTTAAATTTATCTTTACAATTCAATAAAGATGTTTTGCCAAAGGATTCATCAAAATATTTGTAATTTAATAAAAAGATTTTTTGCCTAAAACTTAGATATCATTTATCTGAAATTTTGAGATGAGGCTTGATAATTTGTATTATTTAGATTTTTTTTTCAGACTGTTGCCCTCATCTTTATTGTTATATACACAATATTTCAACCGAGGTGCTCTCTAGCTTTCTTTAGGTGTTTCCTGTTGAACTTGGGAACCTTCTTGTCATAAGCAGGAACCTTCACCAAAATTCAAACCAAACTCTTTATTTAATCCAAGAAACATCTGAAGAAAATTAGAGGGCACATCGGCTGAAACATTGTTATATAACAATAAAGATGAGGACAACAGTCAAAAAATTTAAACAATACACATTAACTCTTAATGTCCTATACTGCCTCATTCCAACCAGCTGGAAGTGACATTCATTTTTCTAATCTACCCCAAATGATAGCCTTTGTTTAAATGTAATATGAAAACTTATTTAGAAGTTTTTGATTTAAGGGAAATAACAGGTAACTTTAAATAAAAAGGACATTTTTTGATAAATCCTTATAGGAATGGGGCTCTGGACTTAGAAAATTCTCAATAGGATGTTAAGAGTTAAAAATTGGATGTTTAAAATTGGACAAATCTAGTGCAAATCTATGACCAAACTATGCAAGGAATTTATGGTCACAACAAGTGAGATGAAAGGATAAGTAAAAGAAAAAAAAGTAAGAAAAACTTAAAGATATAAAAATTATACACATTGATTGTAAATAAGAGTATTTTTAAAACATAGAATGAAACAAATTTAACATGAATAATATTCATTACTTACAGCTTCATCTCAGCTTCTATAGCTTGTATCCTCTTCCTCAGGTTTGTACATTCTTCTTTTAATGAATTTAATTCACCTTGAAAAAATAAATAAATAAATAAAAATATTTATAACTAAAGATTTTCTCCTCTTCCTCCTCTCCTCTTCTATAAATTGGCAGCTGAGTAAATAAGTCAAACAAGACTTGAATGTTATTAGATCTAAGAAAAGGGCTTCATGTTAAAAAAGGGCAAGAAGCCAGCAATATCCTGCAGAAACTATTACAGATGCAGACTACGCTGATGATCTACCACTTCTCACAAATAGACATGGACAAGCCAAATCACTGTTGCATAAAAGAAGGCAGCAAGAGGTATTGGCGTCTACGTGAACTCAGATAAAATAGAGTTCATGTGTTTTAAACAAGATGGAGACATCTCCACATTGGACGATAAACCTTTGAAATTAGTAGACCAGTTCACATACCTAGGTAGTAATATTTCATCTACAGAAAGTGATGTCAATATACTCATGGAGATGGCATGGATTGCTATAAACAGATTATTGATCATATAGAAATCTGATCTCTCTGATAAGATAAAGTAACAATTCTTCAAAGCTATAACCATGTCAGTGCTACTGTATGGCTGGACCACTTGGACAAAATGCTTAGAGAAAAAGCTAGATGAAAACTACATAAGGATGCTGTATGCTATCTTGAACAAAAAAGCATCTGTAAAACAACTTCCATTCAAGTAAGATGAACAAAAGACATGTCGGACACTACTAGAGAAGCAAGGACAAACTCATAAGTGGCGTTCTCCTGTGGACAACTACAAATGGATACACCAGTATAGGCAGACCAGCAAAAAACCTACATCAATCAGCTCTGTATGGATTCTGGATGCCAAGGGTGATGACCAATAGGGATGGGTATCCTTGATGTCAACGAGACATCATGTTGAGGAGATGAATTTTAAAACATTGCTGCTTTCTACAATAATAGTAGGGAGAGTCAAAAGTTTTGCAATATTTTGGTACATACTAGCTTGTGACACGTATATATCACATGACCAAATCATTTCAATCCATGGAACGTATCCATTGTGGTTTGAAAGCCATACAGATGAATATACAATGTAGTCAAATCAGGGAACTTATGCGTTACAAGTTTAAACTGGGCCATGAAAGCAATCAAAAACATTTGTTGTACAAAAGGTGAAGGTGCAGCTGATCATAGTACAGTAAACAGATGGTTCAAGATATCTTTCTTGGGTTGCTAGAACCTTGATGATCAAGCAATTTCAGGTTGTCTAAAAACTATGGATTCCAAGATCCTGCTCTAAGCTATAGAATACTAAGTCCAATTACCGTTGAATTGGCAAGACAAGACGGCAAACAGTCGTAACTGAATACTATTCTGAGATGCCGTAAAGACCACTGAAAAGTGGCAGGATTTATGGAGCCTCAGAGGGCCCTACAAACCAAGCAGCCAATCAGGACTCAGGGAATGGACTCACCCAAATGCATGGGTGGGCTGTTCTGAATTCCCATAAATACCAGTTGTCCTGACACTGGTGCAGTTGGGCTTGGCCAGTCACATTGCTCAAACCAACTGTTGACTGTCTAACTGACTTACTTCAATATAAGCCATAAAGGCAAATCCAGTGAGTAGCAGTCAGAAAGTATCAGATGAACACGGCATATCAACCTTTTTGGGTCATTTAATGCTAAATCAAGTCATTTTGATAATTGGTTTATTACAGTACCTGCTATTGCTCAAATGGTTACCCATCTAAGTATTGAACAGGCTCATCATTGCTTAACTTTGGTGATCTAGCAAGAACCATTGATTTCAAGATGATTTGACCATAAACCTCTACTAATGAGGTTTACTCAAAACATATAAAAACTTTCATTAATGTGGGTAAATATTTAAAGTAATTTATATCAGTGTTTACAAAAAAATAAAACTATTATAAACAAAATGAAAATAAAAATTTCATAGTTTTTCTACAAAGTTGTTTATAATGAATCTCCAGTTTGCCAGTGTGACCAATGCACAACACTATATACATTTATGAGAGAGAAACATTCAATTACACTGTGTAATAAAAATTTTGTTTCAGGATAGTATGTGTTATTTCTTAATTGCTTATGTTGTGAAAATAAAGAAAATAGCCATTATTCTCTTCAAACTTTGATTTTCTCTTCTGGATAATACAATTTAGAAATTAACTTATTTTCTTTGTAAAAACTGGCAAATTTGTACATTTTCATTTACACAAGGTTTAAATAAAACAGGAATCAAAATTTACAATTTGAAAATCTCAGCTACTTAACACTGAATCTACTTGGAATATATATATATATATATATATATATATATATTTTTTTTTTTTTTTGGGGGGGTCTGAAATTACATTATTCAGGTCACAAAAGCAAAGTTTGAAAGAAAAATAGAATCTTTCTCCATTTACTTTAGGAATAAGTAATTGTAAAATATATTACTGTTCAGGAACAAGAAAAATTTGTTTCTTTTTTTAAAACTTACATAGTGTTATAAAGACTACTTAAGAGTCATAAGATTAATTAGCCTCTCATGAGATGAATATTGAATCTCAAAGAATTGTTTGGATCTATCACCAAGCCAGAGTATTTGGATATATTTTTCTTTTTTGCCATCTTTATCCATTTCATTACAAAAAATAGATCCAATAGATTTAACAATTATTCTAGGGAAGGCAATACCAACTAACCTTACTTAATCACATAAACTATAATTCATATATACCATATTTGACGACTTATAAGACATATGTTTTTTTTTTGTCTCAGAAAATCACCCTGCATCTGATTAGATCAAGGGTCAGCTTTGGGTCACTGACTGTTGAAATTCGAGTGCTGGAGTGACTGACCCTTAAATTAAACTGCAAACATCTCCATAAATGTTAACAAGGTTTGAATACATATGAAACTTTAAAAAGATGAATATCAGGCAAAAACCCTTTTTTTAAACGTATTTATTTATTTTAAATACCTGCCCTTATTGAGGAGTGTTTTACAAGCCGTCAAATACAGTACTTTGCAATTTGTAAGATTCTGAATGATCTATCATTAGTAAATACAACATTGGAAACAAATTTTTTTAAAATTAAAATAAAATAAAAAATACCTACTTTACAATTTTGTAAATCAATGATAAAAAACACAAAAAGCAAGATATGCAATTGGTTGACAAAAAACTTTCTTTTTTTTTTTTTCGACATTGAATTTTTTAATTTTGCAATGCAGGGAAGGGATAAAGCAAGGTGAGGGAAAATATTCAAAACAATATTTACTTTTATTTTTTGCTGTGGGCCTGTGCGACGAGTCGTGTGTGCTCTTGCCATGGTGCGTGTCTTTTTGACGAGTATTTTTCTCAGTTTCAAGTTCTTCCTGAAGAACTTTGACTTTATCTGAGAGAGAAAAAACAAAAATCATAAAAAATTTAAAAAATTAGTAAAATCCTCAAGTTTAATGAATTAGATTAATACCAAGGTCATCAAGTGTATCTTTAGCAAACAGAAAGATTTATAAAATGAGAGAGAGAGAGAGAAAAAGAGTGAACAAAAGTTTTAAAATGACCAAAAGAGCAATCATTAAATAAATGCTTTACAAATGATGTTTGATATCTATAATTATTAACCAGTTCATCCCAGCCTAACTTGGAGTCAATGGGTCTTTGGTTATTCATAGCGCTGCCTAGTTCCAGGGTTTTTTTTCTCCAACAAACAGCACCTCCCTATTAGACAGAAAGGGTCAGGGTCAAAGCCTGATGGGTTCTACAGACAGGGGGCTTTGCGCCCAGCAACCTCATATTGCATGAACATGATAAGCTTAGCATGTAAGCCTTTACACTTTCCTTTTCTTCCAGTTATATATATCAAGGACTCAACAATATCTACTAAAGACTATTCATGTTAAGACAATTCACTCATACAACTGTATAAGCTCTTCCTTGTGTCTCATGTCTTGCTTGTATTCTCTTCTATTAAGTTTGCTCAGGCAATAAAATATTCTTGTTATTACTTCATTGTGAATTATTCTCACATTTATTTCGTACGAAGAAACAATATTTCAACCAACTATCGTTCTCCCACACCCCAATTCTATACATGAATGTAGAATCTCACATTGAGAAGTTCTTTTGCTATATCGCAGACCCCCATAAGAAGGTAAGTATATACCATTAGCTTGTTTCATAAAAAAACAATTTTCTGAGATCTATTCATCTTTTCCATAATCTGTTTTTTTTTTTTTTTTCTTATGCCCAGATTGGTCATGTAAATGATAACATTTTTTTTTTACTCTTGCTATAAAGCATTTTTTTAAATTTTTATCTTTTTGTTTTTTTTTGGTTTTTTTTAACAACACAAACAATAATACATGTGCATGTGTGTAAACAAACAAGTGCATTGTCCTTACTTCTGAGCTGTTCTGCCTCATTTCGGTTTTGCTTGGCAGATTGTTGTGCCTCCTGGAGTTGTCCTATAATGATTAAAAAAAAAAAAAAAAAATAATAATTCAACTGAAACAAGCAACCACAAAGAATGAAACATTTCATTTTCAGCAAATAAAATCATCAACTGAAGAACAAATAAAAATCCAAACCCAAATCCCTCTTTTTCTCTCTCTCTCTCACATACACACACACACAAAAAAAAAAAAAAAAAAACACCACCCCCTTCTTCAAGAACAGGAAAGAAAAAATAAATAAACACTTACGCTTTTTCTCTATTAGCTCATCTTGAGTCTCTTTATGCCTTGTTTTCTCATGTTCGAGTTGATCTTTTAAGTTTTAAAGGGAAAATAAAAAGAACAATTGTAAATTTTAAAAATAAAAATAGAACAGAAAAAAAAACAAAAAAAACAATCCTAACAGTCAATGATAAAATTATTAACACAAAAAAAAAAAAATCAAGAAAAAACACAATAAAAATCTATTTGTTAACTACTTGTAGCAAAGTTCAAACATAATTACTGAAAAATAATTTGTCCAGGTTAAAAGTATAGCAAGGATATGTCAAAACTAAACTTTTTTTTAAAGACCTTATTTTTTTAATGCAGGTATCATTGGGGAATGAGAAAAGTTTTGGTAAATGGACCAAGATTTGGCCCATTTTCTCATTCCCCCAAAGATAAATGGATTTGAAAAATGAGGCATAAAAAGTTTGACTTCAGGTTAGCCTTAGTGCACTTTTAATCTGGACTAATACGTTACAGAGTTCACTTTCAATATAAACTATTAAGTAAATGTATAAATTTACTTTCTATTGTGATGGAGAGGTGAGATGAATATAGAATATAACAGTTAACTGTTGCTATAGCAAAGCTCAAGCTTTTATATATATATATATATATATATATATATATATATATAAAGGATTGTGCATAAAAGCCTTAAGCAGTCCATTCATGACTAATATTGATACACAATTCATCAAGGTGAATATTGGAGATTTTGACAAGTCATATTATATATTGATTTTCAACAACTTCTTCAATTACAGGGGAACAGAATTTCCAATTATAATTGTTTTCTTTGGGTTTAAAAAAAAAAAAAAAAACATTTGTATAATATACAAATATGTTCAACATAAGACTTTTTTTTTTTTCATTTTATTCAATTAAACTTGAAAAAACTGTTATTTAAATGAAACAAATAATCATGAGAATTAAAAAAAAACAAAAAAAAAAAAACACAAAATGTGTTTATTACTGGAATCATTATGCTTATGATTAATTAGTAATGTAGTTTTAATTTGCAGGGTTTTTTTTTTTTTTAACTGGTCAGTCTTTGACCATTTTACAAATGGTATCCTTTTATAATGTTCAATAAAATCATAGCTAATAATTTTATTTTTGTCTCATACAAAAAAAAATGATCTTTGACAATTTGTCATTTATATTGAGTAGTGTGGAAAATAATGGATACTTTTTGTGATGGAGAACGAGTACTACCGTACTCATTTAGAAAAAGAGCAAGACATTGTCTTGTCTGCCGGAGTCGAACCTGCACCACCCGAATGCAAAGAAAAGAGATTTAGTGCAAGATGGACGCGAGGTGCAATTCAGGTGCCCGGATGTTGGGGCCTACACGCGTCCATCCAAATGCATGAGAATTGTACGTTGCACGGGCGCGAGGTTCGACTGATGTGCCCGGATGTTTGGGGGAATATGCCCATAAATAACCGAAGCAAGTGGAGCGTTGCGAGAAGCAGTTGGTCTACGCAAGACTGCAGTCAGTGAAGAAATGCTTTGCATAAGAATTTTTTTTTAATTCAACAAACTTTTATTACACATTTACATGTAAAATCAACTCTGAACATCAGTTCCCAAACAACTTAATTTATTTGTCTTAACTTTTTTTTTTTTTTTTTTTGATGAGGAAAGCCAGAAGACACATTGGCAGAAATGTTGAGTATATAACATAAAGATAAAGATAACAGCCTGAAAAATCCAAATGATAGAAATATTAAATTATGTATGCATAAAGATTTTAGGCAGAAACTTTCCAGCTAACAAATATGGAACGTTTGCTTCAAAGTTATTCCAATATTTATAAGTAATGGAAATGAAGTAGATTTTATTGCACATAAATATCTATACTGCTCACATAAGTATAATTTCCTTATATGTTTAAAAAAATAAAATAACACACACACACATATACATATATATATTATATATATATATATATATATATATATATAAAAATGTGTGTGTGTGTTATTTTATTTTATGCACACCCATTTTGCCCTCATCACCAAAATGTTATATTTTTCTCCAAGGGGTATAATCCAACTAAGCGATTTCTTTTCAATTTCTGTCTAAGAATCAAGCTATGTTTTTCATTATAATTATCAAGGAATACACTTCCTCCAAAATGTTTATACATCATAAATGGATGGCTTAAGGCATCTCCTTTAAACATGAAAGCAGGCAAAAATAATAGACAAACATTAGTGAAAACACCATTTCATATAGTAGGTTTTTTTTGTTTTTTTTGTTTTTTTCTTGCCTTTTTACCTTTCTTCCGATATCCTTCATAGACATATTTATTTAGGGTTTTTTTTTACATTAAAAACAGATATTACCACAAAAAGAATCAAAACAAAAATATTTAAAAAATAAAATAAACAGTGTATAGTAAACCAGAGCAAATGCTGCTGGAAGCATTAGCAGGGTTAAAGAGAAGCTGTCTGGACAATTATAGGTATTTTAATTACGTTACAATTTAGTGGAATTATATAACATCCATAGCAACAACAGTCATAATCATTTGCAAAGCTTCTTTTTTTTTTTTTTTAAAGAAAAATAAACCTCAAGGATTTGAAAGACAAGTTTTAAATATGATAGCAAATTTTTTATTATTATTAATAGCAGAGCAAGTTTTATAAGAATTTTTAATTCATTTCAGATTTGAATAATTTTTGGCCAGAAAAAGACTAGAATGCATCATTAAAAAAAAAAAAAAAGTTTAATTATAACAATAAATATCAAAAAGTGTATATTTTGAGTTAATATATATAAAGGTAATAAGCCCCCCCCCCCCCCAATATTGTTGAGCCACATAGATTATCAAAAATCAGATTGGATTTACATTTCTGTAAATGGTAATTGTTCAAGTCAATAAATCAGTCTAGGGTTATTTTATGCCTAGATGTTAGAGAATTGAATTCATTGTATATTTCTTTCATTTTTGTGTAGTTATTTCTTAAGGCTTTTTGCACACAGTCCTATTCAATATGATTGACCCATAGATGAGACCCTAACAGGTACTACCACTCTAGGTCAGAATGGACCTGAGAGTAATGGCAATAAATCTTCGGAATTGGAGCCTCACCATCAAAATGCAGTTTAGTGTCTCACCCCTCTGCAGAGGATAGTATATTCTAAACCCCATCAACAAGAAAGTTACTGGCACTGAATTTGAAATAAAATAATTGTGTATTTCATAGAAATGTCTGGTTTATTTTTAAAAAGTAGAAATCAAAAGTCTGCAACAATAAATAATTTATTGGCAGAAAAATTTAGATTTAAGCCCCCAAACACCCGGAAGAGATAGAATTTTTTTTTTTTTTTTTAAATAAAAAAAAGATTGTTAAAACATCGAAGTTTTAGTTTTTATATTTAAAAAAAAATCTTTGCTGTTATTTTGAAGAGATTTAAATCCAAATATTTCTGGATATTAAATGACTTCAACAATATTTTTATTCTCTTATTTTTCAATTAATTAGAAAAGGTTTCAATCAAAATGAAAATGTACAAAAAAAAAAAATAAAAAAAAAAATAGTGATTTAGATTTAATCATTTAATTTACAATATAAAAATAAAACAACTTTTATAAGTTGAATACAATGGTTTTTTAAAAAAAGGTAATAACCTATAATAAAAAAACCTATAAGTTGAATTTAATGGTTAAAAATTTTTTTTTTTTTTTGAATATAGAAAAAAAAAAAATTTTAATATAGAAAAAATTGATTGTAAAAAAAAAATTTTTTTTTTAATATAGAAAAAATTGTAAAAAAAAAAAGGGGGGGTGAAGGAGGATTTTGCATGCAATTTTGGAAGAACAAAAGCAAAGAATATCAGGATTCAACATTTGGGAAACAAGTTTTTTTTTTTCTTCTTTTTTTTTTTTGCAAAGTGTGGTGGACAGAATATCAGTGAATGGATCTTAAATTATTTGACAATTTGAAACTAATGAAATAAAAATTCTTATAAGATTATTAATTAGACAATTATTCAGCTACCCCATCCCCACAGATACCTTAAAGCAAAAGCGAAACAACATTTAGGGCCAATATTATTATTATTATTACTAGTAATAATAATATGTATAAGATTTAATACAGCAGAATTTCAAAAGCTCAACAAAGAGAAAAATATAAAAATAGATTCAGAAATATCTAAAAAATTTTTATCATAGCTACAGTCCTCAATTTATTAAAATTCCCCATAGATATAAAATCATTTAATTAAAAGAAAATAAATATCAAAAAAGGCCTATGTTTTTACAATTATAATATGAAATATCATTGCAATTCAATAAATGTTTGGTCCACAATTTTTGCTTACCCATGTTTTAAGGGTTCTTTTCTTTTTGTCATATAAAATCCAACTTTGTAATAGGAGTGACAGATTTGGGATGATAAATAAATACCTTAAATAAATGCCTGACCAAGAAGTCATATCTCCCAGATGGAAAGCTCAGTGGCAGGTGTCTAATTCTTTGCATTTATTAGGTTGTATTATAGAACCTTTGTAACATTTACTGCTGTTGACAATAACATTTGTATTATCAAATCCTGTTCACCAATATCTTGAGAGATTTTTAGTCATTATTGTTTAATACTCCAACTATTTTATATGATCACAGCATTAAAAATAATTAACTGCTGTGGTTTGTAATCTGCTCAAATATTCCAATATATATATTTACTAACCCCTCTGCATGATGTGACAAAAGGTAAATTTCTTAAGTAGAGTTTAACAAATTTGAATTCAGAGTTTTTCCTTTTCCTAGACTGGTTACCTAGCCAAGGCTAAAGAGCCTAGTCTACCTTACAATTTACCCATAGCTGGAGGGAGAGTTGGATGCATATCTTTCTCAAGAGTATTAGCGCTATGTGAAATGCAAACAGCCTCGTCAAGGATTTGAAAGCACTTGGCTAAACAATATAGGACACCTTCTCTACCATTTGAACCCTGATATATGAAAAACAATAAAGCAAATGTATACTCAGAGTAAGTAAAAAATTATATTCTGTATATGATACTTCAATAATGTGCTTTTATCATGTTTCTATGTTTGAACATGGGAATTTCCCAGTATATGATCCTATTTTGTGTTGTGTCCTTAAAAGGGATACAATCAGACAACGTTGCAGTCGAGTGGAAGGAAGGACCAGTCAACATGTTTGTAGATTTAAAATACAGGGTTTTATTGCAGAGAGATACAATAAAACAGACAAGGAATAGTGAGGTACACTACTAATCCTCGAAGCCATCCCAGCATAATGCTGTGCTCACTGTATATATTTAGACCACTTGGGTGGGAGAGAGTGTGGAATATTCCATTACAACATTTTGATATATTATCATCTTCTTTAGTTAATGTTCACTGAATTTGGTTAAATCCTATTTAACGGACCTAAATTCCACCATCGTATATCACCCCGCTGAAAGAAAAAAAATACAAAAAAAAATCAAGGAATTAACAGAATTTAATGAAATTTTCAGTGTTGAGATATTAATGAATAAAAGATATAATGCATGTTATTTTATTTAAAAACTTTGACATTTTTTCAGGTTAATTAAATTTGAACCACATATGTTTGTGAATCTGTGTTATGCCTCAAATATACGTGGTTCAAAGTTAACTGACCTGAAAAAATGTGAGAGTTTTCAAATATGGTGCATTATATTGTTTATTCATTAATATATCAACACTGAAAATTTCATTAAATTCGGTTAAATCCTTGATTTTTAGTATTTTCTTCCTTCGGCGGGGTGACATACGATGGTGGAATTTATGTCCATTAAGTCTGGTTTAACACTGAATTTTGTATGAGATATCAATGATAAAGAGAATATGAAAAGCCAACAAAATAAGGAATTGCAATGAATAAACTTTATAGAGAAAATAAGATGCTCAAATGCAAAAAGTAGGGGGGGAACAAAAGAGAAGAATTATGAAGCTTAAAAGATAAAGTTTGAGATAAGACTTACGTCTGACATGGTCAGCTTGATCCAGTATTAAGATACTTTGTTCTTGTTCTTCAAGCATGCGGTCTGCTAGGCACAACACACACGCATACACGTAGGTAGGTGGGCAAGCAAGGAATTAAGGTATAAACAAACATGCAGCTAGTGATTTGGTTTTGAAGTAAGTAATTTCGTAGATGTGCATATATAAAGAGTAGTAAATAGGAGGGAATTTCTACCTGGACAATTTAATACCAAATTAAAAGTTGCACCAACATTAATTAGGCAGGGAGAAAAACAAAATAAACTTTCCAATAGAAAATTGATCAAAATGAGGGAAGCATCAAAATTTTAAATTCACTTTGTTATATCCAAGTATATAAAGCTCTTTAAAACTTATTTGTAATGAAATGGATTAAGAATTAGATTGTCTAAGAATTCCTTTAAAGTTTTTTTTATATCTTTGATAATATCTACTAAATATCTAATTAATAATATCTACTAAAAAAAAACTCCAGTTTTAAATAGAAAGGGTTCTATCTTAAAGGGAAAAAAATTGTTGAACATCTCTCTACATGGGAGTATTTCAACACTGTTTCTGTAAATGTATAATATGGCTATAATTCAATTCAATAAATAACTTACAGCCAAGTTATGCTAAAAACACTGGTTTCTGTCAGATTACCAAAGTTAAGCAACAATGAGTCTGCTCACTACTTAGATGAGTAGCCAGTTAGTAACAGCAGGTACTGTAAGCAACCTAAGGCCTGTGTGTTAAACTAAGCCTTGATTGACATAGATAATAGTGATTGAAAAGTCAAATACTACTATTGGCTATATAATTAGAATCTGTCTATATTCCAATACGTAATTCAAATAAAAATGAACATAATTAAAACAATTAGTATACAGCAAAACTAATATCAGAGCAAAACTGAAACTATTTACAACAGCTCTTGAGAATTACTTCTCTGTACCAACAAGACAGAATGAACAAAATAAAATAAATTAATGAAATTATCATTCTGATAAACAAGACTAAAGGTGGATGATAGCCATTCTGATTCTTTTCTTTTCTTTTTTTTAGCTTATAATGAGACTAATGATAATTATCATCAGTTTGAATAGGTGAAAATAAAAATCATCTACTGGATAATAGTATTGCCCATAAATGGTGTTGTGTATAGTTAGAAGCAAGCCAGCAAGCATTTATTACTTTGATATAAAATTGGTGCACAGAAAAATTTATGCTGAAAATAAAAATAATCCATAAAGTGTGTGTGTGTATTAGTAAAGAAATAACAAAAGACTTAGAGATTTTGCATTATAGCCTATTTCGGGGAGCAAAATCTCTAAGTCTTTTGTTATTTCTTTACTTATAAATTTGCTCTGTGACTCTAACAATAAGAGCACACATTGAGCTCTCAAACTGCGACAGGTTGTTTAAAAAAAACTCCTATGTCGTAAGGAAGATTTCTTCTCTGGAATTTTGGATTACATACATACACATATATATATATATATATATATATATATGTAAATAAATGGAAATTAATCCGACAGAATGAATTTAACATTTTGAAAAAACAATTAGTAAATATTATCTGCTGACAGAATCTGTTTCGACGCCTTAGTAGAAGGGTCATCATCAATGAGCAAAAAATATATATATGAACGAAAGAAGGGATAAAAAACCGTTGGAAGAGAATAGGGGGTACAAACAAAATATTTTTTGCTCGTTGATGATGACCCTTCTACTAAGGCTCGAACAGATTCTGTCAGAAGATAATTACTAATTGTTTTTTTTCAAAATGTTAATTCATATATATATATATATATATATATATTATATATATACACACACACACACATAAGGGAAAATAGAAACAAATCTGATGGTATTTAAATATATAAAATATAAGAAAATCAAGGTATTCAGGGGATAACTAAAATCATCCTCTGAATAAATTGTTTTTACATATTTTATACATTTACAAAAACATCACATTATATATATATATATATATATATATATATGAGTAAAGAAATAACAAAAGACTTAGAGATTTAGCATTATAGTCTATTTCAGGGAGCTTAGACTTAGGAAATAGACTATAATGCTAAATCTCTAGTTATTTCTTTACTCATATATTTGCTCTGTGACTCTAACATTAAGAGCGCACATTGAGCTCTCAAATTGCGACTTGGTTTTGTTTAAATAAAACTCTTGTGTCGTAAGAAAGATTTCTTCTCTGGACTTTTGGATTATATATATATATATATATATATATATATATATATATATATATATATGGTGGGGTAATACTTGGGAACTGTATTAATTGCATATTCCTATAGGCAACAGTCATCTTAGATAGAAAAATAAGATAAAAAGAAAAAAGAAATATGAGTGAGGGAATAGATTTTAAAAGCTTACTTTTTTTAAGGCAGGCAAGCAAACCCTCTCCATCTGGAAGATTTGAGCAACACCATCTTCCTATTCCCTCTCATTCAATTCATACATTTTAAATCCCTTATCACAAACATTGAGAAATGTAAACAAAAAAACTAACTGCCCAAGATTGATATAATTCTTTTGAAAAAATAATCACCATAGTTGTTCATTAGAGAATATAATAAATACTAAATAGTAAGAAATGATTCAAGGTTTTATTATTTACATCACCCGTGATAAATACATAGCAAAAACAACAAAAATATTCTCAACAGAATGTATATACGTATATACATATATATTAAGGTGGCACTTATTTTTCAATTTTCTAGAAGTTTACGTCCCACCCCACACCCTGTCTTGTTTCGATTAGAAAAAAAAAATCTATGCAAAATTTCAGCTTAAGTGGACAACATCAAAGCAACTCTCATCGACTATGAAATTTTTGCCCGGAAAGGTTTTTTTTTGGTTTTTTTAAATCTCATTTAATTTTCTCTTAAAGACTTGTTCAGATTTATTCTTGGTATTAGAAAGATAAATGACAATAAATAATAATGGGGAAAGCAACTTGTAAAGCTGGGGACAAAGTGTTGATAAAGGGCAAAGACCTTCAAAATTTCATGGTTGATGTAGGTCACCTTCTCGTTGTCTGCTTGAGCTAAAAGTTTTCATAGATTTATTTTTTGTTAATTGGAACAAAATAGGGGATAGGAGCTAAACTTTTAGAAAGATGAAAAAAAAAGAAAGAAAAAAAAAGAGACACCCTGATGACAATGTTCCAACAAAGGTTAAGGCAAATATTGCTCAAGTTATGCTGGAAGAAGAAGAAGAAGAAAAATTAACTGAAGAGTTACATTCTGCAGTAAAAATGACTTTTCTTCCTTTACAAAGATTGAATTTTCATCTTTTGTATTTCCTGATACAAAAACTTTCTTCATAAGATTTTCTATCAGCAATAAATTTCCTTTATAAAGACCCTTTAACATGGAAGGAGAATCCCTGGTTACAAAAGTTGACTTGAAAGATTTTAGAAGACTGTTGTGAATGATGTTGCAAAAAGAAATGTCACAAGATTAAAATAAGATTCCCACAAAGGATTAAACTGAGGAACAATTTATTTTAGTTCATTACAAAAAATACCCCATAAAACATACCCCAAATGCCACTAAAGTCTCTCTTATAGAAAAATAATATTCAATATTCAATGTTCACATTATGTTTTTGATTCTATAGAAATTATTGCTTTAAATAAAAAATATTTTCCTCTTATAGAAGTTGTGAATGAAGTAGATTGTTGCAAAATAATTCTATTTTTAAACTTTCTAACTTCAATCAAAACTTAAACACAAACTTAGTTTGGTTGTTTTGTTTTACAGCATATCAACTCTTTTTAACTCTTAACATCCTGTTGAGAATTTTCTAAGTCCATAGCATTCCTATAAGGATATATAAAAAATGGCTAAAAATGACATTTGCATCTAAAGTTACCTGTTATTTCCCTTAAATCAAAAAGCTTCTAAATATGTTTTATATTACATTTAAACAAAGGCTATTGTTTGGGGTGGATTAGGAAAACGAATAAGACTTCTGGCCAGGTGGAATGAGGTGGTATAGGACTTTAAGAGTTACCTAATATTTTTTCATTTTATTCCCGGAACTCTTCAAATCAACTATTGATGAATTTGATTCAGAACATTTTTAAACATTTGCTAGGATTTCCTGGATGTGCCCACATAAATTTCTTTAAGAATAAAAAAAATGGTTGAGATAGGGAACAGTATAGCACTTTTGAAGAAATTAATAGTTGTGTACTATATTCCAACTTCAAGGCATTTGAGGGGTACCTAACATTTGTCTGATTGAACTGGAATTTTGCACATCTATTTTGTTGTTGATTGGAACAGGATTAGGGAGTTGGAGCAGCAAAATATTTACTTTTGGAAAATTACCTAAGGGACACATTATATAAGTACATTTCAATTTCATCTTAAATATTTAAATAAAGTATAAATTTTCCTGTGCAAACTGTTTTAGCTATATTTCATACAAAATATTATTTTCACATTTAGCAGGAAAAGGCTGTTTCTAAAGTCTTGATCCTAAAAAAGGGACAACCCAAACCTTTATCTCTTTGAATTCTGACATTTAATTATTTCAATTTATACCATTAATTGAAGCTTTCTCGGTAGAGCGTTCAGCTAGAAACCACAAGGTTCCTAGTTTGATACTGGTCTCGCAACTCACGCGTTATGAGTCAGTGATTTCGCTCAATAGACTATCTTTTCGACTTGGGTATCGTCAGGGCAACCATGTTTAGTCAATTTGCAAATATGTTTTTGACTAAACATTGCTTCTTCATGCACCTCCATATTCTTCTGTATTGTCAGTATGGTTTGGTACTTCTCAGCGACAAAATTTCATGACAGAATTCTGTTCAAGCTGGAAGTTACTCTATTTGATTTTGGTCTTATTGCATCAACATTCTTCTGTAAATTTCACAATGGGTTTGTACTTCATAGCAGCAAAAGTTTGATGACGATCTCGAGTTCAGCCTGGGGCCTCCTGTTTGATTTTTCTGTCATTTTGAAAAGCGCTCAAAAACAAATAATTTTTTGGGGAGGATTATAATATTTTTGGGGCTACTAACAGATTCAAACAATGCAGAGTTTTACATTTATTGAAAAAATTCTTGAAAAGAATATTCACTTTGCTTTTTTTTTCTTCTTTTTTTTTTTTTTTTTTAGATATTGGAAAATAAGATGCTATGAACAAAAAGAAAATAGTGTGAGCATTTTAATTATAAATTGATTTTTATTAAAGAAATCAAATAAACAGACAAGATCAAGTTTATAGAGATTACAAACGATATTTTCATCAATTGAAGGTAATAATCATAATAAAAAACATTATAGAATATTTACCATATATATTTACTGTAGAGGCATCACATAATTAGAGGATGTTGAATTTTTCAATTTCACAGTTTTTCCATCATTTGAATAATTAAGTGAATTAATAATATCGTTTAAAAGGGCGGTTCATTCCTAACTTTACATTAGAAATGAAAAGTTGCAAGGGCGATATTTGCTACTTTTTCTTGCCCTGATAAAAGGAACTCTATTTAGAATGTACGCGAAGAAAAAAAATCAACTGAAAGATGTTTGCTGAAATTTCCATAAATAATGTGGTTGGTTGTATATTTATATATATATTATATATTATATATGTATATAATAAATGTAAGTATATAAAGTGTAAGTTTCCAATGGCTGTTTGTAAGGGATGATTTCTATTTTGGGATCTTCAAAATCTCAGCTTGTATAATCATACTGCATGCTCTTGTAGGTGCAAACTATACTCATACAAGGATTTTTATAAATCCCTAAAGAGAAGCTCAATGTTATAATAATCGCATAAATTAGATTATATACAGAACAATTCTTAACTTTCAAAGAAAGAAGAACTTAACAACCGTCATCCTGTAATATTCTCAACAGAAACTCAAAGAATTTTAAAGTTTTAAAACTTTTTTAAAATCTTAGAGCCGCCAGTCTATCAGACGGGTTTTAAACAAAATACTGGGATTCTCTGAATAAAAGAAGTTTATAACCAGAAAAAATTTGGTTATTATTCACAAATTTTGACAGATGCTGATAGTTAAACCATTTCTAAAGCCTAAACCAAAAAGACTACACATGTATTTCTCATTTTCCTGTTCCAACTGACTTCTATAAAAAAACAATAAAACAGAAATAAAAAACAATCATATATTATATATATATTATTACTAAGTAAATCAAAGTCGCGGGGTGGCCTAAAGTCGGTATAAGCCAGTCAGACGGGGGAGTCCTTTAAGTATGCGCCAGACCAAGGTAGATTGTTTTTTAGGCTCTGAGGTGGAGGCGCCACACGCCTACCATCAAGCTTCCTTTACTTTACCAAACAGATTCCTGTGCTACTCTACGCTGGGTTGGCGGGGACAGGTATCATACTAGGACCTTGTGGTTTCTAGCCGAAACGCTCAAGACTGAGGTAACCGGCTCCCTACTGAGCTAACCCGCCCTAAAATATATATTATATATATATTATGTATGTATAACACACAATATATATATATTTGTGTGTATATTATATATCTATATAATATATATATTAATATATAATATTAATAAAATTTAAAAAATTTGTTAGACGTTTTTTTACTTAAAATATTGAAATTTCATTAAAAGGTTTATCCTCAAATTTTTATGTTAGATTTATATATTAATATTTAATATCTAATATAAATAAAATATTTTTAAAATATTTTTAAAAATATTTTTAAAAATTAAAAGAGAAAAATCAATTTAATTATATTATATCAGATTAAAATATATAACATATTATATTCCTTATTATATTATCTATTATATCATTATCAAGTTAATAATACTACTATCTATTATTAATACTGTCAATGATTTTAGCTATTATCCTTATCAATATTACCATAAATTGAAATTCATCTATAATTTATTTTTTATTAAAAATTGTAATAGAGATCTTTATCTATTATTTTTAATTAGAAATTAAAGAAGCACACTAAAAATCAAATTACAATTTACATAATCACAACACTACAAATCATAGAATATTCAGTTTATCATTTTACTATATTACTATTATTATTATCACTATTATCAATTATTATCATTATTAATTATATTTTAATTATTATAATTAATTATTATCATTATCAATTTTATCAAATTTTTCATTAATTATTATTATTTTATCATTTCAGCAATTATATCATTATTATTATCATTTGCAATTATTTATCAATTATTATCATTATTATTATCATTATCATTATTTTATTAATTATTATTTGTAGTATTCTTATTATTTTTTAATATTACTAGAATATTAACTCATTATAAGTCATTTTCTCCATGGTCCTATCCATTCATCAATTATTTCTCATTAATTTGATCCTAAATACAGATCAATCTAAGATATCAGTTTATTGATAACTTTTAAATACATACTATAATATTAATCATACCATATATTATCATTATATTCTAATTATTATTTTATCTAACTATTAAAAATTATTCATTCAAATTTTTTTTCTTCATTTTAATAATTTTTTCATTAATTATAATATTATTAAATATTATATATTAAATATTAATTAATTTATAATTAATTAATTAAAACATATAAACAGAATATTGAACATATTTTCCTCCATTATTCAATTAACTATAGAAATCATATTTAAATTCCATCTTTTTAAAATTTCCCTAGTGAAAGCAAACATATTTTCTGTGAATATTCTAATGAATATCATTTAACAGTAAATGAAATATACTTTATCATACTCAAAATCTATTTTAGGATTAAAATATTTATCTTAAATTCATTATAAATATTAATTGGCAAAGATATAATTTAAATAACCATGCCCAATGTAAATATTAAGTACCAACAACAATTAAAAATCATATGAGTCGTAAATAAAATTCCTAGTATATTACCACCTTAATATATATATTATCTTATATATTTATATATATATATATTTATATATATATATTTGTGTACCAATGGATCTATTTTTTGTACTTGAAATCAAACAAGAAAGAGACAAATAAAATAAACAGCTGTACAATGTTATAAATGTGTGAAAATAAGAAATTTCATTCTATTTTATAGTTAAAATTATTGAAAATTTAATTATTAAATCCTAATAAGTTTATCCCTTCATTCCATGCCACATCCAAAATATATTTTAATCTTATAAATATTAATTCTATAATTTTAACTTATAATCCTTTAAAACTATATTAATTTAAATTTCTTTTTCTCTCAAGATTGCAATACCCTTCAACAGGGCACTCTTCCTTGATTCTACTATTGCAATTTACTTTCTCTATGTTTTGATTATTCCCTATTGATTTATCAATTAACATTTTGTTTATGGTTAGCAATTATTTTTAGATTTTATGATTAGATGTTACTAGTACACGAATAACTAATTTTTCAATGTGTTTTTCTATTAAAAATTTTACTTAAAGGATTATTTTGGTCTGAAGTGTTTTTCTATTAAATTCAGAAAATATTGCCTAATATCAATATTAAGTTAATTTACAGAAAGGAGGAATTAAACCAGATTTAATCTTTCTTTTCCCATATCTGGTTTTATTATTTTATTGTTTTTATGTTTTTTTATCACTATTAGTATCACTATTTATTACTAACATTGCTGTTAAAGATGTGTTGTCCTTAGTATTAACCCCACTAACCATAGGTCTTTTCTTGGTATCTCTTAGTTTTCTGTTGAAAATCACTCTTCTCTAGAGCCTCTTCATATATTCTACTATTAACCTCAAAAATCATTTTATTGAAGATATTATTTATTCTGATATTGACAACATTGGGATTTGTTTTATTTTGGATTTGGTGGGCGTTGGAGTTGACATTGCTGTAACTTGGGGTTAGATTATTTTTACACAATTTTTTACACTATATTGGACAATTGTAGATAATATCTAGGAATTTACTATTTTTGAGGTCAATTTTTTATCCAATGTAATTTTTTTTAATCCTTATAATTTTTTTCTGTATACTAGAAGTTTAGGGTCATTACCATCCGGATATAAATGAGGCCATCATCCCAATATAAACTATATATTTAAGGTCAATTATCCTACTAAGTGTGTATAAATATAAATCCCTATTAGATTAGAGTTTCATCCCACCCCAAGATTTTAGTCAATTAAGATTGTTTAGATTGTTTGGTAAATGATAAAAATACATATTTTGCTATATTGATGAATATATAATCCTTTGATTAAAAACAATTTCTTATTTGTAATTCCAAGACATTCCAAAGAAACTCTGGTATTTGTAGGAATTTGAAGTCTGTATTTGAAAGTGAGTGATGTCACAGAAACATATGAAGGATGTTACAAAAATTTGACTTGTACACATTCAACCTTTTACACTTTTGTTTTACATTTTTATTGATCAATGAGAATTTACATGTCACACCTGTTCACAACATCTACTTACACCTGTTTCTAATTGATCACACATTTCATTATTCCTTTAGTGAGAAGAGAGAGGTTTACTTTTTTTAGGCCATCTCAAGTTAATGACAACATACTTATAACCCAGGGTGCCAAAGTGATAAGGAAGGGGCCTTTTTTTTTAAATATCTAAGACAATAGGACAATAGGACAGTACAGTGGGTGTCAATTTACAAGATTACTGTAATAGAAAATGGAATTGGGTGACCTGAGTTCAAATCCTGGATAAAGCAGTTTGTGTTTCACTTTATGTTAATGCCTTTGGGGAAAAGCATGAATTCTTCTTTTCTTGACCCAAATGGGGTAAATAGTAGGCAGACTGGGTTCTTTTTATCTTCAATCTTTTCTTTCTCTGCATCACTTTGTATTCTTCTCTTTATCTCAATTCTTTTCCCTTCCATTACATTCTCTATTCACTTTATTCTTTCCAACCCTTCTTTATTCTGTTTATTTAAGCGATTGGCAACCAGTCTAGGAGAAGAAGAAAAAATGAATTCAAACCTGTTAAACTCTGCTTTAAAAATTGACCTTGTGTCACCTCTTACTTGTGCGGAAGGGATGTTTGTATCCTTAAGTGATTGGAGGAGGCATGCTTAGTGTAACAGTTTATCATTGTAGGAAATGGAATGTCGACCTGAGTTCAAATCCTGGATGAGTTGTTTTCACTTCACTTTTGCTCTAATGCCCTTGAGAAAGGCATGAATCCATCTGTTTCCTCTTCCACTCCCAAGTTTTGAATTGTTGGTGTTGGTCAGTCTGGCTTGTCTATATTTTAGAATACAATCCTTTTTCTTTGTTTCATAAACCTGGTCTAACAAGAATCTAACAAGAATCTACATCTTATGAACCATTAGTGTTCAATCATTAAATGGGTAACCACTTAGCAACAAAAGATACTGTAAGCAGACTGAGTGCATTATTAAGCAAAACTTAGTAATAACAATAAAACATATAAGATCACTGAAGGTAAATTGATGCACCTGTTCACTATTTGTGTTAAAACAGCTTAACTGGAATTTATCAAATTGCTCTTGTCAGAACCCGGGGATATAACATCCAAATAAAAAGTTTTAAAAAATAAGCAAATTTACCTGCATTCTTATGAGATGGTGAGACATGACATTCTGAGGTTATTTTTCATGCCATCACAAAGGGATTTTCTTTGAGATCAAATTTTCAGATATCAATCGTGACTAACAGATGAGGATGTATTACCAAAGCTAAAGAACTCAGTCTGCCCTACTATTTTATCCATAGCTGGAAATAAAACAGATGGATTCATGCCTTCCCAAGGACATTACCAAAAAGTGAAACACAAATGGCTTTGTCCAGAATTTGAACTCAGGTTGCTAATTCCATTTTCAAATGCCTTCATATTTAGAAGATCATCATCTTCATCATCATCATCATCATCATCAAGTTATGCCGCAGATTCTCTTGATTCTCTCTCACCATCCATCCCATTGTTCATCGCTTTTGGCACTTCCTCTAATGGCATTCAGTGGTCTACACAGAGTTGATGAGTGTAAGTTGGTTAACACTAGTGTGTCCATGTGTAGGAGTCCACATGAGTTCACCCTTGCTTTTCAGCTGTACCCAGCATATAGTTTGTCTTATTTGGGTGGTTTTGTGGAGATGGGAGGTAAGTGGCTCAACAGCTACTGTTTTGTGGGTTATTGCTTGCAGGAATTGCTCAAAGCAGCGAGTTGCATCTCTTGTGTAGTTCACATGTAGCTTTATCTCCAAATGCTTTGTTAAAATCTAGGTGGGGCTGTTATATACTGGCAATCAAATTCTATATGTTATATAGCGGCTTCAAAATTCACGCTGCTAAATCGTGTAAGTAATAGTCGTTGTGATATATATGGTCACGTAGCGAAGTATGTAGTAGTCAGCTACTACCGACTACTGGACTTCAATAAACAACAGATACGTATGTACATTCTTCGGTGTGGGTGGTGAAGGCGCAGAGGCTTACAATAGTGCCCGAGGGGTGTTGGCTGACGGGAGACGTGAAGTGTCCTTTTTCGCTGCTGGCTGCGTCTCTGTCTTGACTGTCAGCTCGACCCTCTGGCTTTTGTATTGATGACACGCCTACGCATCTTTATCTTTTGATCTGGTTTTTACATCCGCTAATATGCCTACGCATTTTTATCTTTTGATCTGATAACAGACGTTTTGTTTATATATTTCTTTATCTTCTCCCTGCTTCCTTGACCGGAAAGCCTCGCTTTCGTTTTCCCTTTTTTTAAATATATATTTTTTAAAATCTCTTTGTCTTTTTGCTGTAAGTTCCGTCTTCCGGGCGAGGACAATACAACAGTGCCACCATACAATAGTATTGACATGTCTACAGCTTGGGGAGAATTTCTGTTTCCTTTTATCAGAAAGACTGGATTTCCATAGGGTGATAACCTATCAATAACAGTCCGTGCCTTTCTTATGTATATGTTGACATTGTATTAGAAAAATGATAGTGAAATTATCTCCCCCTGCCGCCAGTTGGACGAATCGCCAATATAAGATGATGGCACCAAAATAAACCCTCTTACTTATTGTATGAGATTCAACCAGGAGAGATGCAAGATCCAAGCGCTTCCCTATCAACAAGCGAGTAGACTACTTCTAGCACATCTTCACAATCAAACAGCAGTGGTTCACCCAATGCAACCTTTAACTTCACCATAACTCAGCAGATAAGTCTGGTCACAAATGCCACAAATTTGCAAAACTGTTTGTACCTTTTTTCAATATATGTTGTTTAAATTTCGACTGTTGTTTGTCTTCTTTCATCCGAAATTATTTGCTTGCCACCGGGAGATTTTAAGAGCTCCCTACTACCCAGTAATTCTGCTTAATTGCTTTCAGTAGAGGAGTATATTAATATTATAATATTAATAATATGATATTAATAATATAATATTACAACAGAAGAATTTTTTTAGTCTTAATGCAAAGATTCATTTGATGCCACTTGAAAATTTTTGCTACTTGGGCTTCTTTGGTGCTATAAAGGAGTGGGTTGTGATACTGTGGTTGAAGACGAACATGGTCAGAATAAATAAATAAATAAATAAATAAATAAGAAAGAGAGTAGGTTAAGGTCCGGCATAAGTAAAAGGGGTGGGTGGCTGACCTTTTTTTCGAATCCAAAGATTAGGTCGTAAAGTTTAAAGAGACCTGTATGCCACCATGAAATGGGACCACTTGGTGATAATATCTTAGGCACCCAGGTATTAAAAGCAAAAAGGATTTTTAGGAGAAATTCTCTTTTGAAAAAAATGAATGATCAACATATTGAAGATGATTGTCTGAAAAAATATTTGAGTACTTTAATTTTTAAGGGTAATGGCGACTAGAAGTCGGCGATTTATTTAAGTGTTGGCCATTTGTGTGGTCCAGAGAAGAGGTTTGGGGAAGGGAATTATGACATAAATACAACTAAACTCGAGCCCTAAGTTATTAGCACCTGGGATCGAAGGGTTAAGTTCGCCAGTAGGGATAGCAGCAGTGTAGCCAGCTGGATAGACAGCGAAAACATCACACACACTCTTCTTCCATCCGTGTCTTGTTTCACTTGTTGTTGTTTTGTCTTTAATCCTTGTGAGCCTGTTTTTCTGACTCGTGCTTTAAATTCGCCAGCACATAATTCACAACGTTGGGATATAGACAGGTACATCGAAAGAGCAGGGTACAGAACAGGTCCTCTCACAGGTCTCAACCCTTTTTTTTTTTTTTTTACCATGGACTCCTTTGATTCTTATTTTACGCTGGTGGATCCCCCCTCCCCCATAACCATTCAATGTTTAAAGTCCTATATTTTTATAATTAAATATTTTTGCTTGCCTGGAAAAAATGTTTATGGTCCCTGGCGGGCATATGGTCCCTAGATGAAAACCCCCTGCTATAAAGCATATCTTGTGCATTTTTATCGTTACTCAATGTCTAAATTTGCAAACTGTACAGCAAAGTTGGCCAATACATTGATCTTAATTGACCAGTAGATCACACAGGTAGTGCAGGTAGATTGCATGCAATTCAAAAAAAATAATTTTTTCAGTCGTTAGACTATCCTTCTTTGGCATCAGAGTAATCTGTCAGTGCTTGGGGGCCCAAAGCACCAAGGAACCTGTAAGGGAGATAACTCTTCCCTAACAAACAACATTCTTTGATAAAAGAGTAGTAAAAAGCAACATCAGTAACAGTGCATGATCAAGAATAAGAAAAGAAAAACAAGGTTGCTGCATGAATATGCACATGTGGATATATGAATCTCCTGTTGATGAGAAATAAACAGATATATTTGAGTTCAAAATATTTAACTGCTTTGTATTATTATTTGTTGTTCATAACACTCTGGGTTATAAAAGAAAAGTAGCAAAAGGGTTATTTCTATAAGTCTAACATGATCAAGGGGAACCACTCTTGACTGATAAATTTTTTATTTATTTATTGATCTACAAGGGAAAAAGAAGACGGGGTTTAGGTAGGGGTTAGGTTAAGTTTAATGGGAAAATAAATAATTTATCAGTCCAAGAGTGGTTCCCCTTTGATCATGTTTAGACTTATAGGAAATAACCAGCAAAAGTCTCATTTTTGAAGTGAAGATGAATAAAATGTGTTATTGCTAAACATGTTTTAACTCTATGAAGCCTGTGAGTTTATTAATATACACCACAAGATGTCTATAAGAGATTTCTCCATATTTTTTGAAACACAGAGATTTAGAAAGGAATATCTGATGAAAATTGTATATCTGTGTAGAGAGATAAAATAATTGTTGTTCTTTGAAATGTGTGGTGTGGTCTTCCATGTCATGTGTCTATTGGTCATGTGAGAATTCAGACCCTTAATCCTTCCTCTGTTTGTGTCGTCTAAGGAAAAGAAGGAATTTATAACCCCTGTCGTTAAACAGAATAGAGACCTTGTTTTCAACTTCAGCAAATACATTATTCCACTACATGAAAACCATTAAAATACTTTTCACCATTCTAGTAATTATTTTTCACACAGTTTGTTCAAGGAACAATATATACAAATTTATCTTTTTGGGAACACTTGCTAATTATTGCAACACTTGGTTTATGTTTACATATTATTTGCCATTAAATGTTATATCTATATATTAAAACTTGTATTCCCTAAAAGTACAACCGTTATCATCTTGCAACACTTTCTGGTTGAAACGTCCAAGATGAAATGCAAAGAAAATATATTGTATTATTGTTAGCATGGTCCAGCACCATTAAAAGGCTTAAGTCATCTAGTAGTAGAACTGGTCCCCTAATGGTCACACACAAGCAGCAGCATTCAACATAGGTAGTGGTTTCACACCCCAAAAAACAACATACGAAAGAATAGTGGGTCATTTCTCGCTCACTTCACAGGTTTTTTGCAGAGAGGAAGAGTAAGTCAATTTTGTCTATCATAATTTCACTTCATTACACAATCTCGCGACCATGTTCGGTCCAATACAGCAACCCCCCCCCCCAGCAGGACTTGAAAAACAACATCCGTACTCCTTGAGGACACCCAGCGAAAAAAAAAAGAGTTTGCCTGCTTTTGTTTGGTGGTCTCGGGAAGGGAACATCCGTTCCACTTTTCTGCAGAATTTGGTATTCCATTTTTTAAATCTAATTCAGGGTCCATTGGACATACTGGCTGACATACACTTGAGTGCTTAGAATCTTAATAATTTCTTTATGTTTTATTATTTTTTTCTTCTGTTTACACAGAATTTTGATTTACCGTTTTGCTTTTCCCATTTAAATTTTCTTATAGACCATTTTAAATATGCTACATTATTGAATTTTTTTTATCTAATGATATTTCAAATAATTAATTCCACAATTGCCTTTCTATTCAGTCATGTTTATCTTGATGTTTTATATCCAATTTCTCTACATTGACTACATTGTAAGTTAAAGCATTTTTAGAATTTTACACAGTTGAATGTCAATGTCTAGAGGGAAACTTGAACTGAATGTTTTTCACATTGTTAAAAATAAACTATTGGACCAATTGAGATTGATCAATACTAAAAAAAAAAATCTCCTCAGTGCTGTTACTTGTCAACCAACTGAAGAAAGACTTTACTGACTGAAACTTTGTACAAAAGTTTGGAATCTGAACAGAAATAAAAGAAACCAAGAAACAACTACTACTTTTCTTGAAGAAATGGTCACAGAGGAATGTGGGTGGAATATATAGAAAGTGTGATTTACGTTCCCACCGGCCCTTTGCAAAAATTTCTTCCTACATTTCAAACCGGCACTGGGATATGTTTATTTGGTGTGGTTTAAAGAGGATTTGGAAGCAACTGGGATGTTAAATCAGGGGTTGCCAAACCTGAAAAATTAAAAAAGATCATTTTTTTTTTTACTTCCTAGATCAAACGTTTGTATACCCGGAGGAAGGCTATACTGCCTTAAACACTGGTGTGAACAAAAACGAATTTCATTTTTTGACTGTACAAATGATTCTTTGCAATTCATTTTGGTCTTTCTGAGAAAATAAATTAATATCAAAAATTAATCAACTTCTTAAACACTTACACAAAATGTAAATATAAACGTACAATGGTTTGCATTCTCTGACTTCAGGCATATCAAACCCCAGATTTAAAACAATCAATCATTTGGATTCAGAAAAGGCAGATGTGTACCCCCTCCTCCACAACTCTGAAATTTTTGTTATAGATTGTTCTGCAATTTTCTTTAAAATAACACTGAGATAAATTTTCATATTGTAAACATTTTTTAGGGAAAAGTTGCCATTAATTTTTAACAGGGAAGGATCAAATTTTGCTACGATTACTTTTTGCCCCATCAGTATTTGTTCCATTTTGCAGACGGGTTTAACCAAACAATTTACTTTGAAAATGACAACCGCTTACCCCAGACTTAGAAAGAATGAAATTGTTAGAAGGTATAGCAAGGACAATATTTTACTATATTTTTTCAAGAGTTGTTGGAATGCAAGCCACAATGGTATGAAGTTTGTTAGGTATTTGAATGCTGAAATGCCAGCAAGACAAAAAGGCAATTACGGTGGCCCGACGAGAAATTCAGCAGACATGTACAGTTTGGGCATTGTCCAAGGGAATGTCTGTTTGCATAAAAGTATCTAGCAATGACCCTAACTCATACTCTAAAATTAAATGTATTTACTATCTAAAAGTTGGTTTTAATGTTATTAAAAAAAATTATTTCTATATTATTATAAACAAAAATTGTAGAAGAAGGGCCCAAACCTA